>MU224795.1:1653411-1665371 GCA_018584345.1 Thuja plicata | reverse complement strand
AATATTAATAAATGAAATAAACTTATTTAATTCATTTAGAAATATAGGAATTAATTATTTAGACAATGAAATTGCTTTTTAATAATTAGGGGACTATAGCCATTTTAATTAAATTAAATAGGCTAGGAGAATGGGTTAATTGCAAGTGGATATTTGATTTAGCGATTTATTTATTTCCTTTATAATTAAATACTATAGCCATATTTGATTTTAATTTGATTTGATTGGTCGAAACTGGTTTGAATTATATGGCTATAATACTTAATATAAATCAGTGATAAAAATCACGTAGGACATTAAATTGATTTAGAGAATTATGCCAAGCAGTAACAGGGTCGTTTGGAAATAATCGAGGGTATGATCATACTTAGGGAAAATAGGGTCCATAGTTAGAATAGACCAAATTTAGGTGGTTACATTTTCCCCTCTTTGAATTGATGTGCGAGCAGCGCATTGATTCAAAGAAAGTTTTTGATTTTGGCTTCAGAAAGATTGAGAATCTCATTCTTGGTTGTCGAACAAAATTTTGATGAGATCAATCTTGCACTCGATCAAACAAAACTGATAGAATTGATCTTGAACTTGGTTGTCATCCAAATATCAATAAAAGATTTTTAAAAATACCAATTTTGAACTTGGTTGTTGTCCAAGAATTGATAATACTGATTCTGAACTTGGTTGTCATCCAAAAGTCAGTATGAAGCTGCCAGGAGCTTAATAAAAATCTTTTAAAATGAGGAAACATAAGATATCCAGCTCATGAGAACCAAAGATTTTTATCCAATAGATCTAACTTAGTCAAGGACCTGTTATGCCCCTAGTTTGTTTGATAACGAAGTCATTTTGATGTTGTTTGAGCAAAAATTTAATTGATGATAGTGTGATCATGCCCCCTCGGGAACAAAATCGAAGGAAAAGAAATAAAATCCCTAAGTTGAATAGAACATAACACTTGTAGGAAGCGATAAGGCCAAAAAGAGTGGAGTAGAAGATGGTGTGTTTAAAAATAAACACATGATTATCAAGTTAATTATGTGAAAATATGAGTGATAAAACTGTCAAAATGATGTTTAGACCAAGATGTATGATGAAATGTGCAGTATTTACCAATGTGGTGAACAAATGAAGCAAAATTACAATTTGGGAAACTGTCGCAAAAATGACACTGTGCTGCTGAAAATAGCACGGATACCTTTGATTTGGTTGTCGATTGAGTAAAAAGAGAACACAAATGATTTTGTAGTTGCTTAGGAGTTTTGGAAACCCTAAATGTCTCAAAAGACCCATATAAGCCTCCAAATTGACTATTTCACTATTCATTTTCACTTTCAGCTATAGCAAATCAGAGAGC
Organism: Thuja plicata; assembly: GCA_018584345.1. Classification (NCBI taxonomy): domain Eukaryota; kingdom Viridiplantae; phylum Streptophyta; class Pinopsida; order Cupressales; family Cupressaceae; genus Thuja; species Thuja plicata. Next base: position 1,664,020 of record MU224795.1, on the reverse strand, counting down.
TCTGTAGAGAAAATGGTGGTCCCTATGAGGAAACATCGATTCGAGCTGAGTCGACGACACCAGCAACCAACCGACTACCCACCGTCGGTAAGTACCCGATAAACTACCTTGTGAATTTGAATTTTTGAATTTGATGCATTTTTGTGAATTTTAGAGCCCCTAGAAGGTAGGATTGTATTCAGGATTTTGAATCATATCCTGCAAAACGTGCATCGCATCCAGTTTTTTTCAGATCATATCCATTTTTTCTCAGATTCTACATCGCATCCGGGTTTTCCTGGATCACATCCAATCTTTTAGATTTAGTCTTATTTGTAGCTAGAATCCATTAGGGAATCGTATCCTAGATTTTTGGGATTGTACCCTGCATTTAGGATCGCATCCCGTATGCGCAATCACATCCTGTATTTCCAAGATCGCATCAGGTAGAAGACTTAGGTTTTTAATTTGCTTTGATCTATTTGCGTCCTGCGAACTTAGAATGACTTAGAAGAGTAGGAATGTGCCCTTTGTTGTAGATAAAATGCTAATGTTTTACTGTGTTGTCAAAAATTAGGCCCAGTTTGAGGTAGTCGCCTTTCACGGAACTTACCTACACGAGTTCTGGCATTGTCTAGCCGACTGTCAGATGATGAGTAGACTACCGTGATCCATTGTGGATTGTGGTCACTGATAGGTTTACTCAAGATCAGGGTAAACCAAGGGTTGTTGACTGCTCTTGCTGAGAGATGGCATTCTAAGCACAACACTTTCCACCTACCTACAAGTGAGATTACTGTGACACCAGAGGATGTCTGGAGGATCTTGCACGTACCCATGGTTGGACATGAGGTGTTCTCTGAGTCTAGAGCTGGCGTGGCAATCGGGACTGCTCAGAGGTTCTTCCAGGATGACAGTATAGATCGGAGATACCTGTCCTAGGATTATATGGTCGATCACTATGATCGATTAGTTGTATACTTGGCTGGATTGGTAGGCGGAATCCTTATGCCGGATAGAGGTCAACATGGTTTCTTGGTGGGCTGGGTCAGCATGGTGGAGCAGATGATCATCCACCACTGACGGTTTTCCTGGGGGAGTTGTATATTAGCTCACATATACCGAGAGCTCCACGAGATTGTATACCACCATACCCGCAGCATGATTGTGGGTATACTGATTCTTCAGATTTGGGACTGGGAACACATCCCTGTGATACGGCCGATTGTTGACAGGTAGAGGGCACTGAAGCAGCCCTATGTGTACATGTATGCAGGACTCTTACAGTAGCCCCACCTGGGCAAGGTTGAGTATTGGTGTCGATTATTTGACAATATGACAGAGGTCGTGTGGCGACCATACTTAGACTGTGAGGTATGGACTTTTGATGCATGGCAGGTGCCTTTCTTATGCCAAAGAAGATATTTGATCGGTTGCACAAGATATATTATTGAGCGCTTCCTGATTACTAGAGTTCTGAGGCAGTATGGCCGTCGACAGGGCTGCATAGAGGATGTGGCTATTTATGCTCGTATCATGGATGAGGCAGCTGATTGGGGTGCACAGCTTACTTATGAGACTACCTCACAGGATATCTGAGATATGGTGGTGATAGACTGGAACCCTCACCCAGATGTTTAGGATGTTGGAGTGTCAGATGGGTACGCTGCAGAGATGCTTCAGTATCCATTTCTATGATTCATAGTGCCCGAGGAGATCATTCCTCATATAGAGGAGCCGCTAGATTATGATCTTGAGGATCGACCTGTCAGGGGGAGAGGCGGCAAAGACAAAGCACCGGGGAGACATGGATGCCGTGATGGTGGTAGAGATGGCGGTAGAGGCGGCAGGCATCCTCCCCCAGATGATAGACATGATGGTGATGACAGGGGGGAGGTGGAGAGGCAGTTGATACCAGCGGTTCAAGTGGTAGTGGGCCGAGACGGGAGAGATGCAGATTTGTGGCCCAACAAAGAGATCTTGGCCCTTTACTTACTCCAGAGCAGTAGAGACAGTGGAGACAGAGAGTGCAGGAGCAGGAGCCTGGTAGAGATGGGGACCCTCTATCTAGGTGTGAGTAGGAGAGGGAGTAGCTCTGAGCCCAGATCATAGCCTTGGAGGATAGGGTTACTACTTCTGATGCTCTTTTAGTAGACAGGGACAGACATCTTGAGCGACTGAGAGCTGAGAGGGATACACAGGCCCAGACAATAGTCCATCAGGGATAGAGGGTGACATATTAATATGTCTTGTATCACGTAGCAGTACTGGAGGGTCAGAGCACACCTACCTTTTTTCATGTAGCTCAGTAGTCAGAGGGGGCCATGCCGCCTCCAGCAGCTCCATTCATGCCACCTCCTCCTCCTCCTCTTGACCAGGGAGAGGGGGCGGGCCAGAGTTGATATCTTGCACCATTTTTTTTATTTTGAGATTATACATGTATATCTGGATCCTATTGAGATCCCCTCTTTTGTACATTACATTCATTCGTACATATATCTAATTCACTTTTTGGCATACTGATTCTCTTTATGTGCACTAATACACTGTATACTATCTAATACACTTTATGCTGTGATACTCTTTATGCTTACTGAGACACTGATGTTCTTGTGATGATACACTGACATTTGTTTATGCTTACAGATATATTGATATTCTTCTGATTGACTTTATGCTTTGAGTTGTACCATGTTGACATATATCTGATGCAGGTTCTTGATTCTGACATGTTTCATGTGGTAAATGTATCCATTTGGGTTTCTATAGATGTGGTAAATGTATCTTTTGCACATGTGATGATACCTTGATCTCGTGATGAGTTAGTTCATAGATGATAACATCATTTTATAATGTGGATGTGATGAGTATATTACTGATATTTATAAATGATATCTATGTGAAAATGCAAATGTATGTTTCTTTGATTTTCCAGTTATGCAAAATAGATGTATGGATGCACCTTAGGATGTAGAAGTAAAAATGCAATACATGGATGTTTTTATTATTGTATTTTCTAGTTTTTTGTTTTTCCAAATGAATGCAAAATGTATGTTATGGATGTGCAACGATATTTGATATCAGTAATATAAATGGTGTAATTAACTTGATAGTTTAGAAGAAGATAGAAACCATGTTTGAGTTTAATTTCCTTATGCTGTTATTACTGTTGGCAAAATGCATCAGGCAATCTCTAAATGCAATTATATGAAGACTCTTAAGACTTGTCACTGATTTAGCAAATATTGCAATATTCTTATCATCATTGGGCGCTTTTGGAATGGATACCACCTGATAGTACAACCATCACTAATACCCACTGATATTATGATAATATGAATACTATATTTTTTTGAAATGTTAGAAAGAGAATTAGGCATCAAGGCATAGAAGCCAGGATAACAAAAATAGTCACCTTCCTTTTAATATACCAGATTCTGATTAAGGCAAGATATTGGGCCCGCAATGACCTTAAAAATTCATATCCTTGGGTACATTATGATTCGTATACCTTAGTGAGAATCTTGATCTGAAAACAGACAAAGAAATTGTGTCAAACTCACCGTAGTTTACACATAACAAAGATCAAGATATATGCGGCTATCCACCCCTAGTGGCAGCTCTTACCATAAACATCTAAGTTAGGTGAAATTTATAGGATCATATGAAACAATCACCATACGCGGAAATTCAAGAAAACATTATGCTCCCAATCCTTGCGACTCTTTGTCTTTGCACAGATGTCATTGAGTAACTAAGAAGACATAACAAATCATCAATTGAGAATCAATCAGATAAAATTCATAATTACTTAGATGCCCCTAGTTGAAAATGTCATCAGGACATTTAAAGAATCATAATCAAACCATTATCAAACTGTGTGTTTAAGTAGTACTTTGTTTATCCATATGTCAAACACAGTAAAGATTCATCAAACATAAAATCAAAATATAAGAAATATGGTGTTCCATGTCTGTGCCTTGGATAGGATAATCCATTCATGTTTGCGATCCAATACGGCTTTGTAGGAATGCTAGTGAATGTCAATGTCATGTCCCATGTTTTGAAAATATATATTTTTTTTGGGAAAGTGACATTGTTTTGCATGTGTTCAGAAACTTTATGTTCGTGAGGAAAACCATCCTAGAGCAACCTAGCAATCGTAACTGACTATGCCAACAAAGATGCCCCCAGTATAGAATGACTTATTCCTAAGACGTAAAGATAGACAAATCTCAAACGAGGATAAGATAGTCATGTAGGAAAATGAAGTCAGTGTATGAGCATAGGCAAAATTATGAAGGCCTAGTATCAGTAGTGCATTGATAGATGGAGTGCAAAACACAAGTGACACCTGATTGCTAGGTTTTCACTACTTGGAAAGATCTTTCTTTTCTTTTTGCTACCAAGATGCCTATTTTACCAGGTGCTCATCGAGGCACTTTTTCTTTTTTCTTTTTTTTTTTGCTATTTTTGCTTTTTTGAATGTTTTTTTAGTATCAAGGCACTTGTTTACCAGGTTTTCACCAAGGATACCCATTTTGTAAGACTTTTTCCACTATTTTTGGATTTCTTCAGGATCAATTTTTTGAATGTTTTTGGTATTTTGCAAGAACTTTTTGTGGTACAGGCTCTGCTAGCCGAACATTAAGCATAGAACCACTTCAAATGTAGAGTGTTGATAGGATCTGGAAGAATGTCTCCCTCAGGTGTAGCTAACTAATAAGATCCAGTCCCAAAAGTAGTAGTAATAACATAAGGTCCCAGCCAGGTAGGTTCAAACTTTCCTTTTTGCTCTCTGTTAGGCTGTTTCTTAGGATTCTCTTTCAGGACAAGGTCCCCCACTTCAAACTTGCAAGGTTTAACCTTAATATTGTAACCTTTGGACATTATTTCTTGGTACACTTTGAGGTGATCAAACACTTGTTGTCAGCGCTCATCTAGTAGGTCCAGAGAATTTATCCTATCTATGCGGTATTGTTCATCAGTAACCAGTTCTTGTAAAGAGATCTGCAAAGATGGAATTTCAACCTCAATAGGTAGTACTGCCTCAGTGCCATAGACTAGAGCAAATGGCGTGGCTCTTGTTGGTGTTCGGATGCTTGTTCTGTAGGCCCATAGTGCCAGATTCAGTTGTAAATGCCAGGCTCTGCCAGACTTGCACACAGTTCTGTGTAGGATTTTGAGAATTTTTTTGTTTGATGCCTCGGCTTGTCCATTACCTTAAGGATAATAGACCGAAGAGAAATTTTGAGTAATGTGAAATTGTTCACAGAGGTCATCAATGTCTTGGTTTTTAAATTGGCCCCCATTGTCTGTCACAATTGAAGAGGGGATCCCATATCTACAAATAATGTAGTTCAGAATGAACATAGCCACCTATTTGCCAGTGGCTTTGATTAGCGGCACAGCTTTGACCCACTTTGTGAAATACTCAGTGGCCGTAATGATAAACTTGTGTCCATTTGAAGAGTTGGGATATATCTGTCCAACCAAGTCAAAGGCCCATTGCTGGAATGGCCAATGTGTTATAAAAGGTATGAGTTCTCTGGTAGGAGCATGGATGAGGTTTCCATGTGTCTGGAATTTAAGACATGCTTTGGAAAATTGAATAGAATCTTTCTCCATGGTAGGCCAATAATAGCCTACTCTGAATAGTTTTTTAGCTAATGAAAAGTCATTCGAGTGTGATCCACATACACCTTCATGGATGTCTTTTAAGGCTAGATCGAACTCTTCTAGTTCTAAACACTGAAGAAGTGTACCATCGAGACTACGTCGATATAGGTTGTTAGTTATGAGGACATAACGCGATGCTGTCCTAATCAGGGATCTTTTCTCGTTTCTAGATATATTGGCGGGAATGGTTTGGTCAGAAAGGTAGGCAATGATATTGGCATATCAGGATTGATCTAGGGTATTCAAGACACATATTACCTGGTATTTAGGATTGACAAAGGTAGGATAGGATATTTCTTCCACCAAGAAGTCATAGCGGAATTGATGTTCCTCCAGTTGAAACATGGATGCCAAGGTAGCCATAGCATCTGCCACCTTTTTCTCTGATCGTGGTATCTTCTAGAAGGTGATGAAGACAAAGTATTTATTCAAATCATCAACTAGTTTCTTGTAGGGCATCAACTTTTCATCTCTTGTTTGATATTCCCCATTGATTTGATTGATAACTAGTTGGGAGTCACCATATATGTGTAGCTCAATGATCTTCCATTCCATGGCGAGTTTGAGGCCATTGACCAATGCTTCATATTCTGAGATATTGTTGATGCATGGAAACATTAATTTGTAAGATTTGGGAGTCTTATATCCTTGTGGAGTAATGAAGAGAACCCTTGCTCCAGATCCTTGTTGAGTAAATGAACCGTTAATGTACATCTTCCATGGATGTTCGGTGAGATGCATGATTGTTTCATCAGGAAATTCAATTAGTAATGGTGCATCATCCTGGAGTGGTGAATCAGCCAATGATCCACAAGTACCTATCCTTTGATAGCTCGTCGTTCAACATACTCAATGTCAAACTAATGTAGAATTAGGACCCATTTTGCCATTCATCCTGTTAATGTTGTTCTGCTCAAAAAATACTTTAGAGGATCTATCTTACCAATGAGCTTCACTATATGAGAGAGCATGTAGTGTCTCAATTTCTATGATGCAAAGACAACTGCTAAGCATGCTCTCTCAATGATGCTATAATTGAGCTCATAAGTGACTAGAGTTTTACTAATGTAGTAGATAGCTCGTTCTTTCTTTGTTTCGTCCTCTTGTGCTAGCAACACTCCTAGGGATGTACCTATTGCTGAAATGTATAGGAGTAAGGGCTTTCCATGAATAGGAGCCATAAAAATAGGTGGAGCAGCCAGGTACCCCTTTAATTCTCTGAAGTTGGCTTCACAGTGTTCATCCCAATTGAACGCAACCCCTTTATGGAGTAGCTTAGTAAAGGGTTGTGCCTTATCGGCAAGTTGGGACATAAATCTCCTGATAGACTGGAGTCTCCCTTGCAGTGTCCTTATTTGACTGATATTTCATGGAGGAGTCATCTCTAGAATAGATTTTACCTTTTCTGGATCTACCTCGATTCCCTTTGCCGATACTATGAATCCTAGGAGCTTGCCTGATTGGACCCCAAAGGTACATTTCTTTGGATTGAGCCTGAGTTGAAACTCTTCCATTCGATCCAATATCTTTCCTAAATCAGCAATATGAGTACCTCTTTCTTTGGATTTAGCTAGCATGTCATCGACATAGTCCTCCATGTTTTTGTGCATCATGTCATGAAATATTGTTGCCATGGCTCTCTGATATGTTGCTCCGGCATTCTTTAGCCCAAATGGCATGACGTTCCAGCAAAATGTGCCCCATGCACATCTGAATGCAGTTTTCTCTTGGTCCTCAGGGGTGATCTTGATTTGATTATAACCCGAGAATCCATCCATTAATGAATACATCTGGTAGCCATCTATAAGGTCGATGATCATGTCAATATTTGGCAGAGGGAAATCATCTTTTGGACATGCTTTGTTGAGGTTTCTGAAGTCTGTGCAGATCCTAATAGATTTATCAGATTTAGAAATAGGGACTACATTGGATATCCATGCTGCATAGGCAATGACTCGAATGAATCCATCTTTTAACAACTTTTCCAATTCTGCTTTCACCAATAATTAAACATGAGGATCCATTTTTCTAAGTTTTTGTTTCACAGGCTTGATCCCAGGAGCTATAGATAAGTGGTGCATAATGAGATTGGGTTCAAGACCTAGCATATCAGTGTAGAACTAGGAGAAGTTGATCTTTTTCTCCTTCAAGAATTATGTGAATTGTAGCTTCTCCTCTTCTGATAGGGATTGTGCTAGATGAACTATCTGAGGATCGTCAATAGTGCCCAAGTTCACTGGCTGTGTCAGTTCGATCAATACCGACAATCTCTCCTGAAAGTGTTCTGGAAGGATATCAAGAATCTCATCTTTTGGCGCCTTTGAGAAGTTTTCACCATTGGATACATCTTTTTTCTTTACTATTTTGGGATCTGATACTACCACAAAGTGGTTTTCACCATCAGTCTACTTTTTCTTTTTCTTTTTCAATTTGTGACTAAGAAACTTGATATCCTCCTGTGACATGTTCTCGCTCCTTGCATTGGTGGAAGGAAGATGAGGTTCACAAGCATTAAGGTAACAAGCTAGGGAGTGGTCATTGGGAAAGTTGAGGATAGTGGTAGGATCTGTTTTGGTCCAATCAATGAGGTCTGGAAGTACCAATGTTAGGGAGTCAGATTCCAGGAAGGACAACATCGTGTTAGCATCAAAACTATTAACCGACATGACATGGTCTATTAAGTTAATATCTTCAATGTTTAGATCAATAAGAGTAAGATCGTTGTTAAAAGGATCGTTGTCAATTATATATGGATTGAACTCTAGTGACTTGTTAGTAGATATCTCATCATCATCCCTTTGTAAAAGGAGGCTTCTTGCTTGTAGCCTATGAAATTCTTCTAGAGTTATGTATTCACCAGTGTCTCCATCAATGATTGGAGGAAGGAACTCCTCTTCTGCTCCAGGAGGATCAGTGTCATTGAAAGGAATGTTTGGTCATTTACTAGGAGCTAAGGAGGTTGCAAACATGTGAATTGTTTCTATCACAATTTCCTCAGAGGAAATAGATATCCAATCCCACTCATAGTCATGAGAATCTGTGATATCATCATCAGTGTTGTAGATCAAAGTGAGGTAGATCGAGAACATGTGTAATGGTGACCAATTGCCCCCAGTTAGGATGTAAATTTTGTGGCCAGGGTTCCTCTTGGGTGATTGTAGCTATGGTGTCTCCTACCTCTTGAATGGGTGGTTGTTCTAGAAAAGGAGTATGAAGATCCTGTGGTATCTCAAAACTAGGTACGTAGCGTTCTCCTTGATATTCAGAATTCTCTATACCAATATGTAGCAATCTCTCATAAAACCATGGTTTTGATACTCTTTCATCTATTTTATCACTCTCTACTTCAGAAGGTGGACTCTTCTTTGAAGTAGGTTTGTTGGATTGAGTATTAAAGCCCAGTCCTGTTTTATCCCTGTTGAGGTGGAACTCTATGGGTATGGGTTCAATGATCCCTCATCCTGTGTCATTTAGAGGTCCTTTTCCTTTGTATCCCATTTGTTTGAGGAAATCATATCCCTTTCCATATTATTCTGGGGATATCTTTACATTTTTGACCTCAGAGTCCACTGGTTTTCCTTTGTAAAGCCAATTCAAGACTTCCTATTCTTCTATGTTATCTGAAGAGGATGTGGATGCCTTTATCATACCAGTAGCCTTGTGTACTTCTGGTTCCTAGACTGCGAGAGGTGTGAATGTTGATGATGGTTTTCCATAGGATCTTGGTGATACTGGAAGCTCTGTTAGTTAGGGAGTCAAGTCCAACTTGTATTCTCCCATACCTGTTTCTTGAAGTTTCAAAGTTTTTCCAAAGCCCTTCATGACCATGTCCTTGGTAGTTTCAGGAGTAACTACGTCCATAGTCTCCTTGTTGTGGGGGATCATGCTACTTGCTTTGATATTGTTGCAAGTGTAGTTGGCATCTACAGGAATCGTCACCTCTATCTCATTATGTGGGAACTTGATGCATTGATGATAAGTGGACGGTACAGCTTGCATCTTGTGGATCCATGGTCTCCCTAGTAGAATGTTGTAGGCTAGTGGTAGATCCAGAACTTGACATATAACATCTCTTTCAATCGGTCCAACTATGATGGGTAGACAAATAATATCTCTGGAGGATCTTTCTTCCTCATCATATGCTTTAATGGTTATCTTATTTCTAGAGTCAATTGTTTTCTCTGAGAGGCCTAGCCTCCTGACAAGATCCAGTGTACAGATATTCAATTCGGTGCCTCCATCTATCAATACGCGTCTAACATGGGATTTATGAATAAGAACTTCGATATGGAGGGGTTGATTGTGTGGATGGGTCAATGAATTGTCATCCTCCTCAGAAAAGGAGAGGTAATGTGGTGCTGAGATGTGATTGACCATCGCTTGGAATTTGTCTATATCTATATCCTTTGAAACATTAGCAGCATGTAGAGCTTGTTCTAGGATTTCTCTATTCACCGTGGATATTTTGAGCAATTTGAAGATGGAAATTTTGGTAGCAGTTCTTTACAATTGGTCTACCAAGTCGTATTTTTCTCCAGGGATAGTGACCACATGTTTTGCTCCTGGTTTAGGAATAGTGATAATAGGAACCCTGGGTGTGGATGTCAGTTTTGGAGGTCCCTTGATCGTAACCTATGCTTGGCTCTGGGTTACAGCGTTTGTGGAGGATGAGGCTCCTTTGATTGTGATCATGTTGATGGATTCATTTTTAATGTTGAGCATATTGATCACATTGTCACTCTTTGAATAGGTGTATTTTATCTCATTACCTTTCCCTTTAGAGGTTTCTCCTTGATTATAATTAGGGAATGGTTTATTAAATGATGTGTGATCTTCATTTGTAGTGTGTCCATCCACCTTGATCTTACCTCCTTCGATGAGGTCTTGGATAACGTGTTTGAGCTTGAGACAATTATTTGTCTTGTGTCCCTTGTTTTTGTGGAAGACACAA
>MU224795.1:1607410-1634888 GCA_018584345.1 Thuja plicata | reverse complement strand
CTAATATGAAAGTGAGAAGGAGAGGTCTCCTTTTAAAGGAAAGTGAATGATTGAGATTAAGAGGCAAAAATCAAAGGCTATGATTAAGAGGCAAAAAACCCACCACTTAGAAAGATGTGAGGAAAAATGGACTTTATTTACTTTTTCATTTAATTTATTTCCTTTTTCAACAAATAAAGTGCTTTAAGTGGGGATTTTTATTTATTTAATTAAAAGAGGGGTTTTTTTTCAACTAAATAAATTAGAAGAATTTTATTTAATTAAATGGGGGAAATTGAATTTAATTAAATAAGAGGAATTTAATTAAAAGGGAGATTAAATCTTTTAATTAAATAAGATAAATTTTATTTAATTAAAAGGGAGATTAAATCTTGTAATTAAATAAAAATGATCAAACCTTAGGAAATATTGAAATAATTGAATTAATTACAATTTGATCAAGGAAATTGATTTAAATTGAAAATGTTTCAAAGCATTGGTTCAGAAATTTGATAAAATGATAAAATAATAAATGGGGCCCAAAGTCTAGGCGACCATTTTAGGGTGCATACAACCACATGTGTACGACCACAATATTTTGACCTAAATAAAAGAATTTTTGTGAATCCTTTTGGGGAATGATATTTAAGACACCAAATATTGATGAGCATATATATATATATATATATATATATATAATTTTTTTATTAATTTTTAATTGACTTTAAAGTATATTTTCAAAACCTCTGGTGTATGACCACCATAAATTGATGAAAACTTAACATTTTTTCAAAATTATTTTTTTAATTTTCAATTAAATTCTATGTAGATTGATGTCATACAACTTATTTTCTAAAAAACATAAAAACAAAAAAGTTTTTAAAATTTTAGTGAACTTCACTATTTAAAGTTTAGGTGTCACTTTTGATGAATAAATAATGGAAAATAATAAAATTAATCATATCACTACAAAATTTACATTTTTGAAATGTATACAATAAGAAGTCTAATGCATTTTTCATCTCGTCAAAAAATTCAATCGAGAAGGCCTTCCAAAAATTATGGCAAGGCAAAAATTTGGGACTATAGTGCCTTAGTCATTATTTTGCACGCCCAAAGCATAGGCTTGGTCCCACCAAGCTTATCTAGACCCAAAATCCAATGCAAAGGGTGGCATGTAAATTCAACTTTTAAAAAAAAAGAACCCGTTTAAATATAATTAATCGGTGTGTAATAATGAGTTTCTAGGCATACTTTAAAAAAAAAGACGGGCACCCATTTTTTGAAGTTTTGGAATCAAGGGCCCGAGCCTAAAGAGGGTACCCATTTTTTTCAAAATGGGTGCCCATTTATAGCGGCATTTTTCAAGTCCACAAGACTTCTGCTGAATTGGGACCTAGCTTCTTGCACTTACCCATACATGTCTACTAAAGCACACAACTACATCTGACAAGAAATCATTTCAATAATGTTTCCATGGATGGTCATACCTTGATCCAAAGCTCGTATTTTGGCACCAGTTGAGAGGACACTTGCAAATGTTGTGGATTTTTTTATGTAAACCTACCAATTTCATTTTCTTAAAAATCTCTAAGACCTTTATAACAAATCTATTTTGTGCATATCTTGCAATCATTGCTTTCCATGAGACCACACTTCTTTGAGGAATTTCATTGAATACTCTAAAAGCTTCCATTTTGAGCATATCCTATAATCATCACATTCCATGTGACCATATCTTGTCTAGGCATTTTTTTGAAAACCTCATTAAGAAAACCATATTGTGCATATCCTGCAATCATGCGATTCGATGAGACTACATTTCTTTGAGGCATCTTGTCAAATAGTTCCTATGCCTTCTTTATACTTCCACATTTTGAATGCATGTCTATCAAAGCACTCATAGCTAGAACATCTAATAGAAAGCCATTTTACATTATGCTTTGATGGCCAACCATACCCTGTTTCAAATCCCCGATTTGGGTACAAGCTAGAAGAATGTTGGAAAAGGTGAATTGATTAGGTTGGACAATTTTTTGTTGCATATTGTGAAAGAGTATCAGTGCCTCATGAGGATATCCATGTCTTCTGTATGTTGAAATCAAAAAATTCTATAAGAATCCATTTCGTTCTGTCATTTTGTCACACTTTACGAGCATTAACTAAACCACCGCACTTGACATACATGTCAATAAGTTTATTTTGAGAAAAAATGTATGTACCAAATGTAGAGCTCTTGTGAGTGATGAGAGAGTGGATTTCCCTATCCTGTTGAAACTCATTCTTGCCAATGCATTTTTTAGTAGTTGAAGATATAGACACCAATAGACAAGAGGTTTGTGTGCATTATGTACAATGTGTAATGACATTGAAAAAGTACAATTTAAGTGTGTACTTTTATTCATTCTAATTTCTACTATGGTTGAAATAAAACACAATTGCCTTGTTCATCCTCAAATTGGGTATTACAGCCATTGGTTTTATGTCTATATGACTGCAAGTGAAAAAATCAATTTGTTAAGAACATTGCTGAAAGGATTTGAAAGCGAATAAAATAAACATCAGATTTAAAGTGAAATAGACAAATACACAACACACAAATTTATCTTGGTTCACCACAAATGTGGCTATGTCCAGACTACAGAGTATTGTATTAATGTCAAAAGATCAATTACAAATGAGCAGGAGCAGCATATATAAAGACTCCAATGATATTACATATTGAAGAGTCACAATAAGAGGCAAAAAATATTATGACTGTTGGCCTTCACTTCTCAACAAACTCCCACCTAAAGGACAACCAATGCTGCAACTGATCACCCAATACCCTGCTTAAATGTTGATTTATCTTTTTTTCACAAGCCCAAGAGAAGTCCTTGCACTTTCGAACTTCTCTTTGGTGACAACCTTTGTGAATATATTTGTCGGATTGATCTTGGTATCAATCTTAACAACTTTCAGCATTCCTTCTTCAACTGCATGACAAACAAAGTGAGCATGTATGTCAACATGCTTAGAATGATGCTGTGATAAATGATTATGAGCCATGAAGATAGTGCTACGGCTGTCAGTAAATAGATTATACTCATTTTGATGAACTTTCAAGTCACCAAGAAATCGTTGAAGACAAATCATTTCCCTTGCCCCTTCGGAGAGAGCCAAGTATTCAGCCTCAGCTGAAGAAAGAGAAATGCAATGCTACAACCTCGAAGCCCAACTAATAGAATCTCCAGCAAACATGAAGGTATATCCAGTGGTAGACCTTCGTTTATCCAAGTCACTGACAAGATCAGAATCAGTGTAACCTTGCAGCTGAACCTTATTTCCTCCAAATCATAATGCATAATCTGAAGTTCCTTTTAGATACCTTAGTATCCACTTAACTGCTTCCCAATGAGCCTTCCCGAGATTGCTCATGGATATGCTCACAACTCCCACCGCATGAGGAATGTCAGGGCGGGTAGAAACCATTGCATACATAATGCTTCCAACTACAAATTTATAAGGAATTTTCTCAATGAAATCCTTTTCTTCTTGTGTTTTTGGGCATAATTCATAACTTAAGCGGAAATGACCAGCAAGAGGAAGAGGAGCAACTTTTGCATCAACTATGCCAAACCTCTCAACAACTTTATCAATGTATTGTTTTTGAGATAACGTAATTTCCCTCTTCTTCCTGTCTCTTGCGATCGACATGCCAAGAATCTTCTTGGCTGCCCCTAAGTCCTTCATGTCAAACTTTCTTGTCAATTTCTCCTTTAACTCATTGACTATTCTTTTATTTGTGCCAGCTACTAACATGTCATCGACATAAAGAAGGAAAATTACGAACTCACCATTCTAGGAAGTGTCTTAAAGTAGACACATGGGTCTGATTCACATCTTGTGAAATTGTTTTCATCCATGAAGTGATTAAATTGTATATACCACTGTCTTGGGGCTTACTTGAGGCCATACAAATGTTGGTTTAGTTTGCAATATAGATGTTCTTGTCCCTTCTTGATGAATCCTTGAGGCTACTCCATGTATAACTCTTCTTGTAAATCACCATGTAGGAATGCGGTCTTCACATCAAGCTATTCCAACTCAAGATCCCACATTGTTGCTAATCCCAAGACTGTTCAGATAGTTGTCATCTTGACAACCAGTGAGAAGATCTCATTAAAATCTATCCCTTGCTCTTGATCAAACCCCTTTACCACCAATATGGCCTTGAAGCATTTTCTGCCTTCATCTTCTTCTTTTATCCGGTATACCCACTTGTTCCTAAGTGGTCTTCGATTTGGCGGAAGAGAGACCAAGTCCCAAGTTTGATTCTTGAGTAAAGAATCCATCTCCTCATGCATCGTTGTTTGCCATTTATCACCGTTGACATCTTTGAGAGAAACTTTAAATGTTGATGGTTCTAAAAATTCTGAAACAAGAATTGAAGGCTCTGCTTCTTCAACGAACAATAACTCATAATCAGAGTATTTACTGACATTTTCTTTTCTTTGGTAGATCTCCTTAATTGGGGTTCTGCACTTTTTGTTTGATCTTGAACTAGTTCAATTGGAGAACCAAAGATTAAAGCTCTTCTGTTTGAATGTTTAATTCCCTGCCTCTCTATTTCATTGCACTTATTACTTCCCAGATTTTGTGAATTTTTCTGTAAATGCAATGACCCTCCAAGGAATTAGTGTTTGGCTGTGGTGAAAGACCACGATTTGAAGATTCCCCAAGCATTTCAGGTGGCATTTAAATGCCGACAATTTTATCAAACTCCTCACGCTAGCTGTGTGTAATTTTCCCATTATCGACAAGTGGAGAAGTCACCAGCTCTGCAGGCTTACCTTGGCTACTAGCAGGTCTGATGTGGTGAGACCCATACTAGTCTTTGCGTGACCCAGGCTGTAGCTCACGTGAGCCATATCCTCTGTTCCGTGGGTTCTGCACATCACGCTGGCTTTGAACTCCATGCGGGTCTTGTGCTGCATGCAAGCTCTACTCTCCACACAGGCTCTGCTCTCCACGCGGGCCCTGCTCTCCACGCTATCCAAAGACAAAGTCAAATAGGCCATGCAATGCTTCCTTCTCTATGTGGGGTGCAGCATGGGATGAAGGGAGAGAGTTAGAATTTCCCACGGGTGAGTGTTGCGGACTGCTCACGGGTGTTGAGGAACCCGTGGCAAACTTATATTGTCAGGGCAGTGTAGTGTTGCGTTGCAGTATGCTTGATCATTATGTAAAGAATGACCATGGTAAGGTTACATTGGTATTGACGGGAGATTAACCACTGTCATCAATGTCTCTGAATACATCGTTATTTGCAGACTACTTATGTAAAGAAGAAAAACTAGAATTAGAGGATTGTGTTATGGATGGATTGGGGCTAGAATAGAGATGGGTGAGGAGGATGTATGCTGCGGATTTGTTGTGGTATAGCCTTGTGAATTAGACATGTGCTGAGAATTAGCAATATCAAACAAGGGAATATAATTGGTTTCATGTCCAAGTGTTTCTTTTGACAAGGCTGGAAACACCGTTTCATTAAAAACCACATTTCGACTCCTCACAATTTTCTTTTCAACTGAATTCCACATATAAAAACCAAATTGATCTTCTCCATAACCCATGAAGATGCACTGCTGAGATTTAGAATCTAGTTTCCTCCCTTTTTCTTTAGGAACATGAACAAATGCTTGACAACTAAACATGTGGAGATGAGAATAAGAGATTTGTTTGCCCAACCACTCCTCTTCCAGGATACCAAAATCCAAACAAGATGAAAGAATCTGATTAATTAGATACACAGTTGTATTGCAAGCCTCAGCCCAAAACTCCTTGCTTAAACCAACATTTGAAAGCATACATCATGCTTTCTCAAGGATAGTTCGGTTGAGTCTTTTTGCTGCGCCATTCTCTTGAGGAGTGAAGGGGACAATCTTGATTCTCCGAATACCTTGGTCTGCACAAAAATTGTCAAACTCCAAAGAGAAAAATTCTCCTCCATTATCCGTTTTCAAGCATTTAATCTTATGACCACTTTGATTTTCAACAAGTGCTTTGAAAATTTTAAATTTTGAAAATTTTAAATTTTGAAAACACTTCAGATTTGCGAGAAATCATATAAATCCATACCTTCATTGTACAATCATCAAGAAAAGTGACAAAGTAATTCACCCCTCCATTAGAGGTTACCTCCGTAGGACCGAAGACATCCGAGTGTATCAACTCCAATGGTGTTGTCTTCTTGTCATGGCCAGTCTTCAAGAAGCTGACCCATTTTTGTTTCCCACAAAGGCAACGTTCCCAAAACTCCAAATCTGTGGACTGAAGACCGAGTAATTGATCTCAGTTCAGCATAACCTCAAGTCCTTGCTTGCTCATGTGACCCAATCTTTGATGCCAAAGAGCGACATCATTTCCCACAAGAGTCATAGCAGCTCCCACCTCACCAATAGTTTCAACAACATAAAGGCTGCCCACTTTATCGCCTTTTGCGATAACCATAGAACCACTAGTGACTTTCCATTTGTCCATAAGAGTGGTGAGAAATCCTTGTGTATATAGCTGACTTACGAAAATCAAATTTTTCCTCAATTTAGGAATATGCCGAACATATTTTATCAGCCATTTAACTCCTCCATCTAAATGCAAAACAACATCACCTTTTCCAATAATTTCACACGAATTATTGTCCCCCAAATAAACTTTTCCAACCTCACCTTCTTGGTAGTTCGTAAACAAATCCGTGCATGAAGTGGCGTGAAGGGAAGCGCCGGAATCTAGGACCCAAGATTCAGATGTTGTGTCGCTTGTGGAAAGAATTAAGATGCCATCATCTCTATCATGAGCTATTTTCGCTCCGTTGTCCAAATTTTTTTGTTGTGCCTTCTTGTATTTTCTACAATCTGTCTTGAGATGGCCATATTTGCCACAAAACCGACAATCGCCTTCTCTTCCTCTAGACTACGATCTTCTAGTTGATTGTGACCGTTGGTTGTAATTATTTCTACCTCTATGTTGGCTTCTTCCTCTAATCTTGGTGTTGACCATGGTAAGAGCATCGTCGGATGGGGTGTCTTTGTTACTTCTTCTCATATCTTCACTAAGTAAAGTGGCAACCACTTCATTGTAGACCAGCTTCTGCTTCGTGGAATTTGAAGTGCTAACAGCTGTAACTACGACATCCCAACTGTCGGGCAAGGAACACAACAAGATGATGGCTTTGGCTTCGTCATCTTGTGTCATACCAACTGAGGTTGCTTGACATAATAAAGTGTTTAAATTATTTATATGATTTGACATCGCAGTCACTTCCTTCATTTTCAGCTTGTAGAGTCTCTTCATAATGAAGATTTTATTTGCAGTCGATGCCATCTCATACATGCTCTGAAGTTTGTCCCAAATTTCTTTTGTTGTCTTTTCGTTCAAGACATTGAACAAGATATTTTGCTATAGTGAAAGAAATATTGATGCCATCGCCTTATCATCAATCTTCATCTGACATCGCAGTGGTTTCTTATTTTTTCCTTCGAGTGTGATTGATAAATCTTGCTTAATCAACAAGGAACGCATCTGCACTTTCCACAGGCTGAAGTTCTTGCCTACGAATTTCTCCACTTTTGTATCCTCCATCTTTCCAGAAATTCAACCCCGATTTCCAATCTGCACAACCTGTGTTGTGATACCAATTGAAAGGATTTGAAAGCGAATAAAATAAACAGCAGATTTAAAGTGAAATAGACAAATACACAACACACATATTTATCCTGGTTCACCACAAATGTGGCTACATCCAGACTGCAGAGTATTGTATTAATGTCAAAAGATCAATTACAAATGAGCAGGAGCAGCATATATAAAGACTCCAATGATATTACATATTGAAGAGTCTTCGAATTGAAGAGTCACAATAAGAGACAAAAGATATTATGACTATTGGCCTTCACTTCTCAACAATTGCCTCTATGTCTGAAATTAAACTCGGCCATTTCCATTTTCTCATTTGCATACAATCTAAGAAAATCTATGGTTGGTGCAAAGAAGGGAAATAGAAGAGTGTTGGGCTTTGTTTCAAGTTGAATTTGTACAATACTGTGGGATTTTTGTCTTTCCTTAACCAAAGTCACTCTAGCATCTGAGATGAAAGCTTTCCTGTTGGGTGTCAGCCAGGTTCTCTTGATTTCAATTTTTAGATTCATTCAAATTGAATATTTGATTATTCAATGGTGATCAACAAGAAACATGAATGTGAAGACATGCAAGTGGGGACGTTGTCAAGATTATCTACAATTGTATTCTTATTATGAGCCTATTGCTTACAATAAACGGTTATAAATGCTTCAATGGTCGCCCATCCCATTTAGATGATATTGACCGTTAATTTTCAAAATCAAATCGACTTGTTCATAAAAAAATGTCTTCGGCGTAATAACGACATTTCTCAACATGTCATAAATGCTTGGAAATTGAAAAACCAAAAAACCCTAGATAACAATGGACACGGTTAAGTTTTGACCAAATTTGAAAAAATGGAAAACACAATAGATTTTCGTTAAATTTTCAACATTTGTTCTTCATGATCTGCATCCCTTGTATTGCAAATCCACAAACAAAATTGAAAAAAAAAAGTATATTTTCGCAAATCTGAAAAAATAAAATTTTATTTTTTTTTTTTATCATTAGTACATTTTATATAGAGCTTAGCCAACCCTGATAACAACTACTCTATTTTTTTTTTTGTCATTAGTACATTTTATATAGAGCTTAGCCAACCCTGATAACAACTANATCTGAAAAAATAAAATTTTTTTTTTTTTTTTTATCATTAGTACATTTTATATAGAGCTTAGCCAACCCTGATAACAACTACTCTATTTTTTTTTTTGTCATTAGTACATTTTATATAGAGCTTAGCCAACCCTGATAACAACTACTCTAAGTTGATTCCACTCCACTGACATAGGCAATGTACGGCTCGCTGAGATCAATTTGTTTGCAGCTTTCAAAATTTAGTTGACAGTAAAGGTAAACTGGTTTTCGGTAAGCGCAATAGGTACCTAGGTCATTTCCTAGGTGAATTATTGAATTCTAGTGTAGGTATAGTGTAAGACGACGTGACACGCATGTTTGCAGAATTAGTACGAGCAGATTTCATCAGATCTAGTCACTGTACAGATTTTTGCTGTCGAAAAACGCAGACCCAAATCTAATTATTCATTCATTCAGCCTGGCAAACCTGTGCAGAAAAGTACAGACGTATCTTTGTCTGACGACAGTAATGAGTACAACCACCTCACATCATACATTTTGATGATCAAACACCATGAATGACACACAAAACGGACGGCATAGTCTAAACAGCAAGCTACTCTTGAGTAGAAGTTTAGGTACTATGTGATACCAACCTGCTCTAAGATCTCGAGCAATCATTAAATAAATAATGATGAAACAAAGAGTCTTAAGTTGGAGCTAAGAAGCTCTCATCATATTCAAGGCATAAATAGGCCAACTATGGCTAATAATATAAACCTGTAGAAGGGTATCAATATTTTTATAATCTAATTTTATCTATTTTTAGAGCTTAAATTATATGTTGGATTTTGATGATTTTTTTTTTCTGTTTTTGTATTCAAGTGGACATCTTAAAATATATTTCTTAGTTTCTGGGTGTTAACGAAACTCCCATTAGAGATCATTAAGCACCTAAAGGTACAAAAATGGTAATTTCAAAGTGTCGCCTAATACCTACTTAAAGATGCACCAGTAGCCATTCACTCAAAATTGTCATTATTTGTGGACAAATGTCCTAGTAGCTGCGCACAAATGTCTCAATAGTGGTGCAAAAATTGGCCAATTATGAACCAAAAAAGCTAAAAATGATAAACTATTGGTACCTGTGTTATCATTTTTGGAGTTCTTTTAAAATTAGTAATTGGGTGTCAAGTGTGTGTGCAAGTGTGTGCTTATTAGAATGCATTCAGTTACGGGTGCTCTTCCCCTACCTTTCGAATTCCTTCCCAATTGGGTTTTCTATGTTTATATTTATTGTGCTAATAATTTGGTTTAAGAGTTCAATGAATATTTCAAGTGTAATTATAATTAGTTTAGTAAAGTCTACCTTCCCTATAGAAGCAAGTCCCTAGATTACACAATTAGCTAATGTGCATCACAAGAGCTTCAATCTTCTTGGATAGTTCATCTTCATTTGTTTCTAGTTTATTGAATTATTTTATAGTACATGTATCATGTTTGGCAAGGCTTGCTTGTGTCTTTAGTATGTCCTAAAAAGGATGTGAAAATGGATCATCTAAATGTTAAGGTTAGAGTAAAGATGTGAAACCAATTTCATGAGGTTATACAAGATCAAAATAGCTAAGTGTTGTGATTTACATATGTGCTTAATAATTTAGTTATTCTATAGGCATCAACAACTACATTATGCAAAATGGAGAATCCAAACATAATAGGTTCCCAATGTAACTTGCACATAAAAACTATAAGTAGAGAAGCATAAATGTTAGACTAGATATTGTAAGAAAAATTATAAAGCCAAAGGACATGTTTATATGATTCCCTTATATTGCAAGATGAATAGAGTAGGAATTAAACTTAAAAAATGCAAAGGTGATTTCTTAAAGGTAGTCTATATCATATAATAGTTTATCTTGGCTTTGAGTTGGGCATGTGAATCAACCTTGGACTTCCAAAATAGGTAACTAAGATTAATCCACTTAAAATTGAACATTGAAGAATGTCACTTGGATTTCAATCTTTATCAAAATTATAGAGGTAAAATGGATATTATACATGGCTACAAGGGAGAAAAGTATAAGTTTTCTATGTGCAGATCATCTCCCAAAATTTCATAAAAATTGAAAGGGGAAAATGTTGATTTTTTTATAATTAGTTGATCCAATTGCATCCATTTCATCACCTTCACTAGCCTACTTATAATGTAATGGGGACCATTATTCCTCAAGGAGGAGCAAATGATCCATCTACAACCTTTTGCATCAACTTGTCAATAATGTTGCATGCCCTTCATCGTGTTTCCATTCTCTTACATGATACAAAAAACCCAAGATGAACTCACACATGGATAAACTCTTAGAAATCCCACTTCACATTCAATCACATAAGCTTCAAATATCTATGAAAATCCACACAATAATTAAAAAACTTTGTAAATAAGTGTATGAGGATCAACAACTCTCCACACATAACCACTCAAGTTTTCATGTTTCATCAAGCCTCTTTGGTAGATCATACAAGACAAACATTCTTTGCACTCTTTTGCATCATGCTCTATGAATATGGTATGTCTTCTTCTACCTAGCATCAAACCATACATTACAACATTTGGTATCAACTCCTGCATAAGAAACATTAACTCCATATAGGTCTAACATTTATGACGTAGTCATGGAAAGAGTTTCCCCAATGGAGATAGTCCAAACCATGTAGCAAGAGTCAACACAACAGAAACAACTAATTCAGGAACAAGAAAAGATAATCAAGATGCTAAAACAGATCTTCATATTATCCATAAATCATCTATTACATCACATGATCCCGCAACATGCAGATTTCAGACTTTCGACATACATGCCTAATTACAACAGAAGTCATAACTAGACCCTAGTGCTAACCTCCAAAATAAATTATCTCTAGCACTGCTTCTACTTCCTAAAAAAATATCAAGAGCCTTAATATATAGAGCCTTCGCAACGCATATGTCGGCTAGAAGAAATTTTACATTTTCCAAGACTAAGAAAACGTAATGTGTACAAATATAGGCCAGGACCCAAATCATAAGATCTCAATGCCAAAATGTAGAAATGATGTGTCATCCAAGAGAGACATCGGCCAAAGATCCAAGAACATCGTGATATGAGCCACTAAGCTTCGTTGATTGGGAATTTCTTCACGAGACCAGAAAAATCCATCTGATCGTTAAAACATCAAGAACACATAGAAATGACCATGAATCTTTCATATCTCAACAACGAAGTATCCAAATGAGTTGTGAACCTAAACATGAGTAAACTATGATGTCCAGAATGAACCCTAAAGTTCGCAACAACAAATGATCCAAAACCAAGGAATGCCACCAAAAATATAGAAACCGAGAAAACAAAAATAAAACTGAAAGGAAATATTTTTGGGTGATGCAAGATTTCCAACAACCTAAGGATGCTCCTACATCAATTTAACACTATACACATCCAACATTGTGACATTTTTACCGCATGGTACAACACATTTGAGTGTGTCACACATTAGCATCATATCCACACATGTCACATAATCATACATGTTGGAACAATATCAATCTAGACGTGGCACCCATTTTCCAACCTTTATCTACAAATGCCTACATTGTACATCTTTTACAACCCCACAAAAAAATTAGAAGCACATAAGCATTCTTTATGTATCTATTATACCTTTTCCTAGTAATATCAATTCTCATTCTCAAACTTACTATTCTTTGTACACTTACATATTTCATTCTATTATGTCATTGATAAAAGAAACTTATTTGGTAATCCTAGGCTACTAATTTTTTAAGTATTCATTATCACTTGTGTTATATATTGACATCTTATGTGTATATTTTGAGTTCAACATAAATCATCAATGGTTAAAGAACTAGTGCTTTTGTAGTGGCAATAGCTTGCTTGTCAAAGGACTCAACATAAATCTTATCTTGTAGTTTCCCCCAAGACTTTGTTGAAGTTTGGGTCAATCTCATAGGACTCTAAAGGATTTAATTTCTTTTCTAAATATTATTTTCTATTTGAGTCCCTTTTCAAGGGTTAAAAGTACGTGTCGTTTGATTGATCCATTTAGCATGCAATTCCTCTATTTTTGGTCACTTAACTTTTATCTATTACTTTTGAATTTATTGACTAATAATTATTAATCTAATAAATAAAGGAAAAAAACAAATCTTGACAAATTATGGAGTGATACATAAGGTTTACAATATTAGTTTTGAATTGACCCTTTTTGTGCAATTTAGGTAAATCTAAGAAAAATATTTCTCATGAAGCAACATCTTTTGATGACATAAACCTTAAAATATTGGTTTAAATGATTAACTTAAAAAGTAATGTGTTATAAACATTTGAGAACCTTTTAACAACTACAATGTAGAAAAGTTATCCCTTGTAGTTACTATGTGTTCTAAAACATGTATAATTAATGATCTGTCCATTATAATTTAAATTTCTTGTACAAGAAGAATAGATGTTTTCAACACATATAAATTTTTACATATAGATGGTATTTTCCTAACATACGTGCATACATGCATGCATTCATACACCAAAATATTACATGACAATATATCAAGATTCATTTGTGTGGCACTAAGTCAATCTTTATCAATTCATATGTCATCGGTAGTGTTTAATGAGAACACATCTCGCATGTCCATTAATTTCCCATTAGCACTTGTTTCAAGCTCATGCTCATAGAGATGAAGCTCCCAAACATTAGTACTTCAATTTTAGTTCACTTAACTATACAATTTTCCCATAATCAAGACCACTTAACTTGTTGTACCATATATGAAATCATCCAACTAAAAATAAAATCATTAATAAATATAATTTAATCCTACCTTTGTTATTTATATATTCTAATATTTATGCCTTTTTTGTTATTTTTATTTAGGAAACGATTATTTTGTGTCTTAACTTCAAAGTGCCCATAGGTTAAATTTTATCTCTATTAAATATTAATAATATCTTAAAAAGTACAAAGTTATGTCATCCTTTTGAGAACATCTTTCTTTTCAGCGGGAGGTTTGGAAAAACCTATTTCACTAGATGTTCATACCAACCCTCGCATGGTGTAAACATGGCTAAGGATGTGTACAACCCAAAATAATTTGGAAACCCCCCTCAATATAAAAACAAACTCTATATTTTAAGCTTCAAGCCAACATTGTTCATGTGAGCATAAGTGAGTTGAATGTGCTTATGTGGCACAACTTTAGGTAATTCCATTATTTTTTATTTGAATTAAGAATAATTATTGACAATTTTGATAGATTTTCTCACATGCAAATGATAATTTTAGGAGAAAGGAGAAATATGTCATTGTGTAAATCATAATAATGTCAATTTTGCTATATTTTAATTCTTTTTTTTTTTTACTTGAAGTGTTTAATATTCTAAAAGTCAAGATTTATCGCATTAGAAAAAGAATAAAATCACTAGTCCAATAGAATCCTAGTCAAGTCGATATTTCTCTTTGTATTTCATTAAATGACTACCAAAATATTTTCCATCTCAATAAAGAGTTACATTGTAAGACGTGTGACGTTAAATATTTATCATAAAATATCTATTTGCTGGAATTAATGGGAAGTGTGTACTGAGAGGGGAGGGGTGAATCAGTACCTCTAAAACTTTTGTATCTTTTAACCTTTATCCTTTAGGTAATCAATTGTCTATCCAACATTTGTTCTATGCTATCTTGGTGTAAGATTTATCAATTCATAAACTTAATCAAACATGTGAACATTCATAGAAACATTCATGAAAAGTAATTGACACATAACACAAGATATGATATCACAGAAAACTCTAGTTAGGAAGTAAAAACTGCGATGGGGATGGCACCCACAAACTCTTCACTATCTGCAGATTGGAAGGGGTCGGTTAAGGCTTACAATTTGATCACTTCTGATGATCTACCATGTTAGGAGTATCTGTGGAGACCTGTTAGAGTCTACTCTATTAAGAGCTTTAGCAACATTGTTTAGTGTGCACTTGGTTAAGAGATTTACAATTGGATGGTTAAATCCACCTTCCTTGAAAGGATTTTTACACTTTGCTTCACTTGTTAGAATGTAAGCAGATTACACTTTGACCTGGTGTATGCAATCTCCTATTGTTGATTAAAAATCCATTTAAGATTACATGTATAAGTATATCACCTAATGTGATTGAATAATACCTATGTTTCTCGGCAGCCTCTGTTCTTAGTTCTTGATAACCAAATTCACCTTTGTTGTTTTGGTTCTTGAAACTTTCAGTCTGATCCATAGATGTGCTCATAGGCTTCATTCATCCTCTCATCCATAATCATGTATCATAAATAATGAATTATTACAACATCTATTTATAAGATAGATTGACCTAATCACATTTCACGTAAAATAATATTAACTCTAAGATCACAGGTTTACAACTTTACCTTGATCTCCTAGTCTACGTATTTTAAAGCAGTTAGACTGATTAAAACACTTACATTAATGTTTCTTGTCCCTAAAGAAATGGTTTTAAAACAAATTAAGACTATATAAATAGAATAAGACTGTTTTATCTGACGTGGAAGTCAGATCCACTTTTTGCGGGCTACAACTGACTTTTAGTTTCTGTCTGTCGATTATGCTTTGAAGTCAGTTAGACTGTCTCTCGGGTTCCTCTGTAACTATTCTCTTAGTTTGCACTTTATCCTGCTCGTCGGGTTCCACTGTTAGGTTCCTCTTTATCCTTTTCACTTTGGATTTTTGGTTTACACACAAAACTGTGTCGTCATTTTTATTTGTACTTAGTAGTTTTCGATGATTTCTGGTATCTGTATATTCGTTTTGCTCTTTGTCCTGTCTTTCGGTGTATGTTTACCGAAAGTGTTCTTTGCATACTAATGGAAAAATAATGTCATCAATCTCCCCCTTTCACATTAGTATCAAAATCTGATATGTGCAAAATACTTAACAAAAATGTTTAGTATGTACATCATATATATTCCTTAGGCATTTCATGACTCCCCCTATGTATATGCTGGTATAGTATAAGTGTATGTACATGATACTTTACTATTTTTCACATTGTGCTTTATATATCATATCATATCATTATACTCCTTTTTTGTTCTTTTTCTGTACTGTATAGTTTCCTATCTGTGCATATCATTATTTTCCCCCTTTTTTGATATCAAGGGCAAAGGTATATACCTTATAGCTTATCAAAAATGTGAGAGTGCGAGGACTTCATGTCCTCCATCATCTTCTCCCATTGGTCCTTCAGGATGTCTAGAGCCATGTGCTCGAGTGTGATCCTTGAATGCATATCGTAGATGTTGTCTACTACATACATCTCGGGGGTGGCTATTAGTTGGCTTGCTAAACTGATATGTTGTTGAAGCAGTGTTAGATCTGGTAGAAGTTGATCTTGTAGCTCGGTGACCTCTTCCCTGAATTGTGTTTCTGCTTCCCACAGTTCCTGTATTAACCTTTTTATCTCAACAATCTTTTCATAATGCAACTTTATTGCATTGTCCTCGATGGTTAAGCCTTTAGCACTAGTATCTAGATCAAAATCTAACTTTGCTATCTTATCACTATGCTCCTTAGTGAATTTTTCAAGTGTGCTCAATTGTTGTATCAAGGAGATAGCTTCAACAATTATTGGATCTAATTCACTTACTAATTCTGAAAGCTTTACCTTGTTTTCTGCCACTTCTTGGATGATCTTTTCAACCAGTTTGTGTTGATATTTCTACTCTACTCTCTCCTCAATTTCCTTTTCTACATGAATGTTCTGTGTTGTAATGGCATCGATGAGAGTGGCTAGTTGATCAAGGATAGGTCTATTGTGATCAACATTAACATCGAGAACAATCTGATGCAAGATGTTCCTAGTTGTTTCTAGTACCATGGAGTCTCGGTGTTGCTTCCTCAGCTTCTCCTGTAGTGCCTTCCTTTGGTATATTTCACCATACTCTTTAAGTTATTCATAGTCAAGTGTAGTTGGGTTACATTTGGGTATCTCAATTATTTCATCTAGAGTGACTTCCAACTTACTCTTTTTGGATT
This sequence comes from Thuja plicata, assembly GCA_018584345.1. Lineage (NCBI taxonomy): Eukaryota > Viridiplantae > Streptophyta > Pinopsida > Cupressales > Cupressaceae > Thuja > Thuja plicata. The sequence continues at coordinate 1,618,087 of MU224795.1, read as the reverse complement.
TATTCTTCTTCTTATGAGTTTCACTTGAGTGTAGGACCATAGCCATCTTCTCAGCTTTTTCTATTGTGCTGGATGAAGTGATTTGTAGTGTTGCCTCTTTTTGTTGTTGTGCTTCGGTGTCATCTTGTCAATTTTGAGTGGACGTCTCCACATCAACCTTTACATTATCTATATCAACTTGTTCGATTACCTCAGGAATGCCATCTTTTATTTTTGCTCCTTCATCAGTATCCTTATGTACTTCATATTCCTTTGTCTGTGCATCCTTTACAGTAGCGTCTCCATCTATTTGCTTTAAATCTCCTTCTGTAACCTTGTCAGTTTCGGTTACAATATGAGTGTCTCCAATGACATTTTTTTCATCGGCGGTCTTTCTTTCCTTCATCCCCTGCATCCTCGGGAATGCTTGAATCTTTGTCAGGTGATTTGTCTTTTTCTTGAAATATATTGATGGCTTGCATCAATATTGGCCCATGTTTCTTGATATGTTCACCTCTGAGGTGTCAAATGTAGTGTCATGTTTGTCGGTCTTGTCCTTGGTAACAGTGACATCTTCATCTTTTTGTATCTCTTTTGCTGGATCATCGGTTATGTCAATGACTGTGTTGTCCACAATGTTGTCCATAGTGGTGTCCGACCATGTCTCATTTGCAACATCCATGTTCTTATTTCCTGTAGTGTCCATTTCTTCTTTGTCCAATTCAACATATGTGATGATGATTGGTTCTATGCTCTGAGTAGCTTGATCATTCATGATTTCCTGATTCTCGGTTAGAGCTCTCTGTGGCTCGGGACTTGTATCCTTTTCAGGAATGTTCAGTATATTCCTCCATTCGGCTTCACTTTGTCAGTCTAACTCTAGTAGATGTCCTTTTAGCACTTGGTAGGCTCTCAACTTTGGTGAGAACCTTTTAGAATGAGCCTTCATCATTGCTTTGATTTCCTCCATTTTGGATTCGGGAGGCATGACTGATACTAGGGCTCTTTCCCTGATTTCTTTCTCAGAGTGCAAGGCAAAAGTCCATCTTGCCGATAGCCTGTCTTGATGTTCTTTGGGTATTTTTTCTGATAGTTCTATAGGGAGGTATTTGTATATGCACATCATCTTGATGATTGCCTCCTCAATCTTATTTTGATCCAAGGGATCCAATTTTAACCATCTTCTGACTTTGGAGTCAGTAATTGATCCTGATTTGATCATTTGTGCACATACCTCATCAATGGTTTTAGGAATCTTTTTCTTTTCCTCGTGAACGCCTTCGTCTTGTTCTCTGTGCTGAATATCTTCCCTGGTTCTAATGAAATTTCTTCTCTTTGTTGGCCCTCTTTTCTGTGTTGTCAGTTTCCTCTTGTAGGTTCTTACTTGACCTTTCTTCAAGGGTGAAGGACTTGTGTCCTTAGTTGTTTGGCTTCTTGTCCTTGAAGTAGCTGTGGTTCTTGGCTTCTTAGCTGTTGTTGGTAATGGAGTGTCTTACTCTGTAGACTCAGAGTCACTTACCTTCTTAGTCTCACCGATGAGTGACTGTCCTTTGGTTTCTTCCTTTTGTTTAGTTTCCTCCTCTATAATCGACAGCCTTTTCTTCAAATTCTTAACCATTTTATCTTTCTTTCTGTCTATTTTCTTTACAACCAATCTGGTTTTGATTCTTGATTTTTCATCCTCATAAGTGTCTAACTTTGGTTGTGTTTTGTCTAAGGGTTCATTTATCAATGCATCGATTACATTGGATGCTTGATCAATAATTACCTCATAGTCTAATGGTTGTAACCATGATGTCCTTGGTACAGCAGGTTTGATGTATGTGTGGACAGTGTCAACCATGAAACATATATCATTCTTGAATTTCTCAATAAGTTGCTCTGGGATCCTAACTCATTTCTGCATTTTGTCCTTGAATCCAGTAAAGTACTCATCCATAACTGTTTCAAATTTGTCTCCTAGTGATGTTATGTATTCACTGATCTGTATGGTGACTGGTCTAGTGGTATCCCATTTTACATCTCCTACTGATGTAAATGATTCTTGGAAGTAAACAAAAATGCACATGATAAGTGAGCCAAACTTACATGTATTTGTCTTTGCATTTCTGATTGTTCTCAAGTTTTCTTCTAACTAGTTAAGTAGAAGTTCAGACAGATCCAACTGAGTTCCTTTCTTTACAATTTTATATGCAATACCCACTGCTCCGGATGCTATGTTGTTCATCCTTCTAGCTTGAAATAATTTGTAGCCTAGGACACATGCTCCAAATCTTAGTTCATCATCTGTGATAGTGCATACCTTCAGTCCTTTGCCATCACACTTGGCTCCTGTGTTCTTTTCAATCTCAGCCTTGGGTGGGTGTTTCAATGCCTTTACCTTATCGGTTACAGGATAACCGGTGACTGCATGAATAACTTCTCAGGTTATCATTTTAGGATCATCTAGCCATAGCTTGTGATTGTGAATTCAGCTCAGTACTAATCGAATCCACTTAGTTTTGAATACCTTTGGGAAAAATAGGGCATTAGTGATCCCTTTCACCTCTATGTGTTTGTGCTCATCTTTTATGGATCCATCCTCATTACATAACTTCTTGAAAGCTTGTTCCACCTCCAAGTCACCAATTTTTGCAATCTTGCAGTGGATGTATGTTTGCACATCTTTGACGAGCAAAACCCTAGCTGGTATTCACAAGAATGCTCCAGCATTGTCGGGTTGTGATGCAATTTTAGGTCAAAGCTTGTAGTGGGGTTCCTCATAGGTAGAATTCTTGATAAGTTTAACCTCATCCTTCTTGATGTTCTTAGTTTGGTGGATCTTGAAGTCGTGGCCATTGTTTCTGACATTTTAGGGCTTTCTAAAAAATGCATAAAATAGAGTTCTCGGTTATCGTAGGAACTTACTGTTTACTCCTGTAGTGGTTACTAATTTGTTTGGAGTGCTTTGGGTCAAGTTGAAGTCACTTTGTGATGCTGTCACTGTGTGCTCAAATTTTTCTCTCTTCGCTCTGCTTTGCTCGCTAGTGAATAATGAAACCCTTTCGTCACCCTTTTATAGATGTTTTCCCTAAAAGTGAGTCATTAATGCTCAACCACTCCTCGGTGTGCGAAGACGGATTCGTCAGGTTAAACACCAACTTCTCCTTCGGTGACAATGCGATGCTTCAGGGTAGTCGTCTAACTTCTTGCTTTTACCGACGGGTTTTAGTGTTTTGTGAACACAACTTATTCAACTTGCTTGATTACCGACGAGTCTCAGTTTACACTAGCAACTTTACTTTTATATGTTAACCGACAATTCTCGGTAAGTGCCGACAGTTTCATCTTTGAGCGTATACCGATGGATTTCGGTATGTATTGCCCGATGGAATAGTTATCATAGATTTTAACAAGTAATATTATGATGCATCTTTACTTATGTTAATTTGGCATTTCATCAACATATTATGGAACTGATGTAAAATACTACTTAGTGTAATGCATTTCCATACTTACTTGTTCTACTTAGGTGGGGATGGTGATGTCACCAGATCCATTGGATGGGGTGTCACCAATTGCATTTCTCGGTCCAGCTTCATCATTGTTTGAAGCTTTTCTCCACATTTTTTCTCTCATCTTCCAGATGTCTTCAATGCTATTTCCATTGGGAAATGTGTTGGTCTTTGTCATTCGGTCTTTATAGTCTTTCTTGAGATGACCAACTTTATGACAGTGTAAGCATGCCATTCTGGGGTTAGTCCAGCCTCTAGACTTTCTTGTGCACTGTCTCATATAATTTGTAGAAATGTGACCAAATATTCCACATGATGTACAATTTTTCCATGTGTTGTAGTCACATACATACTGGTTACCAACTCTTTTTGGTTGATAGGCAGTTTCTTGACCCTTAGGCTTCCATGCTTTCTTTTTCTTCTTCTAGCACTCAAGAGTTGTGTGACCATTCATTTTGCAAGTAGGACAATATTTTTCCATGTAGGTTTCCTTCTTTGGTTGTTTCATCTCAGACTTACATTCATATGCTTTATGTCCTTTCTTGTTACATTTATAACAAAATCTTATGAATGAAGATGTGGATTTAGGAATACCTTTCATTTTGATCTTGCATACATTTGATGTGTGGCCTTACTTTCCACAGTGATTGCATGTCAACTTTCTTGGTCTTGGATTTGCATAGAAATTCTTTGGATCAGTTTGATTGGGTGATTCTCCATTCTTGGTATAGCCTAGACCAATGTTATTCTTGATTCTTCGTTGTCCATCAATAAAATCATCCATTCTTTTATTTCTCTCTTCATATTTCTTGATAATTTTATTATGTTGCTACTGAATCCTGAGTTCTTGTTTCAGCTTTCCATTTTCTTCCCTTAGCTCATTGATTGCTTCTATTCTTTCAATGAGTTCAACATTCATTCTGTTTTCCTCTTGACTCAAAAGCATAATCTGATTTGCAATCTCATGATGATGTTCTATTAATCTTTGTATTTCAGACTCTTTCTCTTGTAGCTTTTCAGTAATCTTCCTTCTATCATCAATAGCTAGTGTTCTTTCTTGCTCAGCTTGTCTAGCACTGTTCATGATATCAATCATTCTTACCATATGTGTCTCTTGACCGATTTGCAGAGATTTCACTTGTCTAGCTAGATATTGATTGATTTCATTTAGGCTTGTGATGCTTTATTCTGATGTGTCTGATGCTTTGCTTGTGTTTGATCCTGAAGACTCAAAGAAATCTAGTATCTCTTCCTCATGGTAATTTGTTTCATTACAGTGAGATGTCATAATATTTATTTCATCTAATAGTTGTCTCATCTTGATTCTAGCTTCTTTATACTGCTCATAGAAGATTTGAATTTGTAGCTTCTGATTCTCAATACTCTTGTCAAGTTTGTACTTCTCCATTGTATGATCTTTTCTCTTAATCCTTTAAGCTTTCCAAAAAAGAGACTTAGCTCTAATACCAATTATTGGAATTAATGGGAAGTGTGTACTGAGAGAGGAGGGGTGAATCAGTACCTCTAAAACTTTTGTATCTTTTAACCTTTATCCTTTAGGTAATCAATTGTTTATCCAACCATCTGTTCTATGCTATCTTGGTGTAAGATTTATCAATTCATAAACTTAATCAAACATGTGAACATTCATAGAAACATTCATGAAATTAATTGACACATAACACAAGATATGATATCACAGAAAACTCTTGTTAGTAAGTAAAAACTGCGGTGGGGATGACACCCACAAATTCTTCAGTAGCTGCAGATTAGAAGGGGTCGGTTAAGGCTTACAATTTGATCACTTCTGATGATCTACCCTGTTAGGAGTATCTATGGAAACCTGTTAAATTCTACTCTGTTAAGAGCTTTAGCAACACTATTTATTGTGCACTCGGTTAAGAGATTTATAGTTGGATGGTTAAATCCACCTTCCTTGAAAGGATTTTTAGACTTTGCTTCACTTGTTAGAATGTAAGAAAATTACACTTTGACCTGGTGTATGTAATCTCCTATTGTTGATTACAGATCCATTTAAGATTACATGTATAAGTATATCACCTAATGTGATTGAATAATACCTCTGTTGCTCGGTAGCCTCTGTTCTTGCTTCTTGATAACCAAATTCACCTTTTATTGTTCTGGTTCTTGAAACTTTCAGTCTGGTCCATAGATGTGCTCATAGGATTCATTCATCATCTCATCCATAATCACATTACATATAATGAATGATTACAACATCTATTTATAAGATAGATTGACCTAATCAAGTTTCACGTAAAACAATATTAACTCTAAGATCACAAGTTTACAACTTTACCTTGATCTCCTAGTCTATGTGTTTTAAATCAGTTAGACTGATTAAAACACTTACATTAATTTTTCTTGTCCCTAAAGAAATGGTTTTAAAACAAATCAAGACTCTATAAATAGAATAAGACTGTTTTATCTGACGTGGAAGTCAGATCCACTTTTTGCGGGAAGCAACTGACTTTCGGTTTCTGTCGGTCGGTTATGCTCTGAAGTCAGTTAGACTGTCTCTCAGGTTCCTCTTTATCCTTTTCACTTTGCATTTTCGGTTTACAAAAAAAACTGTGTCGTCGATATTCTTTGTACTTAGCAGTTTTCGGTGATCTCTGGTATCTATATGTTCGGTTTGCTCTTTGTCCTGTCTTTCGATGTATGTTTACCTAAAGTGTTCTTTGCATACTAATGGAAAAATAATTTCATCACTATTTACAAAAAATAATTTATTGTATTCCATGCAATAGAATATCAAGTTCATAATAATGGAAATAATAGAACAAAAAATGAAATTTGTTGTACGAATTCTTTTTGTCATTTTTACCTTTTTTTATTTATTTTTTATTTTAAACAATTCAATTATACTAACTATTAAAAAAAACACTAGGGGAGGGATGCCTATACGTGCACACCCTATCTTTCCCACTCCATGTAAGGTGCCATGTGGCCCCAAAACCCCAAAAAATACCCCAGCTGATGTGCAGCAAAGTTGGCAATATACAAAAATTAAAAAATCATACAATTTCACACGTTTGATTGTTGTTGGACACATCAACATCGACGTGGGCATAAACTTGGGTTTTTAAAGTGGTGACTGGGAGATGCGGAGTCCCACACCACCCCAAACACCATTGATACTTGTAAACTGGGCCATAGCACTGCATGGCATGTTCCTTACTCGTCGCCCTACCAATCTACTTGGGAATGTTAATCTTGATTCGCCACCTGCCATTGTTGTATGCATTTGCAATTACTGCTAGTCTTGTTGTCTTACTCCATTATCTTCTCTGCCAGTTGGGAATCACCTTCGTATCAGATTCGTCTATACCTCCGCTATTCACGTTCAATGCACCCTACATTCTCTCCCGCCCAATCTTTGGTTATGGAAATATTGAGGGCCATAACATGTCTGGTTGAGTCCCAGAATTCGAACATCACTTCTCTCCTGGTTGGTCATTTGCAAGTATTTTTTGCTCGGTTTAGGGTTCTTTCGCATTCAATATTTATTACATGTGTTTCCTATTGTATTTTTACTACTCAACATTGCAAATATGCATTTCACAAGGTCGCTGAGGACGCTGTGAATGCATTAGAGGGCTTCAACACTTGGTTTTTGATCCAGGTGAGGAGAAATCCTCACTAAGACCACCATTTTCCATTGGTGGTTGATCATTTTGGTTGTCCATTGCTATTTTCATTTGGGTTTTTTACTAAAGACTTGTTCATGTTTGACATTGGTTTCATTTGGGTTTTTCACCAAAGACTTGTTCATGTTTGATGTTGGTTTCATTTGGGTTATTCGCCAAAGACTTTTCCCATATGATGTTCATTTATGTGTTTATGGGCACATCTAATTGTGTTCATAAACACAATTAAATTTGAGGGAAATCTACACCTCTGTTCAAGTGTCGTTGCAGTTTTCATGGTCGTTTGAAAAAATTCACATTTTGCATCACTGTTCAAATTATTCATCCATGGCATGTGGGGTTTAATATTGAATGGTACTGTTAGGGTTTCGATGCAAAATTTTTCAATGCTAAATGGTTTTGTTAGGATTTTCATGCTACTATTAGGGTTGTTAAATGCTTATGTATGGGTTTTAATACGACTATTTTCAAATGCGAAATGGTTATGTTTGGGTTTTCATGTGACACTTTCATATATGTTATAGCATACAAATATTCTTCCTTGTTAGCTTGATCTCATAGTAAATGTATACAAATTATAAGGAATAATGTATACAAATTGGTTTCAATGAAACTTGTTTTGATTTTTTAGTAAATGTATACAAATTGTTAAGGATTTGATTATAAGGTATACAAATGATTCTGGTATCAATGACTATTAAACCCTAACTGTATCATTTACTATTAAACCCTAACAAAATCATTTAATATTAAGCCCTACCAGTTTTATTTACTATTAAACCCTAGCAAAAATATTTAATATTAAGCCCTAACAGTTTCATTTATTATTAAACCCTGGAAGGAACATTTAATATTAAGCCCTAACAGTTTCATTTACTATTAAACCCTAATAAAATCATTTAATACTAGAACACGTCTATCCTCTGTTATATTAGTTGATATATATATATATATATATATATATATATATGTGTGTGTGTGTGTGTGTGTGTGTGTGTGTGTGTGTGTGTGTGTGTGTGTGTGTGTGTGTGTGTGTGTGTGTGTGNTTTATATATATATATATATATATATATATATATATGTGTGTGTGTGTGTGTGTGTGTGTGTGTGTGTGTGTGTGTGTGTGTGTGTGTGTGTGTGTGTGTGTGTGTGTGTGCACATGATAATTGCATAGAGTTAATTGCAATATATAGGTATTTGAGGCCTAGTTGTTAATTGGAATAGAGTTTGTTTCAATTAGAAATGGTTAATAGTAAACAAATCAATCACATATGCACACAAATCAATATGCATGACATTGGTTAATCAATTACAGATGCCCACCAATGACTATGCATGATATGGTAAATTAATTACTTTACAAATGAGATATGTAATTGCATAGTGAATTGTGTGCATATGTACTTCCAATCCTTTTTCACAATACAATTCAACTCAATTGATTTAGAAATGCATAGGGTATGGACGCCCTATCTTCATGTGAGGCCTCACCCCAAGTCCGTCATAGCATTTCATTTTATTCTTATGATATACCTAGTATTTGATACTCTATTTTGATGCATTGTGGATTATTACTCTTCATGACATGGATTGGATCGCATTTTATTGTGATACATTTTTCTTATGTTATTTTATGCACTCTTGTTGAGGATATATTTAGACATCTTTGACATATATTTCCTATTAGTGGATTTGATGGATTTTACATTAGGATTGATTCATTGCTTATGATTTATATGATATGGACTTTATGATATATTATGATAGTGCATTATGAAGGATTAGTTTAGATTATTATTATGACGCAAATTGAATTTATAGATTTTGTGGTTAAACTATATCGACATGTGAGATTATATGGTGATGTCATTTTGCATATGCTTTTTGAGTAGATATGTTTCATGTAGGAATTGTATTTGCGAACATTGTTTTGATTAATGACGAATTATTAAATGCAATTGTGAAGGATATATACTCAAATATTATCAATTATTTACATTAATTTATGTATGGTTTTCTTGGACTACTGATATTTGGATTTAGTGTGGAGGAAATTTGACCATGGAAATAAATTAGGGAACCAAGGTTAGACTATTGTGAAATCAGTGCAAAGCCAAGGTTGATTCTAATGAAGAGATAAAACCTTGTTGTTATGTATTTTAATTTATAACCGTGATATGTATGATTTTTATTTTTTTATAGAAAAAAGTGGCAAGCCACTATAATATATTAATATAAACTGATTCAAAAAGCTCAACTGGGAAAGAATCAGGAAGAAAACCCAGCATCATCACTTAAATATATACAATGGTTCATACAATATTCACTATCAACCAGAAATGATATTATATCATTCAGACAAATAGGAGTATAAACTACCTCCCCCAACCCCCTAGCTGATATACATTTAAATTTAAGGGGTATCAAAATATCAAAATGTCAACATATCAAAATGTCAAAATTTGAATTTCGAATAATTCGAGTCGTTCCACTATTTACTCTTCCATGGCACTCTCACCGCAAACTCCAAACCGCCCCAATGAGTTGGTCACATCTCTGGTTTCCAACCGCACTTTGTCAATATCATGCTGAAGATGGGGATAACTGAGAAGCAGCATGTTCTCAGCCCCTTCGTGGATACGTGAAGATGCAATCGGCGAATCCCAACTTTCACACTCTGCCTCCTTTCTACCTGCCCCCACGCATTCTGTATTCTTCAACTTAGCAGAACTCAAGGGTTGCCAACCGCTACACTCAACCCCCGTATTGATCGGCCCCAAATTTGAAGATGCCAATTGCTCTCCATGAAGCTGTGGACTGTTTGAAAATCTAAGTAAATCCAATAGTGCAAATCCCATTTTTCTCACTTTGTCCTCCAACTGGTAGCCGAGAGCCCGTGCAGTAACTTGAAGTACAGATTTCAAATGTGACGAGCTTCACTTTTCCACTGCTTTTTTCATAGCCTCAAAAGTCACTAAAAACTCATGCTTTTGAAGCAACTGGGTATGCGAAAACAGTCCTCCTACTAGTGCCATTCCACCCCATAGATCATAATAATGCATAGCCACATTCAGTTTATTATCCGCAATAAACACTGGCCAAATTACCTTATTTGCCAAAGACTGGAGAAGGGGTGGAGACTGCATGATGTCCATGGCGTTAGATAGGAAGATGGACACTAAATTTGAGGGGTAAATAAATTGTGTTACAGCGGTGCCTAAATGCTATTCCCCAATGACTTGCTTGATAGCCCGCCTAACTGTGGGAGAATGTATAATAAACATAGTATCCAGAATCGTGTCCACCACTGGAATTGGTAGCACAGTTTTCTCAACATTTGGTGGTAACCAAATGCGATGATTCTTGGGCATGATACCCCTATGTTGCTTGTGGCAGGAATCGCATGACACAGCAGTATCTATATATTTTTCCATTCTCAAACCTCTCAGACCTTGCTGAAGCAGAGTGTAGCAATCTGGAAATGTAGGCCACAAATGTAACCTAAATGTCTATTAATTAGCAAGAGGATTTGG
>MU224795.1:1574899-1590363 GCA_018584345.1 Thuja plicata | reverse complement strand
GTATTCTTCATAAGGGCTACAGTATGATCAATCAGAGAATCAGGCAGGGAAACACTAAAAAGACCTTTCGCAGGGACAGACAAATTTTCTACCAGCGGAAAGGAAGATTTACCAGTAGGTTTCACTCCAAAGAGAGAAGACCAGCTACCATTAGTTTTAATTTTACCTAGAGTTTGGTCAATAGATGCTTCAGAGGCCTTACCTTCACTTTCCTTAAACTTTAGTACTTCCTCNGTGGGTTGGAATCTCGATAGAGGGGAAGCCGCCCGTGAATCTTTTGTGGAGCCCTCTCCATCTGCAGTATTTGCCTTTTCCTGACTCGCTGGCACGGGTAGCATCTGAGCATGGCCTGGAAAGATATTCCTGCTAATTTCATTTTTCAAAGAATCCCGTTTTCCTCCTTCTCGAGAACAGAAATGGTCTGAATCTTTTTCCCCCTCCCCTTCCTTGTCACCTTCCTTGAAACTCCTACTACCTTCTGCAGTTTTCGACTGCTCACAGGGGAATTCAAATTCGCTCCATCCCTCCGGTCCGCTCCGCTCCATTCTCCTTTTTTTGTTCTTGCCTATGACTGATGTGTCACTTTCAAAAAGTTACATTGACTTCATAGAGCATATATTTTTTTCTAAAATAGATATCAACGTGCTTCTTTTGAATTTGGTTTTGTAACGTCCATATGGATGGCATGAAATTGGTTTGACGATATTATCATGATTATTGCATATTTTATGAACATTTGAAGTACAGTAAACCATAATATTGACATACCTTGGCTTCATAGCTTATGACTTGTGTATTAATCAAAATTCAAATTTTTTTTCTAATAGAAAGTAGACTCAAAGCCGGAGGGTCCTGTTATTTTTCAATTTTTTTTTTTCTCTTTTCTACTATTTTTCATTGAACGTCAAACTTGGAGGTTTATATTTAATAAAAAACCTAGATTCGATGCAAGTCAAAGAAATAGACTTAATTAATTCAAAAATTGTCAAATCTATATTCGTTAGAAAGCTCATTCAGAGTACTTGTGCGTTGCAAAAGGATGTCTCCCTACTCTTCCATTTGAGCCCCGCCCTTGAGCCCCGAAGCCATGAAAACTATAGATTTATGTTTGCCTCTGCAAATGGCCTCTAATCGGGGGGTTTTGATAGAAAGTAGTTTCGATCGAAAGTAATTTCATGATTTGATGGTTGTTGGTCATTTACCCAAGTAGTTTCGATAGAAAGTTAGGAGTTTCGATAGAAAGTTAGTGATGACTTTCGATAGAAACCTATGTCAGCCTATTTGGTTCCATTTCGGGTTCATAACGATTACATATAAATAAATATATGCTTTTGTTTGGGAAACCCTATTAGGGTTTTAAAAATAAAATACTATTATATTGGAATGTGGAAATTCAAAATTTAAGTGGGAGACTTTTAGTGGGAATTTATTTTTCCCATTTTCCATATTTAAATGTGACATTTTTGCGATATTAGTTAATTGATTTAGTAAATGAACTTGAAGTGTTAAAAAATGGATATATTTTAATTGATTGAATTATTAAGGTTGTTTAAAAGGCAAAATTATATAGTGATTTAATTTATTGGAAGTTCTAGATTAATATAACCGAATAATTTAATAGGATTATGTTAGGAGGAATTATTCAATTAACTTAATAGATATTTAGTAAATTTTATTTGAATCGACCATAAATATTTAATTACTGCATTAGAATGTATATTACAAATAAAGTTAATCAAGTGTAATAAAATTATAATAAATAACTTACGATATTATTTTAATAGGTTAATTAAATTATAATCATAATAATATTATGGCTTTATTAAAATGAATAGTATTTATGCATGTTAGGTTTAAATGTTGATTCAACATAAGGATTCAACTTAACTTAATTAGATATGGTAAGTTTAATAATTCTCATTAAACTATTAAATGAGATTTTAAAAATAAATTTTTAATGGAGACATTTAAGTACGACAATATTAATTACGTCAATTGAAATGTAATTAAACCTTAGGAAAGGGGATGACTTTATTAATGTTTTTGAAATCGTCATAACATGTGTATCTCATTAATAAATTTATTTAAGAGTAATAAATCCAATTTAGATAATTAAAGCTAATTAAGTGTTGTCATTTAGTTTAACTACATTCAAGTAACCATGTCGAGGGATGTTGACATTTGTCATGATTCCCCTCAACCTCAGTCATTTTTCCTGGATACATTTAGGAATTTATTAATTTCATCGAAGATGTAATCTCTATAGAGAACATAGTAAACACGTGGACCCTTTTAACAACAACCTTAGTTAAATTAATATGTTCAAAATTTTTTTTTGTGTTTTTTGTTGTAAATTTTTGCATGACACTTCCCCACTCCACATATGGTGTCACGTGGCCCCAACAACCCAAAAAATATCCTATCTTATGCAGAGCCATGTCGCCAACGATAAAAATTCCCTATTATAGCCCATACTTAATACATCATGAGATGCAATTGTAGTTGCAATATGAATTGGAAATGTAAACAATTCTAACTGATTCACTTCAATCAATGCATATACAAATTAGAACATGGATTACATATTCATTGGCAATGCATGGGGGTTTCTACAATGAGGACATGTTATCATTCGAGACCCCTGAAATGTTCAATTATGGTGCAGTTGAGCATGTAAAGTTGCAGGGTCAACTCTGCATCATAATTTAGCACTATGAAGCTCTTCAAATAGTAGAGTGTCCTCTTTGCAAGAATTGTAGAGCATTAGATGTGATAATGGTCGACCTTGGGGGTTTTTAGATGGAGGTAAGGTGACAAGATGCACAAATAACTACAATTGAACATAATTTCACCGAATTGAACACAATAGAAAACAAAATTGAACACAATTAGACATAAATTGAGCAAACAAATTAACATCATTAATCACATATTTGCATATCGCATATGCTAATTCTGACCGATAAGCAAAAACATACAAGATAGCAATCAAAATATATAAGTAGTGTTCAAAATTGTATCATTAGGATAATTATGACATCCTTAGAGGAAAATTAGGTGCTCATGAGGCATCTTCACCCATATTAGATGAAATGGGAACCACGTTATCATCACATAATGTTGTATTGGGTGAGTTACTTAATAGAGTAGGAGAAGGGTTGCAACGAGTAGGACTTGACAAGGACACTGGAGGTGTACCGACTGCATAATTCATTGCAGCTGAATGTATAGGGATGTTTATGTTGATAATGTCACCCAGAATGTTGTGTTGTGAATTGAACATGGGAGTTGAGGGAGTTGATGTACTAAAAGACATTATTTTCCATGACAATGCTAGAGCCCTCTCCTTAATGTTCAGTGCTTTAGCCTCATGTTCCTTTTCTTGTCTCTCCCATTTTTTTGGCGTCCTTCTCCTTCTTCTATGCTTCTTTGTGAAGGTCCTTTTCCTTGCACTCCTTGTCCTTTTTTTTTTTTTTTTGCATCCTTCTTTTCATTTACAATCAAGTGTGCTTCCTTGTCTGTTGTGGCCTTCTCTTTCTTTCTTGCTTTTATCTTCTCTAGCTCAATTTTCCTTTGCTCCTACTCCATCAGAAGATTCATGTAGTCATTTGATGTTAACAGTTGAGCTTGACGGCTCAACTGGATTCCAATATCACCACCCCTACTTTTCTTTTGGTTCACTGTGTGAACTGGAAGTTTTAATAATTTTTTGATTGAAGATTCTGGTTGAGAACCCTGGGTCTCCGACACTAGGGAGAATAAGCTTTCGTGAACCTCTTTGCCACCCCCAACTGATTGCATTATGAGATCTACATTGACATCTTCTTCAATTCCACTATCATATGAGATGCAATCAACATAGTATTGCACCACTTTTGTAGGGTTGGTGGTGGGTGGCGATGGTAAAGATAAATTATCCTCTTCTTGTTGATCATTCAAATTAACACCTAGACCCATCACCCCCTCAACCACCTAGGTTGCTGGTATTCGTTGTGAAGGAAGAAAAATACTCTCCTCTGTGTTCTGTACTTGGCCTTTGTCCATGTCCTATTTTGGTTGGCCTTCATTGTTTGGTTTTGTTTGACGGATCTAAGCAATGTTGTGTGCAACATCTTCTGTTAAAATGTTTACACCGAACATGCTATGCATGTTTTGCACTGTAAAAGCATCATCAACCTCGTTAATTTGGAAAAAAGTGTTGGTTTGCATGTCTAGTTTGAGTGCATTGTGGTCGAGGGGCCATATTCCCCACCTTCTAAATCCCACCACAATGTTGGAAACCGTTAATGATTTTGCATATGATTGGTTGAGTAACTCTGCAAGTTATGCTCGCCCGATTTCAACATTGGGGTACATTTCCAGTCATAATGCTCTTTCAGATTTGAAGTATGTTTTGAAAGGAGAAAACACACTAACATATAGGGATTGCAATCTATGGGAGGTGTGAGAAATCAGTGTTAGCATATCAACACCGAGCCTCCCTGCCTCATGGATGGTTTTCATGACCACGTGGATACCTTGGCCATAAAAAATGAGGAGGTGTCTGTTTGTGGGGGAAACTCCACCTGGAACTGATCGCACTAAGTGGTACAACCAGCTCATGAAGATTTCTTTTGTCATCCACACATGTGGCTGGGCTACCATGCAAGCACCTGGTTTTCATTTGGCAATGTAATTCTTCAATGAACTATGCCCCTTAAACAAGTATAAACCTAGAATTCTCTACTCGAAAGCATTGATACAACATAGAATGGTGATCCATTCTCGACTCTTAGATATGATGTATGAAAGACTCCTACTCCCTTTTCTTTCCAACACCCTCATTGCCCCACTTTTGCCTACATGGACACCAATCTCATCATAATTCCAAATGCAATTTGGACCATATAGATTTTCCCCGTATGTTGTTGACAATTTGTCATCGAAAGCAGACACCACTATCACTCTAAGGTTGAATGCCTTGTCTTTATCGAGGCCTTCAACTGTCTGAAGTGTGAGCTCTTGATGACACCTCTTGAAACCAACCCACCAACACTTGTCTAGCATCCCCTCCTTGAAAGGGTTGGGTCTTACTTCACAAATTTGATTAACAACTACCTTCAAGTTCACAGTTTTCGATGCATGGCTGAGCTCTTCCATCTCTTTGCACCATTCAAGTAGTTCATCTTCTTTGACTATTGTAAGTATAGTCAGGGGGTCTTTCTTGGAGGTGGTAATGATACCACCAAACCATTTGGACAATGTTGTTGATGGGATCGCCATTTGTTCCATGCAACCCTCACTGACATGTTATTTTCCTCTACATCTTTAAGTGCCCCTTCCATATAAGATTGAGACCACAACTTCTATGGCATTGTAACTTTGGGTGACCTTGCACCTATGATAAATTCTGCTATTGGTGGAGCATCATGTGAAATAATGATAACAGAAGGAATTGTTTCAGGTTTTGGTGTATCAGGTTTTGGGGGGAACCTTACTCCTCTTTTATGGGAAGGTCACCTTGTGTATGCTCTTGTATTCTTTGTTGGAGTCTTCATTACGACTGGCCTAGAAATCTGCATGCAATGTGTACAATATGTATGTTACTAGGTGCATCAATAAAATACATTTCTTAGTTACTTGTTTATTCTCTACAAAATTGAACTATGCTTGAAGATGAGCATCAAACAATTAAAATAGAATAACCATGGCATGTTGTACAATCATGCTTGCTTGGACAAAAGAAGTATGGTCCCAGATAATGTGTTATCTTGTTGAGGCGAGGAAGGTGGCAAGTGATCAAGTCAGTTTGTTATAATGTTTGAAAGTTTAAATGTGTTATGTGAGCTTTACAGTAACAATTATAGTGATGCATTTGAACAGTGATACATAATGTGATATAAAAAACCTATTTCACATTCACATGTTAGTAAATTTTGTGTAAGATGGTGGTGAGCCTTGAACATAAGCGGTATGTTTCCCGTATACTTATAAGATGGTGGCGAGTCTTGAATAGTATTTTTTTTTGGTGGGAATCTATTTTTTTCTTGTATACTACTAATAACTACTCATTTATTGAACGGGTAACTAAAAGTAATGTGATTTGAACACTACTAAAAATAATTATTTCAAATGAACAAAATCGAAGATATTATTTACGGTGACTTACAAACCTTTCTATTTACTGGTAAATTTGCAACACCCTAATTATAGGGTGTTTTGTAATTCCTTTCTAGGACTGTGATGCCTTGCAACCCTTAACTAGGGCATTGAAATCCTAAATCTAATAATAACAACTCAAAACAAACTTGTAGAAATCTGTGGAATTACTTGGAGCTCAAAACAGTGATAGAACATGAAATGGGAAATTGAGAATAAGATGGTTTGAAAACTAATAATAACTCATTTACATTACATAACATAAACAATGACAAACATGTAATGATTGTTTCAACAATAAAAACCGCTAAGAAATGATATTCGAATACAAAAGAAAATGGAGCTCTACATACGTAGTGTAATCTGAAACCTGGTTAACAGTGAAATGCAGAAGAAAATTTAATTGCTAAAACATGGCAATTGAGCTAATCATCATGTAGCAAGATCAAAGTTTAACTGCTAAAACCTATGAAATATCTAGAACTATTAAACCCTTTCTCCTCTTCGATGAGTGTAGTATCTTCCTTCTCCTCTTCGATGCCTATTCTTGGTGTGAACAATGAATTGCATAAGATGATTTCAAATTCATTTGTATGCTTGAAACCTAATCTGTGTATGGTTGGCCTCATTAATGTGCGTACTCTTCTCAATTTGAAATTTGAATCTCATTTCAAATTGCACATTTGCTTATTTTTGGAATTTACTGCTGATTTGATTGCTCTTCAATTGAGAATGGGGGCCTTACGTTGTTTTTTTTTTTGATACGGTAGGATTAAGCTTGAAATGACCAGTATGTGTGCGAGCAAGGTGGGAAGATGGGACGAGGTGGTGGCAGCACATGTCATTCAGATGTGGCCTTTCCTACAGTAATACTTGTTTTGTTGGACTTCATTCACCAGTTGTCTTCATATTTTAGGTTCATGGAGTACCACGTGGCACTGACATGCAATATGATTGAAGTATTATAGGCTTAGGCATCCTTGCATGCATAATATGTTGGTTTTCCTTAGCTTTAAGTTTGCAACACTTGCATAGTGTATACGATCCAATTCTGGGCACGACAGTATGTTTCAGAGTGACGCAAACCTCATGGCTGATCTGCGCAGACTTGTTAAACTGTCTCATTTGGAACACAAAAGTTTATATTTTTATATATTAAAAAACTAGTGTTTAACCCTTAAGAGTTATTTTTTTGCTCTATTAATGTTTGATGTGTTTAAGTCACATGTATTGTGTATTTTGCTTCCATGTGTAGGTCCACAAACTACCTAGTACTATAGAACGTACTAGACCTCACACATGTATTGGTTGACCTCCCCTATACCAATTTACTTTTTTGAAAAAATTAATCATAACTACACTTAAATATCTTTGTTTCATTAATTTATTTCAATTCAATATTCCAAACAAGATATTGATTTAAGTTACCTTAAGCTAAAATGTTGGCATTTGTTGTCCTTTTCTAAGTTTAAAAAGGTGACACGCTATTGTTCTTTTTCCCATTCACTTATTCTATACACTCTTTAAATGGGGAAATTTGCAAGCCCGTATAATTTCCTATTTAGTTATGTGCTTATTTGAAGGGAATATCAAGTGATGCATGTACATATTAACAAATATCACAATTTTGTGTGAAGTCAGGCATTTTACCCATTTTGTAACTTTTCCAATTTATACACATCCCAACATCCTTCATCCATAATTTATACATATTTTTCGTAATTCCCATATGTTCATCATTTTGTTGCTCCCACCCATGCACTTATTTAGAAACATCTCATTCACATCATGATTTTATCACCTTTTGTCCTAATAGCCAAAAGAATATTATTCATTTTTTTGTCATACCTTTTAAAACACAACTCAAAATTGTATCTTCCTATTATATCATTAGAAGTTTAAAAATGAGATATGAATAAATTCTACACGAGTAGATCAACCATGCATTGATAATTTAACCTTTAAATTTGAAGTCTTAAATTCAAACTTTGGTCAACCCTACCCATTCATTTGTCACTTAGACTTGACAAAAAAATGTATTTGTATATCTACTTGTATTTTAAAAAAAATTAAACATCCAATTATTTATTTAGATGCCATTGGCATTTGTGGAAAGAATTACTTTGATTGGTCCTTTAAAATTTAATCTAGTTTTGCACATTCATCTTAAAATAATATGCATTGATGAGACTCGTTTGTCTTAATATTTTACCCTTTTTGTAGTTGAGAACATGTTCTATTGTGACACACCAAAAATCCTTTCATGGCATCTTTAAACATTTATAGTTTACAAAAATAGTAAAGATAGAGGAAACAAGGGTGAATCAAGAAAATAGAAACTGGGGTTTCACATATTACCAAATTATCTATTTAAGTTCACAACACTACCATGAACATGGATATATCCCAAAATCATGAACTGGAGCCTTCATTGTGTCAATAAGATGAGTCATAGACCATCCTTGTTTCCTTTTAATCCATAGGCATAGATACATTTTAGTACTAAATAACATTTTATTCATTCTCTAGTCATAGAGATAAGTACCTTCATTATTTACATTTAATTTTGTACTTCTAGTATTTGACCTTGGAATACATTATTGTTCATATATTTACAATTTTAGATTAGAATCTTTTGTTCTCAAACTATTTTCTTAGTTGGTGTATGCATTTTCTTTACGACTTAGAGATTGAAGATAAATTTGTATTTAAATGCTTTATTTCTCATAGAATAAACATAGTTTTGTGTGCTTAGAAATGTGTTATAGAATTTCTACATATATTTATATGATTTATGAGATTTAGAAAGGAGGAACTAATATCTAGTTAGTTCACTAGTAATGAGTATATTGGGCAAAAAAAACTATAACTTGTTTGAATCTTACTTATGGTGTAAAAGTTTGCTATAAAGTATTATATAATAACAAGAGCTTGACCTATAATGAAATAATTAGAGATGAAATAAGGAGTCAAGTTGTAGCTAAGAAACTTGGACATCGTATACAAGATACAAATAGGCCAACTATTGCTTTTTTCACTGAGAATATTGTCTCCACCTATGGAAATGAGCATAATACTAGCCGAGTAGACTAATAGAAAATATTATTGAGATGAATGGTTGAGATGATTAAGAAATCCATATTCTAAACCATCATTCACAATGTTTAAGGCATCAGTCATAGCCTTGTCAAGATGTTGTCTTTTCCTTTGGATCATCTTTCTCCTATACACTAAATCGTGATGATCTCGAGAACAACTTTGGCTCTATTGGGGATCACTACTATTTTTCTTATCTATTGAGTTTGAGTGATCCTAAATCAAGATACAAATAGGCCAACTATGGCCAATGATCTAAAAACATATCATTCAAATTCCTCCACTATTGGAGTTTTAATGTCTATATTCACTATGCCAACTACTTTGTCTAGAGTTATTTTCATATTTCAAATTTAATTATAATTGGCTCAAGTAAGCCTACCTTCAATATATAAGTGAGCCACTAGAATAGATAAATAGCTAATGCTAGTCATAAGAGCTCCAATCTTCTTGGTTAGTCCATTATAATATGTTCCCATTTTGTTGAGTTCGTAAGTGCTTGTAACATGTTTGGAAAGGCTCAATTGTGCCTTTAGTGTGTCCTAGAAAAGGTGAGAGAATGCATAATCTAAAGATTACAAGTAAATGGAGTTCTTTTCATATGTGATGCATAATAATCTATCTGTGTATTAGAAGCTACATAATGCAAAATAGAGAATCCAAATAATATAGTTTAGCAATATAACTTGCACCCAAAAATCATAAGTTAAGCAAAGATGTTAGACTAGATTCTGTAGGAAAAAAGACAAGGCCAAAAGACATGCTTAATGACTCCTTTATATTTCAAGAAGAACAAAGAACTGATTAAAATCACAAAATATGATGGTGATTTCTTAAAGGTAGTTCATAATGTGATATTTGACTAGTTTTTATGTTGATCTCAATTCAAAATTATATGGAAATTTTTTTTATTTGTAAACAGTTATGACCTAGAAATTTTAAAATAAAAATTATGTCTGGATCATCTCCAATCTTCAAGAAATCGCAATGGAAGAATGTTAACATTTTTGTAATTAGTCAATCTAGATGTATTATTTTCATCACCTTCATTGGCATACTTAGAAAATAATGGGGACCACTAGTCCTTAAGAAAGGGCAAATGCTCCATGCGTAACCTTGTGCGCCAACTTGTGAAATGCTACCTACCTTGCATGCTCACACATAACCAAAAGGAACTCAAATGGATATGCACTTGATAGTCTAACTTCACAAGAAATCAAGCAAGTCTCAAAAACTCTATATAGATCCAAATGAGCATCAAACACTTTGATCATATGTATGTAA
Source organism: Thuja plicata (assembly GCA_018584345.1). Taxonomy (NCBI): domain Eukaryota; kingdom Viridiplantae; phylum Streptophyta; class Pinopsida; order Cupressales; family Cupressaceae; genus Thuja; species Thuja plicata. The sequence goes on along the minus strand of MU224795.1, from coordinate 1,579,845 downwards.
GAATATTAGTTTTCCACACATAAACATGCAAGCTTCAATAGATTCATCAAGCTTATTCAACATTATGCAACACACACATGTTCTACATACATTCACATTATGCACCATTGTGTATGCTTTGTCTTTGCTTTGGCATGAAATCATGCATGTGCAACATGTGGCATCAACACCTCTAGAAGAAAACAATTCAATGCACAAGCAATAGTTAGCAAACACCATGCCACAAAAATGGCTCTGGATATAGGTCTAACATTTAACACTATACACATACTATACATTGTGACATTTGCACCACATGATATGACACCATTTGGGTTTGTCACTTCCTAGGATGTTATCCACACATCATATAACTTGTGGCATTCTACAATGTTGATTGGTTAAATTTTTTTTTTTTTTTTTTTCCTTTAGAGGATGATTGGTGTAGTGTCCTTCTTGATGGCCCCAGTTTATCGTTTAGTCTTCACAATTGGTCTCCTAGTTGCAACCTTTTGAATGAAATATTCTTGTTTCTTGTTTGGGCGTGTCTGCATAGACTTCCAATGGAGTTCTAGAATGAAACTATTTTCACGAATATTGCTAATTCTTTTGGGCAATATAGTGCAACTCGTAGATTACAAAATTCATGAAGCACTTGTTATTTGCTAGATTTTGTGTGCTTGGGGACAAAAATTGGGTTCTCCCCACTCATATTATCTTATCCTCATAATTTGGTGATTTGGGTGTACAGTAGATTGAGTATGAAGAATTTAATTATCTATCATTATTGTAACAAAGTGGGTCATGCACATACCAGCAACCTGAATAATAAGAAACAACACTTTGTTTTAGAAGAAGGATCATTTTCCAGTTAAGGAGTCCATTCGTGCCTCTCAAGAGGTCCAAAAAAGATGGCATTAAAGTAAAATCCTTTATGGTTGTTCAAGGATGGATAATGCAATTGGATTGATAGAAGGACATGCTTGTGATTTTGTCTCCTCTTTGTCTTAAGATATTTAGATTTAGGGAGAAGAATCCAACTTAATGTGATTAAGCAAAGATCTTAGGATCACTTTTTAAGACTACCCTAATTTTAGGCTGGTTTTTTAGCTTTAGACTATTAGCTTTAGTTTTGTTGTCTCTCTTATCGTTTCGTGGTTGTTTTGTAACTAATATTTGATATTGTGCTTGTCTTAGTGCTTATTTATTTCTTTGTATGAGGGTCCGGACCCTTTCTAAATCTATACTTATCTAATAAAAACCTAATATAAGATTGCTACGTTAGAATTCAAATCTCAAATTAATGCAACAATAGTTCACAATGATAAAATAATAATCTCAAAATATAATATAAATTGTTTAATTATATGAATAGAAGTATAATAATGATAATAAATTAATGATAAATGTGGAAAATAGTATAAACACATTAACTGTAAACCAAAGCACACACAAATATATTGAACTCCTTAATATATTACTAAATTTTAAGACAAATCTTGATCTTCGTTAACACGACTCCACACACAATACCAACATCCTTTATTTATATTTATATCATATGTTTTTCCTGTTCTTTTGGTACGTATATTTCTTGAAGAGATTAATATATCCAATGCCTCTTTAAAAAATTCCATATACCAACGAAGTTTCTTATCTCGGCAAATTCAATATTCTTGGCTGTGAATTTGCTGCAACGGGCACAATACACCATAACGGCTAAAATACATCTAAAATCGGGACACTACTTTGGCAGACGCAAGAATATTTGTTGGAAGCACTGCTACATTTTTCAATACACTCCATTTTACATTTTTCAATACACTTCCTCTGTAGCATTTAAATAATGTGAGAGAATTTGTATGTATCTAGGCAGTCTCAGTACGTCATGTTGCAACACTCGGGAAATTTTATTTTTCAGTTCAGAAGTCTTTGTATTTAAAGGTTTCAGTCGTATTATTTGTTTTATGCTGTAATACGCCATACTTGATAATTTTGTGAGCTTTTTACAATTAAAATTTTGTTTTAAACTGTCCTCAGTTTTTACCTTCCAAATTGTTGGATGATTTTGAGGGAAGAGCTTAAATTGCTGATATGATGTGTGGAAAAACATATAAATATCGGATGATTTCTTTGGGAGAGTTTAAAGTCATGTAAATTTTGTATGGGGGTGAGCTTGTATCCCTTAACAATATACTTTCGTTTTATAAAATTTGAGATTTGATTTCTTGATTAATTGTCATTTTGGATATAACTGGAGATGTTGATTTAGAAATATAATAATAAATGATAGAATCTCGTTATTATACACAGTTAGTATGAATTGTATATCACTTACTCATATATCGTCATCTTTACAAGAAATCATCTCTAGACTAACTGTGATCTGGATTCAAGTGAAGATAATAACTTAACAAATATGTTGATAAATGAAAACAAATTGCTAGCATATACAATTTGTATGAATTGATTAACCAATATTGCTAGTTTGATGTTGTATGGAAAAACATGTAAATAATTATAGTTGGTAGGTTGATAAGAACATGTAAGTTGTGCTCACGGGGTCTAGTTTTATTGGTATGTTGGATTTTTATTAAGGAGTTTAATTTTTGATAAGGATATTTAAAGTGAAACTTTTTGTTGTGACTCTTTATCTTCTATAGGAGATGGTTTCTAAATAAAAGTGATTTTTTATGTAGTTAGTCTTAGTCTTTCATTGGTTTGGAACTCTACGTTACGACTCTTGGTCTTCCATAGAAAGTGGTTTCTAACTAAAAGTGGTTTTCTTAGTCACTTGGTCTTTCATTGGTTTGTAACTGTATGTTGTGGTTCTTAGTTTTTCATAGGAAGTTTCTGACTAGAAGTGGAGTTCTTACTGGCTTTTGCTCTTTTATAGGTGATTTCTATATGTTTTCTCATAAAGAACTTGTATTAATCTAGTATTAATACTTATAATCATTATAATCACTAATCAATTCAAAAACATAAGCATATAAATTAAAATATCCATTTAAGTTTAAACCAAATTTTTTAATTATATCTAAAATTCAAACACCACCGAATAGATTATTTGTTATCACATCTTATAAATTAGAGATAGATGAAAAATGAAGATGAAGAAAGGCATAATGTATTTAAGCAAGTATTGGGAGGGAGCATCGATTTACATTGTTATATGTACAAATGGAGATCTAGCAGTGAGCCAATAGACAAACAATTTGGAATAAGGAATGCACAGAATACATGATTCAACTATCTATTCCATCAATGTAAAATGAAGCAGCTTGAGGATGAAGGCCATCCATTACTATAAGCTGTTCCATATCCTCTGGAGCTTTCCAATGGCGTTTGCGCTGGTTAATGAACCAATTGTTTATTTGCTTCTGATCTAAACCAGTGTTCTCAGCCAAAACAACCTTGTCTGTCTCCTGCACCAAAGATGGACATTATTTTTAGTTTCAGTTAGATCACATACATACAGAGAAGAAAACAAATGTGTGGAGGATATTATTATTATAGATATTAGTATAGTACCGAGGGATAAGGCCACTTATGATGCAGCTCCCACCACTCTAGCAACTTTTGCCTGGCTTCTTTGGGCAACTTTCCTTTCTTTCTCTTTTTCAGAAATTCTTTCTTGAGTGTGCTGAAGTACCCACTGTACTTTCTTAACAGTTGGTCTTTCAACTCTTTATCTTCTGCTCTTGGGTCTACTTCATTCAACTCCATTTCCCCACAGCTCAGTTCCTCTTCTGATGATCCACATGCTTCTTCTCTTTCTTGTAGGTAGCCTGTCAATTCATTTCAAGATATGATGCAATCAGATTTCATCACAAAGCTTCTGCACTATCTAAAACTCCAATATTCCACGTACAATTTCTATCTAAAACAATAGGCACTATTGTTTTCACTAGAATTCAATTTAGATATAATATAAGAATGTTTTATATATTTTTACATAGATGTGTTATATAATGGAATCATATAGATCAGGGAACAATCATAAGGGATATCTAATCCATTTAAATCAATCAAAAATTGAATTTGAAGCAATTATACTTTTCAAATAAATAAATATCATTAAACAATATAATAAATATTAGAAAGTGAAGCAATCATACTTTTCAAACAAATAAATATCATTAAAAAATATTAGAAATATTAGAAATTAAGCAAACTTGATAGGAGTATTATTATTTCATGTCTAATGTGATGAGACACTTGGACATCATAACTATTTTAAGTCATTTAACTTTGGAAGAAGATGTATTGTTAAATGTGTTCATTAATCATTATTCAAGTGCCTATATTTTTTTTTTATAGTTATAATAAGATAATCAAAGATGTATGTGGTCCTATGTCTATTTATTTTCATGATCCTTTGAGTTGTTTCTAAACTTGTAAAATATACTATGCACGGCCTTATAGTGCATTTTATTAGTCTAAACTTGTAAAATACACTATGGGCTCATGCAATCCGGTAGCCCCATAGACACTACTTTAAATTTAGCAAGGTGAGTTCACAATAGGTTATCCTCATATATAGAAAATAAATATTAATTAATATTAATGAATTCTATAAATATTAATTAATATTAATGAATGCGAGACGTAAAATTATTATCAAATTTTACTAATTTTTGAATGAAAGAATACTTTAAAATAGAGGTTTTAAATTTTAATTTTTTAAATCTTGCACATTCAAAATTCTTATAGAGATGGATTTTGAATGAAGATTCCATTCAAATATTTTAGTGATGTCCCCCTTCTCTAGTTCACATAATTTTTTGAAGTTTTTCTTTGAAGGTTCAGACCATTAAATGCAATCATCATGACATGAGATTTTAAAGGACCATAGCTCTTAGAATGAGGTTTTCAAATGATATAATTTGTAATATATTTAGTTTATCATGTTTATTATTTATTCTCCAGTTAACTTTAATTTTTAACTAGACATACATATATAT
>MU224795.1:1557970-1574849 GCA_018584345.1 Thuja plicata | reverse complement strand
TCAACCATAATGATATGGCTCCTTATTTTATAATAATTAACTCTAACTATGATTGACCGCTACCAAATTTTGGTAGATTTTATACGTGATGTCTCTACAAGTGGACAATGTATTTTTGTACATTGCTTACTTTCTAAGGTGATTAGAACTATTTTCAAGTAGAATAAAACTAAGATTTGATTACTTCCCTCTAATTTACTAGTTACATTTTCATCAAAACCAAGAATTGAGTACACATTTTGACTTAATTGAATGCATGACTAAACCATTTAAGCTTTTGGGTGCAAAATAAAAAAATATTATTTTTCACTTAAGTAAGAAATACACATTAGGCAAGAGCCTACAAAACATCGATAAGTTGTGAGCCTCTAATCTGGGAGGTCTTGGATTCGAGTCTACTTGAGCTTAACACATAATAATAATTAATCTCAGCAAATAATAATAAAAATAACTAATCTAAACAAATAATAATAATAATAAATCTAGGCTTCAACCCATTACCTATCAAAAAAAAAAAAAAGAAATACACCTCATATTAGGGATTCTAATTGTTAAGCTTGTTTGAATCAAATTTTTTACTTAAATATGACACAATCTCCATTTGACTTATGTATCTAATATTTGGAAATCTAAATGTGCGCTTGTTTGCATCCACTTTTTCTCTTGAATATGACACAATCTCAATTTTGGCTTATGTATCTCATATTAGGAAAACTAATTGTTGAGATTATTTGCATTCACTTTTTTCTCTTGAAAATGACACAATCTCCATTTTGCTTATGTATCTCTTTACTTCCTCACACATTGCATGTTGAAGTGTCATACAAGATTCCTAGCTTATTGATTAGAGGCTCCATTTTTTTCTTCGTATCATTGGAAGATTCTTGATAGTAAGTGGTTGATGTGTAACATCAAATTCTTAATCAATAAACTTCTCTTTATTACAATCATCCATCTCTTAACACAACTTCATGATGCTCTAAATACCTCGTTGTACTCATTGATTCAACCTCCTTAGATATGTCTATGTGCAATTTAAGTGACTTGCCTTCATCTCTTACTTTTTCCAATTAGGTGAAAGGTAAAAATTTGAAATAAAAGTCAACGAAATCCAAGAATTAAAAAATTATTTTTAAAAAAAAATTGTAATTGACTTGTACCATCACCACCTCTAACAATAGACTGAGTATGGCCCTATGGGCCATCCTAGTAAACATGTTCTTCCTTCTAGTACCTTAGCCCTTGATCTAATACCAACAATCAAGTACATAGATAGGTAAAATGACTACCTTAAGATTATGATATTCAATTATTGAATATAAATTCAACTATTCTATATGTTATGTTAAAGAAAACCAAATAAATAGTTATTATAGTTGTCTTAGGCATTATGTTCACCTTGTGTCATCATCATTGTCTTGAAAGTTGAAAATAAAATCGTTCTAAATGAGAATTACCATGTAAAGATGTTACAACAAGCAAAACATCACAACATTAAATAATCTAAACTCATCTCATTTCATGGGCATGTTTATTATGGACATCCTTTCTGAAAAAAGATGCATAATGTAAAAAAATTATCATAACTATGAAACATCATGAAACTAGCATGGAAGATAAATACTTATCCTATAACATTAATACATCCTCCCCCTACCACTGAATCAACACTATTAAAGCTATATTATCACTAAACACTCCCCACAATGGCCTATTGCACTTCTAGAGGTTTCTACACATGTAAACCATATATAAGATATTTTAAATATATTTTAAATCAATAATACTAAAACTATATTATTACTACACATCGTATAATGTTCAATTGAGGCTCTTGATATTTCTACGCACGTTAAACATGTGTATGATGTTTTACATAGTTTTTAAATTGACCCTAGTAAAACATTATTATTACTACATATTCCCTACAATGTCCTATTGCACCTCTACATGTTTCTACACATGTTAAACATATATATGATGCTTTGCATAAAGTTTAATTACTTCACATAGGAAATTGAAGCTTAACAAATAAGATAATTTGCTATATACCTTCAATCTAGGTTCTTGTGGTCATTTGGGTTGTCAAATTTGTCAAGTTTAACCTTATCAATAAGCCAAGAAATAAAAGTTACGAATCATAGAAATAACTACTTACTTAATAGGGAGAAAGACTAACATATGATCTTTGAGGCCAGGAACCCTCCATCATAGTATAGCGGTGAGCACCCCATTGTAGAGTAGGCCACTAACTCTAGCCAAACAAGAGTTGGGCATGACACATGAAGAACTACTCAAACACATCTTGATAGAAATTATTAACTATTATAGAGCAAGACTTTATTTAAAAGTAGCAAAATGAGGAAATTGATCCATCGCCCCACTGAAAATTTTGATCCGCAAACTCGATTCGAACCCTAATTTTCAAAACTATTTACACTAGATCATCAACACATTTTTCTTATATCACAAACATTAAATGTTCAAAATTATTTTCTTTTACAACAATTTTAAAAATAACGATGATTATGTTTTCCTATTTTTGAATTACATTTCTTGCCGAAGAAAATGATAAAATAAGAACACTAAATGATCAAAACATATGACCCAACTCCCCATGTTTCTCTCATTTATGTTTGGGCTCTCCCTACAAATTACCAATGAAAACGATAAGATGGTGGTTTTCTTTAGCACTGTCAATCCTGTCTACAGGAGGGTCGACATATAATTAATTAATTCATAGCCTCCTGCCACCTGCGCTAGCTTCAAATTTGTATATTTTGACGCTATATGACAAATATTTTTAGATTTTTGTAAGCTATTAGTATGATGCCATGAAAATGAGAATAGGGTGCAATTGGACAAGAGTACAGTCCCATGTGGTTCACGTACCTCTAACTATACTTTGGCCAACAACTAAGCAGTCAATACAGACCACTATAATCTGAACAAACAAAGTCTGATATTTGTACAACACCAGTTAACTTCAACGTTTGTTTGATTCTTTAACTTCATCCATGTGAAGCTCATCTGGTACTTCGTAAATTAAAAAATTTGAACTGTTACGTCGTTTTCTTTGCTTATATCCTTCCAATTAGAGAGGTTTTCATTGGTGTGGGACAATTTTTATGACGTTTACCTAAGCAGAATGGTTAAGGTCCGTCCACCCATCATATTCATGTATATAAAAAGAGTAAGATAGAATCCCTTGGAGGGTCCTTCCTATCTATAAAAAGCTTCTAATTTTCCTTATAGATGGTACATCTTAGAAAGATTTTTCTACATAAGGAATCAACCAAATTGAAAGGGTTACATCAAAGTTTTCTGAAGTAGTTGTGAATAAAAACAGAAACCAATATCCTTTCGAGTAGGTTTTTAAGCTGTGTATCTATTTTTTAAAGATATTTATCAATAATATATTCTATATAAATAATTATTAATATCAGTTACTCATAGATACATAAGGTTAATCAAATTGGTTATCTATAAGCATATACTATTAATGGTACCAGTTTTAGAAATACAAAATATATTATATTATAATATATAAATCTAGTTAATTACTTTTCTTTGTGCTTTATTATTATTTAGGGCCTATCAATTAGTCTAGTTCTTATATCTTAATTTATTAAGAATTTGAAAAAGATTATTCATAAGTACGATATTGTTTCTAGTATACATCATCGAATGTAAATCTTTCATAAGTGCTGAACATATCATGTATTGTACTTCATCTTACTTAAATAATTGCTTTGAGTTTTATTGTTTCTTAGGACTTGTCATTATTCAAGTTCTGGTCAATTTATTAAGAAGTTTAGTATGGTGTCAATCTTGTCCACCTTTAATTAGAACAGCCATTATTTAATATGGAACAAATTTTAATGAACCTATTGTAAACCCTTGATCTCTAAAACATTCTCTAATGTTACATAAAGTCTATTGAGTGCCTAACCGTGGCATACATCAACAAAATAAAGGTACATGACCTAATAAAGTGCAATAATTGTTTGTCTTTCATTTGATGTGGTATGTAATACTACTATTGACCACATTTATTGATCATTTAGGAGACTCTGGCCTGTTGCATTTTCAAGTGCATCTACAGTATCATGTTTGTGCTTATCAACTAGTGTGATAACAAACAAATGATATTGTTTTCTCTATATAGACTATTTCAACAGTAAAATACATAAATGACATTTAATATTAAAAGGCCTCTTTGTAGGGTAGGTTGAACCCATAGCTCCATCAAATCCATCTTTCTCAACCTATAAATAGTGTAAGTTTTTCTCTATCTCTTTCAATGTCCTCCCCCAACTGGCAAATGACCCTAGGGCCATGGATCCAAAACTTCAAAAATACTTTTTTATACACCAAAGGCATATACAAAAACGTTTGTGAGTTCTTTTGAGCTACACCGATGTAAGAAAGACTTGGATGAGTGTCTATTTTCCTTTAAGAAGATGGATTATTATGTTGTTTCATTGAAAGAAAGAAAAAAGCACAACTCAAGTAGAAAATTTAAGTAATCTAGATAAAAACTCTAGGAATAACAAACTTCAAAAATATTTGTTGTCGAACGAGCTTACACAACCAACACACAAATAATTTATCATGTGTTGTTCCTTTCAAACTTCATTATAAATTCTCTTATAATTGAAATTCCACCTTTTACTAAATTTCATGTCTATATTCAATTGCTTATCATATAAGTTACCATTTTACAATTTATACTCAATCTCAACAATATGTAAAAGGTTTGTTGCTCCAAACCAATCTTCCTTTGTTAAGAAAGAGAAATTATTTTATAATAGAATTCATTCCCCACAAAAACATGGGCCAAGAAGTTTGAAGCTTCCATCGTAAAGAAAAGATATTCAATTCGTATGTTATATTTTCTTTAAGCTAACAAACCAGCAATAAATCATCCTATCCCTTGCCTTTCAATTCATTCTCCCTTCAAAACATCTTAAGTCAAAGTCATGGAAAAATGTTATTACGTCTATTAATTATCTAAATGCATAGGACCTATATAAGTATTGTTATATATGTATATATAGAATATAATATTTTTTTAGCGTCATTAATTTGAATAATTATTAAGCATATAAAATAAAATTTTGAGATACCAACCTTCTCTACTTTTGTCTTAAGTATTTAAAGAAAATTACCTCTCAAGAACCATAAATATTTAATATGCTCTAATTAATTCAATCGAGAAAGGGCCCGAACCCATAACATCAAGCCCGAAGACAGTTCAAAAGGAATTCACGAACATTGAATTTAACAAGTGAACCAACTAGACAAAAAACTAACTAAAGAACCAACAACAAACAAGACAAAAAGTGATAGACAAAAAGTAAAGGGAAAGGGTTTTAAACTCCTTCCACTCTTGATGTAACTCTATCATAGTTTCCAAGAACAAGCCCTTCCTATGTGAACATTGAGTCAAGGCCGAAGTAGAAGGGTATGAAGCAAGCACACTGTCTTTTCCATCGTATCCTTGCTGAAATGGACAATTTCTTCAAGTTTTTTGTTCACTTGCTTCTGATTTGATTTAACATTGGCCAAAGCCAACAACATTTCATGTTTCTCCTTCTCAAAGGGAATCATTCCCCTCAATTCACGAACTCAATCCGCAATTGTATCTCAATTGCCTAATTTCATTGAAAGTTCATCAATCACTTCCCAAACACGAGCATCAACAACAATCTGAGACCAATCCCCAAAATTAGCATCAACCTCCGCAATAGCTTCAAGTTTTTTTATATTTTTCTTGGTCGTATGAAGCTACGCAATGAGCCATTTGCTGATATGGCATTCTGACAATTATACAAGATACACAATTTATCCTTTGTCCACAATGTAGGGGCAGCCAGGTAAACCATCTTTCATTATTATTAAACTAGAGTTGTGCAACTAGATGTATTCACTAGATGCCCAAAAATCCTTCATTAATGTTCAAAATGATCTCAAATTCTTGAGATTCTTTTATAATATTTGTGCGTACAATTAGTAACTATAATCAATCAATAATAACACCCTAGAGAGGCTTGAATCTTCATGGCAAGAACAACACTATAGTAACTATCACCATGCCAACATCAACTAATATCTATTATTTTTAAATAAAATATATTTTCATATTTGAAATACAAATTCTAAGTAGATAATTATCGCCAAAGTGAACTTGACTAACAAGATACTATTAAATTTACATTCATTTGTTTATTTTTTTCATACATGACCCTTAACTAAAGATATATACCATTTTTTTTTTATCATGAAGCTTCTTACACTTCAAAGAGTTATTTAAGATTATTAATCAAACAATAAAGAAGTTCTTGTTACTTAAGATTAAAGTGTATGAGACGTCAACTTCAAATGGCCCCTTTTTGACCCTTTCCTTGTCTAACAAATCTTCAGATTCCGAGAAGGACCAATGCTTCACCTCTGTGAATATGACCTAGATGCAATTAGTGCTATGTGTTACAGTCATTATCATAAGAGATGAGTTTTTGTCAACCACTACTTATAAAAAACACAAATCATAAAGTTGACTAAAAAATTACACAATTGAATTCTGATATCAATATTATAATAGCTATACTACCAAAATCCAATATACCGCATTAGAAGCTTAGGATGCACGAAAGTTGGCTATATACAGTCCCTTTTTCATCTCTTGAAGCTCCTAACTCCTAGATAGTCCCTTTTTCATCACTTGAAGCTTCTAACTCCTAGAAAGTCATTAAGACTGTTGAATCAGAACGGCAAAGAAGTTCCTGTTCAACCACTAAGAAGACGGTCCAAGTAGTTTATCCTCACTAATTTGTACATATTGTTTCAATCACCATGAAGACGGTTCAAGTAGTTTATCCTCAGCAGTTTGCATATCTCTGTATATGACTGAAGCGAGGAGGCTACCTGTTTGCTTAAAATAGAACTAGGTGGTGGTCGGTGACCATAGACGAGTTTGGTGAAAGTACCGGGTAAATAATAAATGCCAATGGAAAACGATATTCTAATTGTTTATAAGCCTTCAAGTTAGACACCCAAAAGGACACGGTCACAGTTAACATACGAACAGCAGCAAGTGTCAGAGTTCAGACATGAAAAGGCAGAAGAGTAAGTGGCGTCCACGAGAATGACGACAACCGTCAGTGGTTAGTACATCACACAGCATTGATCTCGCCACCCGTTTTGGGAAAGTCCCAAGTCTTTTGCCACACGTCAATAATCTTATGGAATTCTCTCATCGATATCCATTCACCCAAGGAACTTAATTCTATCAGATTTCCAAATCCACTCGTACAAAACTTACCTTGTTCCTTTCACTCCAGACAACTCTGTACCAACGCAGATGGGTTCATATTATACTTTATTATTATTTTCAATGCCTTTTTTCCCTTACAGACTGCACTGTGTCACTGCACCGACCAGCCCATGTGGAATTACTCGGAAAATTTGGTCTTTTGGGGGGAGGAAAAAAGAGGCCATTCCTGATTTAAGTGTACTTATCTCTGCCACACCCGCGTGCGCTGTGGAGCATTTTGACTGCACCAAACTTTCTTTCTTTCAAGGACCCCATTTTTTGTGTCAGCCTTTACTCTCCCCCATCTATGGTGGGGATTTTCTTCAGATCTCAGACCATCGGATTCTTCGGAGACTCAATCTCGTGGACGTATTCGGGGAGTAAATCTTATGGTCTCGTACATGTATGTGTTTTGATTGAAAAGATTTTGGAGTATTGTACAATTACCATCACAGTATTTTCTCCGTAACAAAGTATTGGTTTTAGGGTTTCAATAGAAGATTTTAAACCGTAGCATTAAATTATTTTCTTCGGAAAATTAAAGATTTTATGTGTTTTGATAGAAAAGATTTTGAAGTATTGTACAGTTATCATCTGAGTATTTTCTCCGTAGCAAAGTATGGTCTTAGGGTTTCAAGAGAAGATTTTAAACCGTAGCATTAAATTATTTTCTTCAGAATTGAAGACTTTTTTAAATTAAATTGAGAAAGATGAGGAAATTTTGGTTATAATTAGAAAAAAAATGGGTTAGGTTGAGGTAGATGAGAAGATTTAAGGGAGAGCGATGAGTAGTTGTGGAGATTAATTTTGTAAGCATGCAATCGTGGTAAGAAATATTGTAGAACTTCCCATATTGTTGAAATATGAACTGACCTTTTATTTATAGATAATTCTCAACGTATTATTTGCCAGTTAAGAACACTGATGATAAAATATAATTTTATAATAATATAATCTAAACGACTTATCATTCAACTTGCCACATCAGCAAGTCCAAGAAGTATTTCAATTTTGATGTTTTTAAGATAGGACCAAAACCTAATCACACAACTAAATTTGTTTTACCAACCAATGGTAGATAAAATATGATTTTGTAGCAATTTAATCAAGGTTTATTCGATATTTTGGCCTGGCCAATTTGTAGGGAAAATGATGCCATATAAGATGGATGAATCCTAATTTCATCCATAAAAGATGGTTGACTGATTTTTCAAATTATCACTATATATTCAGGTGCCATAAAAGATCAGTGGCAATTTACTGATAGTTTTCAATGATAATTAGTTCTCTAATTTAATCAGTTGGTGAGTAGTACTTTCGATTTTAGTCCAAGCAAAATTCACAAGTGATTGAGCAATTTTGATAAGAGATGGTTTTGCAATATAATGAAGTATTTCTTATAATCAATGTTTTGGAGTTTTTTTTATGGATGGATATTTCAATGTTTTGGATCTTTTTGATGGATGGATTACTGAGTGTGATCTGAAATATCAATTTTGGAAAGATATACCATTCTGAATTCTCCTGATGATGATGGATCACTGATCCTTGTCAAAGGTTACAAAATTCTAGATCTTTCTATATTGTTATCAGAAACATCGATCATAAATAGATACACATTTTAAGATCTTCCTGATAATAGACCACTGAACTTGATCTGAAATATTGACTGTAAAAAAGATATACCAACTTAGAAACAATCTTATCATATACTACATGAATGGTGTGATTTGAAATATCAAAGTATAAAGAGATATACGAACTAAATTCAAAAACAATCTTATCAATACTACATACCCATAGTTGAATAAACTTGAACGTATATAGAAAAACTACTTGTAAATACATAGACTAGCAAAACAGAAGTTTTGAATCCAACATAAAACTACTTGTAAATATATAGAAAAACTACTTCTAAATATATATACACTCGCAAAACAGAAATTTTGAATCCAACACGGATTATTTATTATTTTAAGTGAGGGAGGTGATAACCTGCGTTGATCAAAGAAAACCAACCAGATGACTGGAATTAATTCAAATGGCTGGCTGTCACCCCACATAGACCATAACGAAATACATTAGAACGGCAATATTCAAAGCTTTCATAAAATTTCAGATTTATTAGATTTTCGATGCTCAGTCATTTTCTGTGCTTTTGCTTACCATAACGATATAAATAATCCTCCAACGCATATTGATCTTTCTTTTTCTTGCAAATTTTTTTGACAAGAAGTATTTTGTATCTTACGTAATGCTAACCTGATTCGTTTAATGGCGGACAGTGATATACCCACTGATAGAATAGAAATACTGGAAAGAATTCTTCAAAACTGAAATTTGCCATTAAAAGAATAGGAATAATACGTCGATTTCGTAAAGCTTTGTCTGTCTGCCATGCGCTCATTACAAAAAAAAGTACAGGAAGATTTTTTCGAGGCAGACTGGCAACTTGGAAAAACAAAATAACTGTAGCAAAGTATACACTTCGACCTAAGTTAGTATGTATTGAGAGCAATGCAGAAAGGAATCGTCCGGCATATCTAAGTCAGTTTGAAGTTGTGAAGAAAAAGTTAAACAGAATCTTCTTTTACTTCTCTCTTTTGTAGTTTTTTTAATTTTAGTTCTTAAAGAACAACGCCTTTCAGGGAGATTGTAGTTTGATCGGACTACACAATTTCTTTTAAATTTAATGGGTCGCTGATAAAAAAGTACTCATTCTCGGTTTCCACATTCTCTCTTAACAAGAAACAGTCATTTTTTTCACAACAGTAAACATCTTTGTCCTCCAAACTCATTTTGATGACTGAAAAACAAAAAAGATGGCAATAAATTTATCTCGAACACGGAGCAAGCTTGACAGTATTCATTCAAAGCCCAGAAAAGCCCATAACTCGCCCAGATCTTAAAAGTGAAGCTTTTAAAGAGTTTTGATCTCATTAAAAGCTAGTTATAACTATCTCTGCTGACAGGAATATTAATAAAACTTAAAATCCCTTTTTGTAAGCAGCTTTAATGGGTTTCTCCTTCTATGTATATCAAGTTGTGACTAAGATTTATATAGCAGAATTATATCACTCCATCAATATGCAAGGTAGATAAAACTAAACTACCTGCGTATCATGAAGATAATCATTATATTCAGACTGACATGCAACTCAATAAAAAGTAGAGCTACAATTCTTAGTTTCTGGTGTAATCATAGAGGCCAATGACTCAACAACTTTGGAAGTGACAGGACTATATATATATAAATATAACATAGAGATTTAATATATTAAGTCAAGAGTTTATTTTAATCAAATCAGAGATTTTTAATTTAGAATAGTAATAAATATTTTAAATGGCACTTTCAGATAAAATGTATCAAGGATGAAAAAAAAAGTCAACTTTTTTTTTTCCAAATTCGTATAGTTTTGAACCACAAAATATGCAGATCATGAAGAACATATGCTTGAAATTTTGTAAAAATCTATTAGATTTTCTGATTTTTTAAATTTGATCAATAATACATTTTATAAAAAACTTAACTACAACCATTTTAAATCACTGAAGCAATTATAGAATTTTATTAAGTTTATAATTTGATTTTAAACTCAGAGGTTGATTGGTTCAAGTCCCCGGAACACTTGTCACTATGAAACTATCACACTGATTTGATGAGAAAGTCCAGAGAAGACTTTGGATCAAAGTTTCTCATCTTCCATACAAATTTCAAAAAGAAGATTGATTGTGTTATTTTAGAGGACATGAAACGAGGGTGTATTGAGCAATAGGCTGTAGATCAGCACAAGAATTTACTCCTATAATATTAAGTTAGATAATGTTTATTCACCTTTTTGTGATGTTCCTGTTCTTGTTATCTAACAGCTTTTATGTTTATGCTATTCTTATTTTGTTCCGAGCTGCTTTGTGTAATTCTATATATGCGATTTTATATTCACCCATATTTTCTTTTTTAAATAATAAAATTGACACTTATTCATCAAATAAAAATAAATAAAAGATTCTATTATTCATATATTAAATCAATTTTTTTAAATATCATCAAATTTGACAATTAAAAATCAAAGTTGACTAATAAAATTAAAATAATTATTTATCAGTTTTAAATATAAAAACATAAAAAAAATATTAATTTATTAGTAACTGTTTAATGAGTCTACTAGAGATCAAGTCTTGCTGACTGCAAGACTTCCACATCATAAGGAATGAGGCCCATGAATAAATTTAACAGAATGTATACCTCAGTACTTGGGCTCTTAGCCAGAGGTTCAGCCTAAAATTCATGCTCCCATATCAGTTATAAAATCTTCCATCACTATATATATTACATACAATAACTACATACTATTATACTATTTATACTAAGTTGCTGATCTGGGTGCAGATGCGCAGATGTGTGAAAAAAAAAACTTTAGCGGATGCAGATGCGTTTGGATGGGTATATATATATATATATATATATATACACACACTAAAATTATAATATAATTAATATATAATATATTGTTTATAATTTATTAATATAATACTTGAAACATATAAATAATAATGTATACACTAATAAATTAATAATAATATTAAATGAAATTAAAATAAATAATCATATATTATTATTGCAAATAAACTATATAGACCCGCGACTTTCCTTTCCTCACACATGCCGACGGTATATATCGGGAGACTTTAGGTATTCTCGATAGCGACATGACATGGTATCCTAGGCAACTCTGAGTAAAAAATCTTATGTAGGTATCCTGTACCTAATGTCTGCGGGGCTCCTATCTCTATCCTTGTCGCTCTGCACTTTCCCCTCTCGTCCTTTTTGGCTTCCTGCATCTCTTGTGCAATACATCACAAATGGTGGATTTATTTAGAGGAACCCTGTCATGTATTGTGTAAACGACCTTACGCTGCCCAGGATACCATGTCACATCTCCAAATACGTGTGTTCTTCGAAAGAATATGTTGTCGAAAGCCCTGCAGAAGGCTCTGAAAGCTTGAAATTTTTTGTTTTCTGGGCATGGTCCCGCGAATGCTCACGAGTGCCTTGTTGGTGCTTGCAGGATGCTCATCCTAGGCATCCATAGGGCATCCGTGTCCTGATCCGCATTCGCTCCCGCACTAGGCCTCAACCACCCCACATCGGTATCTTCGTATTTATATATTATACTCCACTTAACATAAACCTTCACTAATTCTCATCATCATCAATTTCCTTCCTTTGTATATATCTATAGAAAGACATCAATGATTCTCTATAACACACTTTCAAAACTGTGTTTCCCAAAGATTTTTGAAATTAGTTAAATAAAGTTTTGCACTACATAATTTTACATAATTATTTAACATATTGTGTCAAAACTAAATGTTCATCACTTTTTTTCCATGATAAATTTTTTATCAAATTTTTTATAAGAATATTTTTAAAACTTATATATTTTTCACCTTTCTTTCTATTGCTTTCCTCATCTTCTATTTTTTTCCTCAAGTGGTACCTTTCAAAGTTGAATTAATGTACCTTATAAAGATGAAAAAATTCACATATTTGTATATATATTTTAAATGTAAAAAATGTTTTTTCATCCATATATTCTTACAACATAGTCACTTGGAGACGGCAAATTTTTTTTAATATAATTTAATAATTTTCAAGAAATATCATAACATAAAACTTTGAAATCAAAAAACAAGAACGATGGAAAGTTTTAAGTATGAACATTAAAAATTTAAAACCATTGAATCAGAACATGATATATCATATAGTCTATTGTCTAATAGTAATTTCATTTACTCATTTAATACTGATTCATATAGAGTCAAATAGTTCAAAAATCACACTACATATTTGAGCAGCATTAACATATGATCATATCAAATTATGATTTATCATTACATATTAAAATTTGAAATTCAAAAATACATTTCCTTTAGAACGCGTGGGAGACTTCAAATTTCATGGCAGGAGACTCCGTGTCGAAGTCTCCACTCAATTTTGAAGACTCTGGAGTCGTGCAAGGTCTCGGAAATGCGTCCCCTGGTGACTATGTTCTACAATCACTATATCAAGCTCTTGAAATACCTAACGATTCCCCTAATTGTGCACTAATTAATCTCATGCTCTCACTTTTTTCTTGCTTTTAAGATTGGTTTGAAAGAAAATTTGTATAAAAGAAATTATATTTACACATACTCCATTTTCTTAATAATTTTTTTTGTGTACATCATAATTGATTATATTTGAATGACATGTATACACACCATTCATTATATCGGAAGAATATATATACACACCACATATTCTTGCAATTATTGCAAGAGGCTGAAATACTCTACTTTAAATTATGTAGATTAAATGAGACAAAAAAGTATATAAAGGACCCTATATTCATACAATCTTGTACTCCATTTCTTACGATCCAAAATACATGAATACTCTAAAAATCTCAATAGATGCACAACCAAAAGATTTTCTGTAACTCCACTAATATTTGAAAATTTACCATTGCACCTTTATTATAATGCTTTAAATTTACATTAATACCTATCTCTACTCTTATTAGTATATCAATTTAAAGTTTATACATAAAAATAATTCCTATGTAATTAAACATGCTACATATAACTTTACCTAAATGACATCATGAGTCATGTCATGCAAATACTCCATTTTACATAGCTCGTAATCAATGACTCCATATTATATATCATTTTCCTTTTAAGACTTGGATTATAAAATAAATAATAGTTAGAGATCCTAAACTCTACAACAAATAATAATAAAAAATCATATAAATTTTTAAAAAAAGCTATATGATGATAGTTGACTATTTTATAAGAATTGATCTTTCTTTAAATTCTCCTCTATAGTCGAAAGTGTTTGCCATAAAAAAAATATAGTTGATTGTCAATGTATGTTGATCTTTCTTTAAATTCTTTGATATGTTGTTCCTATTCTTTTTAGGATTAGGCCTTTTCAAAATAAATGAGTTGAAGGAAATCATTTTACCACTTACTTGGGTACTAATAGTTATCACTATATTTGCAAACATCAAAATTTGATGATATACATTCCTAGGAACCTATCTTAAGAGACAACTACATTGTTTAGCATCATTTTGAGACTCATGTACTTCAAATAAACCTTAAGGAAATAAAAGGCATGTTTATAAAATTTCAAAGTGTACTCCCAACTAGTTTTACTCACAAAAGTTTGAAGGTTAAGATAGTCTCTTCATATGTTTATCTAGAAGCCATTTAGACTAGCTCATGCATTAGCTTCTCACCCATAATTGATTTTTTATTGAGTAAAGGGTAGGTTGCCTTCATCTCTCTTGTGAAAGAATGATCCTTCGACTTCAAAATTAAGATATCCAAACTAATATATTCCTCTTTCACTTACTCGATAAACCTACTCTTCAATATGGTCTTACAACTTGGGGGCCTTGCCTTGGAAAAGATAAATGAGATTGCACTAATAAAATGGTTACATCCATATTATTGCAATCTTTTAGTTTCCCTAAGTACATCATTTTCATAAAATTTGGTACTTGTATAGCTTATAGTCTTAAACAAATATCCAATACTTTGAATAATTTCTTGAAATACTATATCGTACTCGTACCAAACATTTAAATTGTCTATGTATTAGCACATAATGAGATCTTCTCCAGCTGTAACATGAAATCTTTTCCTCTACTAGCTCGTGGGTATCAATATCGACAAACTTATATACAATTTGTTTAGTTAATGCATTAAATCTTTGTACAAGGGAGATAAAACAAGGGTATTAAAGATGAAATCTATAGAGCATACCTATAGTCCATTTAGGCAAAGCTTTATAACTTCATTCGTTGATAGTTTACAACTACTATAATATGTATCTTCACTTTGAAGGTGGAATCATCTAATTTATATTGTACTTGTATAGTTTCAAGGACCAACTTTGACTTTTTTTAGACATTAAAATCATTATTATTATCTTATATTCTTTTAAGAACAATTAACTATTAATTATTAATCCTTTAAATGCAAGAGAAACTACATATTTTATAATATAATTATAATTTTAGAAATAAAGACAAATATAAAATATGGAAATACAACTGAGGAGAATGCAATTATAGTTGAATTCAAAACATGACTTATGGTTGAGGGCATCTTTTCATAATTGAACGAGGGCATTTTAACAACATATTGATTATATCAAAGTAACAAGAATCGGAATCGGATCGAAATCGGCAAGGCCGAATCGAATCGCGAATCGGCCATGAATCGACAAATTTTAAAAACCCTTGAAATTTAGAGATTTTAAAAATTTAAAACTTATTTCATGCACCCTTTATTGAATATAACTTAAACACACTATAGAATCATCAAATAGAAGCTAACATACATAAACAAGGAACATAAATGATAAAATCCATCACATACATTACATATTTATGCAGCCTAGAAACATGAGTTAAGATTAGAATGTCACATAGTATCATAAAAAACATTTAAACAACAAAAACACTTGTAATCATAGCATTATGAATCATGATCATACCATCATATACTTCAAGTGCAATTTCAACATCAAAGATTCAAGAATCAAAACATCAATTCAAATATCATTGTTTGAAGTTCAACTAATGGATTAATAATTTATTGATATTCTTCTTCTTCATCATCATCATCTTCTATATGGGTGATCCCACAATAGTGGGTTACACTTTTTTGGAGGAAGAAATTCCTCATGAATCCGCGAGGTGGGAGGATTTAGTCGGGTACTTTCGATAGAAAGTACTTGATTCTTTCGATCGAAACTAAGTTAGTTTCGATCGAAACTAAGCTAGTAAAGATTTTAGTGGGATTTTGACCAATACGCATGTTAAACTAAGAAAGTACTTTCAATAGAAAGTACTTTCGATTGAAACTAATTAGTTTCTATCGAAAGTACTTTCTATCGAAACCCCCAAAATTGAGGCTATATGCAAAGCCTAGAAAAAATCTGAAGTTTTCATGGCTTCGGGGCTCAAGCGCGGGGCTCAAATGGAAGAATAGGGAAACCTCCTTTTGCATCGCACAAGTACTCTGAACAAGCTTTCTAACAAATATAGATTTGACAAATTTTGAATTAATTAGGTCTATGTATTTTGACGTGCATCGGATGTAGGTTTTTTATCCAATATACACTTCCAGGTTTGACGTTCAATGAAAAATAGTAAAAAGGAGAAAAAAAAAATTGAAAAATAACAGTTCCCTCCGGCTTTGAGTCTTCTTTCTATCAAAAAAAAAAAATTGAATTTCAATAAATACACAAGAAGTTATCAGCTACGCAATCAACGTATGTCACAATTACGGTTTACTCTACTTCAAACGTTCATAAAATGTGCAATAATCATGATAATGTCATCAAACCAATTGCATGCCCTCCGTATGGATGTTAGAAAACCAAATTTGAAAGAAGCGCATTGATATCTATTTTAGAAAAAAAGTTATGTTGTACAAAGTCATTGTACCTTTTTGAAAATGACATTTTCAGCAACATAGCAGTTTTAGTGGGAGAAAAAAAAA
>MU224795.1:1529306-1557920 GCA_018584345.1 Thuja plicata | reverse complement strand
TTACTTCATCTTCCGATTTCAAACAGTTTAACAACAATATGCATCCGAATGTGAAAGTTTTTCTCAAAATGTAGACTTCAATGTCCGTTTAGGCAAAAAAGTGTAACCCACTATTGTGGTATCACCCATATGGAGCCTAATAAGACTCGAAGGTTAATTTTCCCCACTTTTATCGGCATAGTTTCCACCCCAAATTATTAAATGGGGGTTTGGGGGCAAAGCGTCGAGAGTTATTTTATAAAGGCATCGAGAGTTATTTTTCAGCTCCAAAGGACATCAAATCATAAATGCATGTAAGATGAAGATCCATGAAACATATGTCTATCAGTATTGGATAGTTGAATTCATTGGTCGTTAAGAGACATATCTTTCCAAATCGCACCTCGCCATGAACATTTGTTATTTGAACATTTTCTATTTGCACAAACCAGCTTTAGGGTTATAACAAAGAGGAAAGACAAAAAAAGATTTAAAAAAATAAGTGTTTTTTAATTTTTTTGACTTGACTTCACTTGAAGCCACGCGGTCGATTCATTTTAGTTGACGCAAGTGAATCAAGCGATTTTTTGCATGAATCGCCTAAATCGGCGATTGAGGCGATTCATGCCAAAAAACCGCCGATCTAATTCACTGACTCAATAAAACTGACCATGATGAACCGAATCATTGAACTAGCGCTTCAATGGCGATTCTTGTTACTATAGATTATATATCTCTTGAAATATCTAATCTCATCTAAACAGTCTCTTTTTGTTTCACCAAATGTTTTACTAAGATATATAGGTAACTATATTGGATCTTCCCTCAACCTTGTAATATCTCATCTCTAAATATAAGAATTCGAGGCACATTAGTTCTTTCAAGTAATTATGACAAAGATATGTTCTATATCTTGCTCAACCTAGTAATAAACCACCTCTACGTATGAAATTCAAGTTACATTTAAATGTATCTTGTCTTTCTCAAGATTATAACAAGTTATCTCTAATCTAAAAATTCATATTGTACATTCACATTTTGTCTCTACTATAAAATGACAAAGTAAATTCATCGCTTCTATCCTAACTCATTTCATTAACCACTAAACACTTTATGATGAGGTCATATATCAATTAAAAGTGAAAACTCGTAATTTCTATACTTCTAATATTAGACAACTTTATCAGCAATTTTAGAGGAGCTAACTTAAAAACATCAGCTCCATCTTAATACTTAAGAGTGCATGCATTCATAGGGAGGACTCCTATTATACATGAGAGGTATGTATATTGCATGTTCACAAGGAGGGTTATAATCATTGTCCACACAGGAATAGTAGGGGCCATATAATTGTAGAGGCCCTCCCACCCTGCAACCCCGGCACAAAATAAATTGCCATTACTAGAAAACAATGTTCAAGTCAAGTTTTTTGAAAAATTGTTACATTAGTGTACTCGCTAACCATATAAATTCCCAAACAAAGATTAAATGCCATTCAAATTTACCTAAGCACAAGTACTATATAATTCATAATTGTCCATCTTAGTTTTATTATCTTCAAATTTAAGATGAAGTAGGGCACTTTTTCAAAATGAAAATAAAAAAATATTAGGAATATTTTAAAATAGAAGAAAAGTTTATATATTTGTATTATAACATTAATCACTATACATATACATATACTTATACGCATATATGTAAGCATGAGTTAATAAACAAAAGTGTGTATAATAACTTAAGGATTTATTAATGAATCTTTCTTAAGCCTTGAAAATTGCATGTTTTGTTTTCAAACTTATTAATAGAGGAACAATTAAGTAAAAAAGAAAAAATTATGTTTTTATTTGGCCTCAGACTAGGATACTAATCGATGGTATTATTGTATGATTTGTCAATGCTAGGCATGATTGATACAATTTTGCATTATGAAAGTCAAATTTTCCTACCAACTTGGACTTTACTCATATTTTATTAAAAATTGATTATAGCATGTCAACTTTAACTATGGTAGTCCTTGTATACTAAATAGGTTGTCTAACATATGAAATACGATAATCCTTGACTATGACCTCAAATGTATTGCGAAGATGTAGATATCAGCAACAATGAATATATGGTTTTATTTATTTTGTAATGATGACTAATCATTTCTCTCTTACTGAGGCAAACTTATGTAAAGTGTAGCTCTTCAACAACCAACTTTCAAGGTTGATGTCTTAGTTAGAACATAATAGACAAATATGAATTGTCTATGTTTAATGTTGAATAAGTATGGACATTTGACTTGAACATTTTAGATAAATTTGTGGGATGGTAATTCAATGTTACTACTATTGAATCTCTAGCCATAATATAATTTAGTATGCAAGCATGATCTTTGCACATTATGGTGGTTAATAAGAATCAATAAACATAAATGCTGCTTTATTTTTTTGTAGATCTTACACAACATATTCATTCTAAGGTTGTAAGTTTTATTTTAATAACTAGAATGTGCTTAGCTACATTATGGGATGACTAGCTATCTTTTGAATATTTGGAAAATACAGACATCCATTGGCCATCCTAGGAATGGCTAGTTGTCCCCAAATATACCCAAGCATCCCTTTAAAAAAATTGCACATACCAAGAACATTTCCATTCTTTTAAGCAAAACAAGGGCTAGGAAGGGATGTGGGTCATGTTAGGTAAGGGACATGTCCTCGAAGAGCATAATTTCAAAACAATAACAAATACTCAATCTCCTTTAAATATTATCTTTCGAGATAATATTTAAACAATTAAAACAAATACATTCTTATTTATTTGAATAACTCTAATTTTCAACTAACTAAGTTGATTTAGTAGCTTCTGATTTTGATTGTGTTTATTTTTAGCATCAACATTTCAGATCACACTGTGTAATCCTTGAATTAGTCATTTTTTTTAATCTTGCAATTTTGCATCTCCTACATTGTCTAACATCCAGATGATGGATCATGGAGTGTGATCCCAAACGCTTATAGCAATAATACAGGCACAATCAAAGTCAAAATCTACTACACAAGTTCAAATGAATTGTAGAAATCTAATAACATTGACCAACTTAAATTGTTAAAAACACTTGAAACCACTAATCAATAAATATTTTTAAGATTAGGTATATCATTTAAACAACTTAAAATACTTTCCTTATAGTTTGACTATTAAACCAATCAATCTTCACAGTCACTAGCTAAATAAATGCTCACATAATTTATTTGTCAATTAAGATTTATTATTTTCAAGTAACCTAATTGCACTCCATCTTCAAAATGTGAAATGTTTAATGAGATATGAAGTAGGACACTATCATGACCATGATTATTAATTCTCTTGAAGACAAAAATTAAGTAAACAATTATTTAGTTGCAACCTTTATTTAATTGAATATACCAACTTATAAATTCTTCTTATTATTAATATTTTCCTTTCTATACATCACTTTAAATATTTATCTAACTTGCATCCTCTACATATAAGTTTAAATATTAGTTAATATATAATAAACATATTATAAACTATTTGATTACAACAATTAACCTACTAATTAAAAATATTATCTATTTTCACTTAAACTATCTCTAAATTCCAATTACATTTTTCTTATGACACAATTGTTATATATATATATATATATATATATATATATATATATCCTAAGAAATAACAAAGATATCCCATTAAAGAACCTAACATCTCCAAGCTTATTATAACATTTTGTAACTGAATATAATCTTAGCTATAGCTTCCAAGTTCAATTTGTTATTTAGACATTTCTATTTGGAAGAGATCAAGGATTACGTTTCAAGTAACTTTGTGATTAAAATTTATAGCATTCACTCTCTATCAATCAACTTATCCTAGCTTCAAACTAGGTTTTTATTAAATCTCTAACAACAATATTAATTTTGATCTCGTTTCTTCTTTCAAGTACTCATATGCATGACCTCTTTAAGGATCATTTACTTTTGCATGTTGACTCTTTTAAGAGGGCCCTTCACATTTGAGTTCCATGGAGGGATAAGGCTTTGTGCAAAGTTTGGTTGATGTTAAAACTATAAGATGGTGACTTGATTCTCATTTGAGTTTCGTGGAAGGATAAGGCATTGTCCAAAGTTTAGTGGTTGATGATACAACCATAAGATGGTGACTCGGAATGATAATTCAAGGGTGTCAATAATAATAAGTGGGTTATTTAGTGATTTCCTTCCACTATATAGTCTAATGATCCTTTTATTGAAGAATCTTTTACTTGCTCATCTACAACTTGGTTCTCATTTTATTGAAGACTCTTTTACCTCTTATTTGTGTCATTATTTTTTCATAAATTACTAGCAAATTCAAATTTCATACTCCTTAACATTAGTACGATTCTTGAAATTTCCCAATCCATAATATTTTAATATTGATTGTTCCTAGAAAATAAATTTATACTGATGTTTCTCCTAGAAAATAACTTTTAAAGGCAACCTAAACCTCTCAACACCTCCACACATCTATGTCGAATTTATTTCATAAAAAATCCTAATTCCTTAGGTGGATAACAATCATTCAATTTATTTCCAAAATACTAAAATGAAGTGCACTCTAAAGTATATTGAAGAGAGCTACCAATGGAATACGCCTATTTAAATCATAATAACTAATCGACATAAATAAGCTTTATAATTTCTTAATCTTTAAAACTTTCATGTAATTTAGACACGACTTTTAAACTATAACTTGAAATACATTACAAAATTTTGCTTTGATTTAAAGTACTAAACTAGTATTCGAATTGTACGATTAAATCAATGACTTCGAAATTTTTTTAACTCAATTGTTGTTATGTTCTTTATTCTAGTGCATTCATTGCCTTCTTGTTTCCAACTCCATTTAACTTTTGACTTATTGTTTCCAATTTCATACTTGTTTAATATGTATTTGGTGGAAAAATGTTAGAACATAATTATCAAGTGGCTTTTAGTAATGATGGTTTCATAATTTGAAAAATTAATGAATGAAATTGTTGAAGTGGATTTTGATAAAGATGGTTTCATAATTATAGCTTTTTGTAAAGATGGTTTCATTATTTAAAACAATTAATGAATGTAATTGTTGAAGTGGATTTTGATAAAGATGGTTTTATAATTAAAAAATAATAATGAATGCAATGGGTGGAAGATAAAATAGGATAGGATATTTTGTTAGTTTTCTTTAATGCAAGCAAAAATGAATAAAAGTAGAGCCTTGCAGTAAATCTTATCTTTTTAAGTTTTTCTTTTATTCAACAATAATAGAATGGTTAAAAAATTATTTTCTATTGAAGATACATTAATGTTTTTTAAAGAACATGCTCTTTAAAACAAAGAGTTTGTCAATTGACAAATCCGAAAGAGTTACATAATCTTTTGAGATGAATTGTGTGAATTTGTGTATTCCTATAGAGACTTCTTTGAACGAGTCAAAATTTTCTAAACTTTATTTTATGGTTGCTCAAGAAAAACTTGCTTGGCTACAAAATTAGAAGTATTTAGCAAGTTTGTAGAATTTAAGAAATTGGGTGAAAAAAGATTGGTAAATACATGACATGTATTGTATAACAATGTAGGCGAGTGTAAATTAGGTCAATTTCTACTTTTCATGGAATGAAGAGAGTTCAAAACTTCCTATACTCCACAATAAAATGGAATTATTCAACAAAATAATATGACCATTGCTGAGATGACAAGAATTATAATAAAAGATAAGAGTTTGATAAAAGAATTTGGGTAAAAATAATACATAATATAATATTCCTCTATATAAAGGTTTGATAAAATAAATTAAAGGAATGACTCTTAAATAGGCGTGATCAAAAATTAAGTGTTAATCATTTGATTGTTGATCAAGGTAAAGAAAATGGGTTGAAACAAAGCTAGTGAAATAGAAACGATTAAAAAGACACCTGGGATTTTTCAGAATTAGCTCATGGGGAGGAAGTTGTAAGTACAAGATGGATACATAAAACTAAGTATAAATGTGATGAAAGCATTGATAAGCATAAGATAACATTGGTAGCTAAAAAGGAGCACTCAACAAGATGGTATTGATTACATTGAAACATTTGTAAGTATAGCACAAATGGATATCATCAATCTAGAATTAGCTTTAACATATCAATAGGTTTAGATAGATTATTAGGTGGATGTCAAGAGTGCTTTATTGAATGGTTTATTTCAATATGGACTCTTAAAAAATGTCCTCAATTCAACATAAAATCTAATAACTAAGAGACATGAATAGGTCCTATAATCTTTCAATCCTAAAATTACAACAAATTTGGAACGTTAACACTTGTAAACAAAAATTTGAACAAAAGAAACACAACATAAAACTTTTTTTCTATTTAAACTTAAATAATTAGCAAGTACTTAAAGTGCATTATTAAATTAGCAATGTCAATAAATATGTAGTCAATTAGCTTGTACAATCTTTAAGTTCCTCTATTTGTTGCCACCTTCTTGATTCATTTGGCTTTTTACTTCTTGAATCTAATTTCATACTCCTTTATTGTGTATCTTTCCATGTCAATTTTAGTGTTCATATAATTGTGTTTACATGTCTATTGTAATATGTGTTACTGTTGTGTAGTAGTATATATAAATAGATTAGCAATAAGAAGTACTACATGTTGCACATCCCTTGAAATTGCTACATGCAAATTTGAAAGGTTATCAAGTAAATTTTTATAAGAGCCAACAAAGAAACACAAATTGTTCACGCATAATCATATTAGCATAACATACATAATATCGTTAACTAGCTAAGACTATAATCAATATTCTTCATCATGAAGTAGTTGTGACCTACACATCATTTTAAAAGATGACCCAACACAATCTATACACAACCTCCAAGATAGGATTTATTAATCTTAGTGAGAATCACACGTACATACAAAATTTTACATTAAAAAGTTGGCCCAAAAAAAATGTATTCAACGCCTTACTTCTTTTAAACTTCATTTCAATCCTGGGAACACAAAATAATCTTAAATTTATTAAAAAAGCATAGATGCTTTTGCAAGTCTCATATGTAGATTGGTTATAAAAATGTTGTGTTTACACAATTAATTAAAAATACACTTACAGCCTATTATTAATTATTTTAATATAATAATTACATAATAATCAACTCTATTCCTAAACATTCTTCTCATCAATAATAAATATTATACATATAAAGACTATTATAAAAACTGTGTTTTTTTATTAACTCTCAATTTCATTTTTTTAATTTATAAACTTTACATTACTACGAGTATATATATATATATATATATATATATATATATATATATATAATGTTAAGAGGGGATAGTTAAATAAAAATGATCGTTACAGCAACCTGGTAAAACTAGGCTATAAATAAGTAGTCTTGAAATGGCACAGAAAGAAGACAATCGAAAACAGTAACAACAGACATAAATGTGAATAAAAAACTTCGAATCCAGTCTGAAGAGCCTTAGAATTGCTGTTGTCATCTATGATTTACTCTACAACCATTATTGTACACCTTGTACTACAAATTTTTCAATAGCTATATTTTGAGAAATTCTTTAATCTTCGATAGCTATATTTTGAGAATTTTAATAGTTTTCAATAGCTTTACTTTGAACTTGCTCTATTTGACAAAGGGATGCAAAGATTTTCTGTTAAAAGAGTTTCGAAGACCTAATGAAGCAGTTTCTGCTTACAAATGCTAGGAATATTCAGAATAAAAGGCAATGTCAAAGTAGTTAGATCTTTCTTTTTCTAATTTGCGGAATGGGGAAGAGACTATTCAGTCTCTAGAATATATCAATGTATAGATGATGATACATGAAGGTAATTTATGCATTTACATGTTCAGACTGAATAGCCATTTCCACAGAATGACTTATTCATCATTAATTCGAATGAATGGTCTGATTAAGCTCAAACCCATCTAGCATTAGGGAATCCATGCCAAGGAGTGGAAACAATAGTTTAGGTTCATGCAACAGTGAGTAAATATTGGCAATGGATTACTAATTTGATAGTCTATTTATTATTTTACTTGTGGCTTAAGATAATGACTGTGCCCTCCACCTTTCAAACCCTACTTCAATTTTATTAGTAATGCAGATTCCATTCTTAATGTTCAATGGTACCAACAGAAAATCTATGTTAACCAACGCTTCTTGATCTTGTTCACTATAAAAAAATATTGTCGGCCTGTTGTACATCATGGCAACAACTAAATTTTATGAAAACGTAGCCAAAGAGATTTTTGGGCTCCACAAGCAGCTCAAACGAAACTGGTAGTTGGAGAGGATTCTCAGATCAGTATAATGGATAAACAATTTCTGACATATTTTTTTGGAACTTAGAGTAAAGCACTATACTGAAAGAAAGATTCAATGTATATTAAAATAGATTAGTAAAGGCCGCTGGCTTTACGAGTTTCTACAAGCAACAGGGATTTGGCATAGCTTTATCATACAGTAGCAGCATTGCTAGTGGCTATCCTATTGCTTTACTTTTTCATTTTAATATTTCCTGTAGAAGTTCGTCCTTTCGCATGGTGGGTTTATGGCCATGGCCAGTAATGAATTCATTTGAAAGTGGATTGTGCAATATGGTTTGTGTTAAAATATTGTTTTGGTATGATTTTGTCACGGGATGAGCAAAATGTGGGGGTCGTAAGAATAAGAGAAGAGATTCTACATTCTTTATTGGGCTATTTTAAAATAACCTGCAGGTGTGCAGTCTGAATGAGTTATTTGGGGAGGTAAGGATGCACAAAATGAAGTTGTTGATTTCTTCATCAAAAATTATGGTAGAAAATCTGACATCCAAAAGAACTTAGAGATGCATTAAGGTTGCAGACTGGCAATAAAATACTTGCACTCATTCATTCATTTAAGCAAAAGAAGGAAGAGGAAGGCATACCTGGAGGAAAACTAATGCCTAATGAATTGAGTTGACTTTCCATATTGTTTATAAACACCATGGCTTCTTTGAAAGTCTTGGAGAGTTCTACCCGGTGTATCCCCAACATTTTGCAGTAGGCTTCCTGTTAAACAAGAAAACTTGCAGGCTAAGAAAATAGGATTCTCCACTATTTCTCCAATTTCATTTCCACCTGCTTTGGCAATATAAGAACTCAAAATACTTATTAAAAATCACCATGAATTGATCTAGCTCGGGATCTGCTCCTATACTTATAGTCGGGGACCTTCTCCCATGCAAGTTGCTCTCAATCATCTCATCCAGCAGTGCCACCACTTCAGGAGAAGCTCCACTCTGAAACAAAAACACAAAGGTCAAGACACCACAATCATGGTGACACTAAACA
This sequence comes from Thuja plicata, assembly GCA_018584345.1. Classification (NCBI taxonomy): domain Eukaryota; kingdom Viridiplantae; phylum Streptophyta; class Pinopsida; order Cupressales; family Cupressaceae; genus Thuja; species Thuja plicata. Next base: position 1,548,581 of record MU224795.1, on the reverse strand, counting down.
AGAATTGAAATAGGGGGCAACTTGTAAGGTTCAGTATGAAGCTCAGCAGTATAATCTACATTATATCCTCCAAGATTGTGAAAATTACATGATTTACAACAGTATAAACTTTCTAAGAACCAGTCTCATTATTAGAAAACTCTATAGAATAACGATAATATTTTTCCACAATCTATGATCTTACTGTTATGCTTCTGAATAGCATCAGCATTTCGGATCATACTCAATGATCCATCATCAAAATGAAAGATTTCAAGAGTGCCAAAAGATCATACTCAATGATCTTACTCTCTAAAATCAGATGCATATAACCAAACTATGAAGTTCCCTCCTCTTTTCTTTTGTTCAGAATCATATAGATGGATATAACTAGCATATCAATTTCTGAAAAAATCTATGTAAAAGACACGAAGAGATATACATAATCAAACCAGCTTGAATTTCTTCCTTTGTTGTGTGCAGAATCTAATAGATATAACCAAACCAACTATCAGTTTCATCCCTTACTTTACCTTGTGACACTCCATGTAGGCTGCCAACAAGCGAGGATAATGAGGATGGGCTGCTATTTTGGCCTTGATTGCATCCATGGATTCCTTAGGGTTACTATTATCATAAGTGGGAGATTCACTCTCTTCCTCCATTGAAGTCACAATGGATTCCTTGCTCTGCTGATGATGATAATGAGAGAGAGCTCTGACAACTAATGAAGGCTCCGGCCAGCACAGTCTTCTCCCCCCTCCACCACCACCGACGGCGGCGGCGGCGGAAGCGGCAGCTCTTTTTCTATGCAATTCCAAGTTGTTTGAGTGCATCTCCATTTTGACGGAGGACAAGGACGAATCTGAAAAGACCGGGGGCTGTTCATTCATCACCAACTGTTCAGTATGGAAGTGACCACCGACAAGATGCTTGGAATGATGATGATCCACTCCACCATTAAATATGGCTGCGGCTGACAGAAGAGCTTCAACATGCCCATGCCCATGCCCGTTGTTGTTGTTATAGGACGAAAAGGCCGAGCTAGGATGGAGAGGAAGTGGTACACTCATCATGCTCTCCCCATTCTGCTGATCTTGTTCTTGTTCCGTCATTAGGGCCATCATAGAACCACCCACCCTCAAATCTCCATACTCTAACCCATAAAAACCACTACTTTGATTAATGCTCATATTCATCTCCTCCATAACTGCTCAAACCCAAGCCAAAACCCCACTCCTCCTCACTCATCACCACACCGCAGCCATTCAACAATTCACTACAAACCAGCCTTAATCCAATCCCTAAAATTCACTACTTACAAAATCGGTCAGGTAGCTCTTTCTTAGTTAAAACCAATAGGTTTTCAATGTTCTAACAATGAGTCTACCCTTCCCATTTCACTGATCCTCTCAATTCCAAAGATCCACCCCAGTTCTTTCTTACTCAATACAAATAATAGTTTTTGAATGTTCCCCCAATGATTATTCCCTACCCATTTCACTTCTCTTCCCAGTTCCAAAGACCCACCTCAGTTCTTTCTTACTTTCAATGTTCTACGATTCTTCCCTTTCTTCCCTTCCCAATTCTAAAGACCCACTTCAGTTGTTTCTTACTCAATACCAATAGGTTTTCAATGTTCTTTGCTTCCCATTTCACTTCCCTTCCCAATTCCAAAGACCCACTTCAGTTGTTTCTTACTCAATACCAATAGGTTTTCAATGATTCTTCGCTTCCCATTTCACTTCCCTTCCCAATTCCAAAAACCCACTTCAGTTCTTTCTTACTCAATACCAATAGTTTTTCAATGTTCCACCAATGAATCTTCCATTTCCATTTCACTTCCCTTCCCAATTACTAAGACCCACTTCAGTTCTTCCTTATTCAATAGTTGTTTTTCAATGTTCTACCAGCAATTCTTCCCTACCCACTTCACTTCTCTTCCCAATTCCAAAGACCCACTATTCACTTCCTCCCTTCACCCAAGAAAAAGTACACCCACTCTTCAATCACCACATGTGAGCTCATTTCATTTCCTCATGCTGCTAAACATTCTTCAAACGTTTTCCCCTGTGAAAGCAAAATACTTCTCTAGATCTTGCATGCAAAGTACCACCAATAAGTAGTCTAGTACGGTGTTGTGTATGGTGTATGGGGGAGAAGATCTAAGGAGGCCTGGTAGATCTTAGTTCCAATCCAAGTACAGGAGGAGCCTGTAATGTTGCTCAAACTTTCTCCTTTCTGGCCTAGGACATAGAATAGAATAGGTAAGGCAGGGAGGCATTCATTAAAAAGCTCTATATCCATTCCAACATGCTCTCATTAAAGTGGTCAGATCACACAATACGCTTCATTCATCTCTGCCCACGTATGCATGGCAGTCCTAGAGCCATACGATAGATAACTCTAGACCCTAAGGGATGGGGATAGACCATTATTTTACTCCCCCTAATCCTCCTCCTACGCCCTAGGTATGTGGACTAGGTTTAAAGAAACACCCAGAAACAAAAACGAAAAGAGAAAATATCGTATGGTAAACGGACCGTGGTCAACAAAATATTTCCCGCAAGGGGTGTTGTCACGTGCAGCGGACAGAGATGGCAGTGAAACCGTCCCTAGGCAGTACTGGGCGGCCCTGACCGGCGGGCCAAGTTGCCGACGGAACGGGCCAACGGGTTTCCTTGAGGCGTGAGAACGAGGGTCACCGGCAAACCTGTCAAATGAAATTTGTTGACGCTTTTCTTGCATGTTAAGCGCACGCTTAACTTGCATGTTTTAATTTTGATTTGTTGACGCTCTTCTTGCATGTTAATGATTTGTGGATGCTTTTATTGCATGTTAAATTACGTTTTAGTAAAGTTATAAAGTGGTTTTTATCGTGCTTAAGAATTTGTAGACTGTTCTCAAATTTTTATTGCATGTCATTTTTTTGATATTATTTTAGTCATTATATAATTATTCTCAGCTTTTTAAAAAAAATTGTGTTGATATATTTTCATTATTTAATTTGTAAAGTAAAAGTAATGTCAAAGTTCATTATAAGACAAAAAAAAAAATTAAAAAAATAATGGGACTCTAGTGTAATGGTCATACATATAGTTCTAGTGTTCAAACTAAACATTTAAAAATGAGTATTATATTCAAAAGGCTTTAATTTAGGATAAAATGTCTACATTCTTTTATTTAAAAATGAGTATTATATTCAAAAGGCTTTAATTTAGGATAAAATGTCTACATTCTTTTATTTATTTATATATATAGACTACTTAATTTGAATCAATTCAAAAAAATATTTTTTAATTTATGAATATTTTATAAAAATCTATTAGAAATCAAATTGTAATGATTGATATTATTTTTTCACATTCTATAGTAGAATCATAAGGATTAAGATGGTTTAGAGATTAGATGTGCATATTTTTTGCATTAATATCTCAGATTATGATTTTTCCTTCATGGTTAATTATATATGTTTTTTGTATTAGCGTTAGAAATCGCACATTTTGATCACACCTTTCTCTTCATGATTCAGATCACACATTTTTCTTCAAGATTCGTTGCGCATCTTTTTTGCATGAGTATTTTGGATTGCTCATTTCTCTTTGTGATTCGCTATGTATGTTTTGTATTGACATTTTCGATCTTACGTTTGTCTTCATGATCTGTTGTGTGTGTTTTTTGTATCAATGTTTCAGATCAGATCACACTTTTCTCTTACACTTCACAATGTATATATTTTGTATTGATGTTTTCATCACACTTTTCTCTTCCCCATTTATTAGGTACATTTTTCACATCAATGTTTTGGATCCCACATTTCAATTATACATTTCTCTTCATGATTAAACTCACACTTCTTTCTTTATTATTCATTGTGAATGTTTTTTTTGCATTGATGTTTTAGATCACACTTTTCTATTTAAGATTCACTAAGCGTGTTTTGTATTAATAGTTCAAATCATATGTTCCAATCACATTTTTCTCTTCACGACTTGTTGTATATGTTTTTGGTATCGTTATTTTGAATCACACATGCATCAATGTTTTGGATCACATGTCTCAATCATACTTTTATCTTCATAATTCATTCTATGTGTTGTTTGTATTGATGTTGTGGTCATGCTTTTCTCTACAGAATTTGCTATCTATGTTTTTTGTGTTGATATTTCAGATCATACTTTTATCTTGATAATTTGTTATATATGTCATTTGTGTCGACATTTCAAATTATACGAATTTCTAATATAATCTAAATACAAAAAAATATACAAAACCAAAAACAATCTTATCATTTCAAAAAAAACAAAACATTTGAAACCTCATTTAATAAATAAGAATGAAGCCCAAATCATATCCCCAACAAAATACAACTAAAATAGAAAGAAAAATCCAGGAATGATGCCCTAAATAGCATTAAGAAAAGTTTAGGGGCAAAATTAAGAAATGGTGTACTGCACTAGAATAGCATTAATGTATGAATAGCATTATACAATCTTAAAGAAAAGTTTAGGGCAAAATTAAGAAATGGTGTAAATGTGTGCGATGGTGGGTAGTATGTATAGCAATTGGGTGAGGAAACGGCCGGTCCTATGACTGCCCGACAGGCGGGTCCCACACTGCCCCAGATCGGGCCCGTTTCTCTAGGAGAATCTATGGCCGCTTCCCTATGTACGGCCCTTCGATTTTGTAAATATAATTCATAACATGCCTCCCAGGATAAATGTTTTTCTCTTTTTTCCAACCAAGTTTAGTGGAAACGTGAGTTTTCCGCCCTTTTTTTTCCTTGTTTTTCTTGTCACTTTTACTCAAGTTACTTGTTCCACTCGCCTCCTTTTTTTTTAACTTGCGCGGGATGTCCCCCTCCGTTCCGTTTCAGCATCAATGGTCATTATTATAGCAAATTGTTAAGTTAGATGGTGAAATTAAATTTCCTTTGTTTTTGTTGTTTCTCATTTTTTGTGATGAAGCAACACACAAACATTAGCAATTGATTGGCTTTGTATTCCAACAACTTTAGTACCAATGGAGATATGGATTGGAATATGATATGCAAGAGATTCTTGATGACTAGAGGAGAGACCAAGGATGGGCCACCATTCATCTATAAACAATTTTGACAAGAATCCCTTTTCAAATTTTATAATCACTCCACTTTATGTATATGGGCCATAGGATGGTTACAGAGGAACAATTCAGTACTACCTAACCCTAGGTAAAATAATGCCTTATCATTTTTCTAGATATGTTTAATTGTATTAAATTAGTATAAAATAACCTAAACATATTTATTTAGAAGATGTTGAAGAATGTTTGTTTTAAGGTGTTTATGCTAACTTTGTAATATATAGGTTAATTTATAGGCATCTTATTATTTTGTGTTAAAAATGTTTGTTTTAAGATGTTTATGTTAACTTTGTGATATATAGGTTAGACAAGCATATTATCTTTTAAAATCTTAAGAATGTTTAGTTTAAAATGTTTATATTAACTTTGTGATGTATATATTAGAGAGGCATTTTATATTTAATATCTTAAGAATGTTTGTTTAAGGTGTATATGTTAACTTTGTGATATATAGGTTAGATAGACATCATATCTTTTAATGCATTAAGAATGTTTTTGTTTTAAGGTGTTTATATTAGCTTTGTGATCTATGGGTTAGATGGGTATCTTATCTTCTAATGTATTAAGAATGTTTGTATTGAGGTGTTTATGTTAACATTGTGATCTATAGGTCAGATAGGCATTTTATCTTTTCATGTGTTAAGAATGATTGTTTTAAGGTGTTTCAGTTAACTTTGTGATCTATAGGTTAGATAGGCATCTTATCTTTTAATAGCTTAAGAATGTTTATTTTAAGGTGTTTATGTTAATTTTGTGATATATATGTTAGATAGGCATCTTATCTTTTAATGTCTTAAGAATGTTTATTTATTATTTTTATTTTTTAAACTTTGTGATCTATATGTTAGAAAAGTAATTTATCTTTTTAGGTTAGATAGGCATCTTTATCTTTTAATGTCTTTTAAATAGATATATTTGAGATACATATACTAGAACATTTTAGATTGTTCATGTAAAAGCTCATATTATATTTATTTATAATATAAGTAATGAGGTTTGCGGTATAAATAATTGACAACTTTATGTTAAGGAGTTTTTCACACCTACTCACTCCATTCCAATACCTTGATGTTGTTGTCTTTCTATTGGATTAATTTGAATTAATGAATTGTATGGAAATAGAAGTGCAAGAATTTTAAAAAAAAGATGTTGATATTTGTCTTTTGATTTCAATTCATTGATATACCACAATTAACAATCAAGATCTACAGTCTAAGAGTAGGTTTATATTGGGTAGTTATGATATTAATAGAATCCTTAATCCTAGATCCATAATCGATGTAGTTATTTCATCTATGGTTGTTCCCTATATATAAGTTGTGTAAGAATTTGAAAATACCAAAGAATGAACCAAGGACCTAGAGGTCAAAAAATAGCACAATAACAAGAGAGATGATATGAACAAGAATAGATTTGTATTAATGTTGCAATATACAAATATGAAGATGGAGATCTTATTGTTATGTTTACATAATAGAAGTGCATGCAAATACAGGCAAGGCAATAAGAGATAATGATAAGGAGAAGATAAGCTATCACCTATGCAAGGTGGATTCACATGTCCACCAAAAGTGGATCATCCTCCATATGCATTGAAGTATGTGCAATATGATGAGGATGATAATGTGATATGTGCACTAAAGGTGGATCTCACACATGAGATAAAAACTATCACCACCTAAAGTGGAATTTCTCCTACACCATGTGCTCAATTAGGATGCAAACTCCTAGGTGTCTCAATGACAAACTATTATGCAATGCATTATCCTAAGTAAGATTAAGTAAAGTGTAATTAGGAATATTTAATTACACCAACACCCCCCTTAAGTGCAACTTAGGGGAATATACTTAAACTCACAATGCAAAATGGGTCCCGGCTACTAGGTCATGTTAAGTACCCATGTACAATATGCAAATACAATACATGAAATGCAATCTCTTATAAAGAGGAGAACAAGGGAAAATCTCATGGGAAAAACCCTCCCCCAAAAAGAGAGATGAAAATACACAAGATGCATGAATGGATGGAGTACTCAAGACCCCCCACGTATGACATACATCATGTATATACAATCAAGAATCCCCTCATAGGAAGGAAAGATGGAGATATGATATCCCCCCATAATGAAGAAGCTCTAATGTTGATGAAGTGTACCTGCAAACAAAAGATAATCCAATGCCTGCAAGCAACATGTCTCCCTTAGGAAGAAAAAAATACATCATATGAAATAGAAGCCATTCTATGTCAAAACGGAAGGAGGAAGGAAGTCCCCAAGTATGCATCTTTGAAGACTGAAGAGGTATCTCCATGCACAAAGATCAATCGCATCGTCAAACTGAACCATGAAATGTGACAAACCAAGTGAAGGAGAAGAATCAAGAATGTCAATCTCCAAAGAAGTTGAAGAAGTGTCCTTAACTATGATGCTATCATCAAAGAGAAGAGAAACCCCCTCAAGTATGTCACCCAGATCTGCAATATGAGACTCAACAAACAATGTTGAAATGTCATCCAAGTAGTCATCCCACATTGCAAGATCTGAAGCATTATGATCATCCTGCTGAAGAGTAGAACTCATGTGCAATGAAGAAGGAGGTGGAGGAGTTGGAAGCTCAACACTTATCTCAAGAACACAATGATTCAAGTGTCTAAAGTTCTCCTCACATACAAAATTCACCCTTGGTAAAGGGATGGGTACATCATGAACATCATCATCATCAACAAAAAGTGAAAAAGAATACAAGCGTGATGCATGATCAACAACTCCCATGGCTATGACATCTCTAGTCTCTATGTTCCTAATGTATACATGATCAGGAGTGAACCCAACAATTTTACCCTGTGCCCCATGAGTAATTTGATAAATAGAAATGAGATTAGTGGTCAAGGATGGTACACAAAGAACATCATCAAATGTCCCATCTTCCATAGGATTAGAACCTTTCCCACAAACCTTCATGTATTTGTTGTTACCCATCAATATATTAGGAGAATTACAAGGCTCAATAGAAGAAAATATATCCATAGAAGATGTCATATGATGTGAAGTACCTAAATCAAGAATTCATTTACCTTGCTTAGGATGTATGGAAGCTATGAATGCTTGTCCTTTACCTTTATCCTTGCTTGATGATGTAGATGAATAAGTTGCCAAAAGTGTAGAAGAAGGAGTAGACACTGATGAGGGCAACTTAATATTATTCTTTTGAAAAATGTGAGTGAGCTCATCAATCTTCTTATGGAAACATTTATGATCATCATGTCCTAGATTTTTCAATATGCACATTTTACCTTCTTCCTTTTAGATGATTCCTCTCTTGAAGAGGAATTGGATTTAGATTTATGTTGTGAAGGAGAATCGTCACCTTTATCATGAGGCTTAGGATCCTTATGTTGCTTCTTTCATTTTCCATAGGAAGCCTTTAGAGTGGATTCATTTGCAAGCAATGCATGGTGCGTTAAAGGCTTTAATTGACCTATGTGTGCCAACTTTGCTTGTTCCCTTGTGAGTTGAGCTGCAAATTCATCAAGAGAAGGCATTTTGTATGCACTACCAAGAGCACCCATAGTAGCATAGAATGTAGAAACAAAGATAGAATATTCATGTCCTAGCTAGCAAAGAATAGATAAGATCACTTATTCATCCTCTTTAGTAATGCCACAATTAGAAAGATCCAATCTAATAGAATTGAACTTAGAGAAAATGTATTGAATATTGTCAAAATATCTAGGATCTGAACTTATGAGCTCATTCTCCAATCTCAATTTTCTCATTCTATCAGGTTTACCAAAGAGTCCCTCCAAGGTGGTTCAAGCATCATGAGGATGTGTGCAAGATGCAATATGATATAGAAAATCATAAGAGATGGATGATCTAAGAGAGCCAAGTGATTTATCCCTTCGATCAAACCATTTTATCCTTTATGCAACACTTGTAGCTGGTTTTGGATCTTGTCCAAAATATAATCTAAGCAATCCAATACTTAAAAACTAATTAGAAACTGATTCTTTCCATTCATGGTAGTTATATGGAGTGAGGATTTTGACTTTTAAAAAGTCCTTAATGCAGCCCAAGAATGACTGAAAAAATTGATAACTCTTTCAAATGACTAATACAAATTAGAAAACTAAAATCCAAGGATTAACCAAGTGCATATATAGCCCCAAACTAACCTATTGCTAAAAGTGATATGTCCACTCTAAATCACTAAAAATTGACTGTAGATCTGGAAAGTAGACTGAAAATCATGCACTTTCAAAAAAAATTGCACCTGAAAAATATTACCATATGTGACCAAACAAAGCTCTAGAAGTTGCAAAATGTAGGATTAGATAGGTACACTAATGCAAATCTGCAAATTCTGATCACTCTGGGCACCAAAATCCAAAAATAATACCACCACTACAATCTTCACAAAATTATACCCCAAACAAAAAAACATTGCTCGAAAAAAGGACTTGATATGAGCAAGATATGGCCCTTTGAAGTTAGACTGCAAATTCAAAAACTCAAATGGTTAAGGCAATAAAATTCAAACCAGCGCTGACATCAGTAAGTCAATATGTTAAAATTGACATTCGTATGGGCGTCGCAGGAGGCCAATAACCCTTACAAGATGACGATTGGACGCATGTCAAATTAAAGATGGTGAAATATCTTGCGTGGCAAAAAAGGACTGATTTGATGTGGCACTAACTGGTATTTGACATGGAGCTCTCTGATTGGATTGAAGGCTCATGTGGTAGGATGACTGGACTAGCTATCTATGTGGCAGTATGGTGTGGCAGAAATGCCACATGTCCTCTTCTTTTTGGGTCATTTGTTGACAGGGCTGGAGCTGGGCTCAGGCTCAGTCGCAAGCTCAGCAAGCTCGGTGAGTCAGGCTGTGAGATCAGAAATTCAAGTGGTGGGCTCAAGGAGCCTAAGCAGGCACGATTGAGTGCAATGTGCAGGACTTTTTTGTCCCACATTGGTAATGGGAAAGGGTTTCTAACCCTTTATATATGTAGACTTCTCGAAACAAAATAAACCGCAGACGTTCTCGTGGATGTTAGATTGTGTTGATGATGCTGGTATTCAAGCTCGAAGGTTGGGATTTGACTGTATGACATTGGTGATGATATGTACACGTCTTATATAGATTATAGCGATCTGGCAGAAAAATATGAAATATACAAGGGGTTAAACCCCAAAACTATTTTGCCTCAATATATTGAAAAATAATATGCAAAAATATATTGAAAAAAAATCTACGAAAATGAAATTGAAGAAAATCGTAGAAAATATTTTTTTAATAAAATCATACCATCACTGCGCAAGTGGGCCATATGGCTCTCCGTGCAAACCAAAAATACCACAGATTTGATTTTCGTCGAATATAAGCAAATTTATAGTCAATTTTCACCGAAACTTGTATTAATGATGCAATTTTCAAATATGAAGATGGAGATCTTATTTCTATCTTTACATAATAAAAGTACCTTCATATATAGGCAAGGCAATAAGAGATAATGATAAGGAGAAGATAAGTTATCACCTATGCAAGGTGGAATCACATGTCCACCAAAGGTGGATCATCCTCCATATGCATTGAAGTATGTGCAATATGATGAGGATGATAATGTGATATGTGCACTAAAGGTGGATCTCATACATAAGATAACAACTATCACCACCTAAAGTGAAATTTCTCCCACAACATGTGCTCAATTAGGATGCAAACTCCTAGGTGTCTCAATGACAAACTATTATGCAATTCATTATCCTAAGTAAGATTAAGTAAAGTACATTTAGGAATATTTAATTACACCAACAAGTTGATTTAGGAGGAGATGGGAAAGGAAAAAGTGAGAATTTTCCCTTCTTATAATGTGTGTATTATGTCTAGATAGTTCTAGGGTACATGAAAGTGAAGGAGAAATCAACCCTATCTATATTTTGATATTTCTTAAGAGTTTTTGTTATGTTTAGTTTTTTTAATAATTGTTTGAATGGACAAAAACAAAATATTAGATGCACATGCCGAATATAATCTAAGTAGGTGAATTCATAAAACAATAAATATTTTTATGTTATTTTAATAAATGCAATTTGGAATGTATGCAAAATAATTGATGTATTTATTTCCTATATGATTGTTCCATATATTTATTAGGAAATAATGCTCATAGTTGGTTACATTTAATCAATTTACTACATACTAATGAGAGACAAGCATGCATGCAAGCTTATAGAATCACCATTATGCAAAGATCAAATAGACAACCCACAAGATAACATGAGATATACCCTAGAAAAACCCTCATGAGGGAAAAACTCAACCTCTAAAAGCATTCATACTTCATTGTATTATTCATCCATAAATCAATACAAAGAACTTAGAAAGTTACAATGAATATGCCTGAATATCAAGCCCTTCATTGCATTATTCATGTCCCCAAGCATGTATCCACACATCTCATGTCATGCCTCACATATGAAACCTTCAAGAATACTATATAATGATAGATCCAACTCAACTAGCCAATCCAAACTACTAACATGTGCTTTCTTTTATAGAAACGAGCTCATACAAAATACAACTAGTGGTAAAGTAAAACCATGTGCCACAAATCCATGTGAGCACAATACCATTGACCCTCATGTAATTGGGTACTAATTTTTCATTGTATTAAATTTATTTCCCTTATATTGAATAAAATACAATATCATATCCAAATGCGACACTCGCATTAGATATAACTCTCAATGTTACAATACAACAAATAAAGTGGCCCCAAGAATGCACATGTCTAGTGATATACATCCATCTAGGTTCCTCTAGGTGCACCAGACACATAATGATAATATAAAATTGCAAATGTTATGAAAGGTGTATAACACCTTATCCCAACATTCTCCCACTTGTATATACTAGCACTTGCACCCAAAGGAGGTGCAAAGGATACACCGATAGGTTTTGGATTTGAAAGCATAAATAAAGATTTAGATAATAAAAGGAAGTGTATAAAAGTGATGGTCTATAAACATGTACCATTGTAGAAGGAAGTCTTGTACACAATAGCATCTATTTTGGATGAATTAAAGTTATAGTACTGCACTATTGTGTTTTTGTGCTAATATATGTCAAATGTAGAAGTATATAGAAGGCAGAGGACCTATGCAAGAAAATGTCCTATCCAAACGTGGTCTCATGACCTGCAATGATTGTAAGATATGCACAAAATGAACTCCTTGAAAAGTATTTTGATGTGTTTAAGAAAATGCAATGGAAATGTGCTAATCTGGACTCTACAACATATTTGAGCATCCTTTCAGCCTATGTTAAAGTGGAATCTTTTAAATAATGTATAGACATCCATCAAAGCTTATTAGAAAATCTATCTTTTTGTCAAATAGTGTAGTTAAAATGATTTTTTTATGAATGGTGTAGTTGTGGCTATGTTTCTAGACATGTATGGGAAATGTGGAAACATACATATGGCATGCGAATTGTTTGATAAAATACCTCAAAGAAATTTAGTCCAATGGAATACCATGCATGTAGGATATGCACATAATGGTGTTCTAGTTTGTTCTACTATGGGAGCTTTGGAAAAAAGTTTGCATATGAATCAAAGCATAATTGAAAGTGAGTTATCTTCCCATTTCTTAGATGCAAGTAGCTTGATAGAAAGATATGCAAGATGTGGACACATTTGAATGACACAAGAATGTTTTTGACAAAATGCCTCAAAGAAAAGTAGTTTCTTGGTTTGCAATGATTTCAAGATATGCAAAAAATGGTGTTGTTAATGAGGGGCCCTGAAGCTGCCACAGGACCCTTGGAAAAAATATTGTAAACCATATTTTCACCCTTTTCAGCATTGACCCAAGTTTGATCCTCCTTAATTTTGATCTCCAACTCCTGGGTCTTGTTCTTTGTGGCATTGATTGTAGAGGAGCTCTGCGACTTCATCTCAGGTTCCGTAGCACAGGGCAACCCAATTTGTGAATTTGAGGAAGGTGTGGCTCCATTGTTCATCACCAAATTGAGATTGGGATCAAAGGAAAATGGGTTTTGTTGGGCGATGAAAATGAGATTGTTCTCCGAAATCCTTGATGTGTTACAGCAAAGATGCTAAAAAAAGTCACCAAAGATTTCATCTTTGACTCCATTAATGGATCTCTACACAAAAACATTGGAGATGTGGAATTCAATTAGTGAGGTTTGGAGCGCTTGAAAGCCCAAGAAGAAATCCTGAATCAAAACAGTCAAACTGTGGAATTGAAGCCCAAATCAAAACATGGGAAATTTATAATTGAAGGTCAAATTGAAATAGAGGAAATCATTGAAACCTGAATTGAAACAAGGGAATTATGGAATTTAATTACTAAGTTACGTAACGGTTGGAATATTGGATGGAGATTTGTGCAGAGAATTGATCTAAATATATGTGTGCAAAAATGGAAAATAAATTCCACCATATCATATTTTTTGTACAGTCTACCTAGCATATGATGTTGTCCTATGGGTTTCCTAACACACCTAAATCTCACCTTATAATATGACTTGGCACGTAGAACGCAACACACAAAATGAAAAATGCAAGAAGAAGAGTTCATGGTAAACATGACACAAGGAGGGGTAGTAACCAGGGCCAAAGGCACTCCCAGCTACCAAACCAACTTTGAGAACAACACACGGAAGCAACAACATAGCAAGTGAGAGAAGGAATAAAATAACTTTATTATTATTTCATCAAACTTATTACATGTCGGGCTATAATGCCTTCCCAGTTTTGGCCATATAAATTCAGATGTTACAGAATAATATTCATACATGTGAGGTCATAGAACTACTATCTGAATCTGCTAACACTATCTTCTATCCCCAAATCCTACTCCCTAATCTAAGAATAGAAAACCAAATATATACAAGAGTCCAAAAAAGAGGTCGGCACTCAGATCCTAGAGATCCAACATAGGAAATAGAAACAACCCAGATTTAGGTCCACACATATCCCAACATTAATTGGGCTACATAAGTTAAATGCATAAGTCGTCTAGAAGATCCAACATCAAAATACACAACTTGGTAAGAAAGTCAACCAAGCCCAAAGACCAGTCAGTGAAAACCCACCGAGTATCCAAACACTATCGAGACTCGTCGGTAAAGAAAAATAGAAACAAGTAACCCAAACCAAGCGGAAAACAACAAGTCTTCAACTGAGAAAACATAAGAAGTTACCGAGAACTTTACCGAGCAACCCCCAACAAGCTACCGAACCAAAGAAAACATATTTTTGGTTGATCAGGATTGCCAAAGAACCCAAGATGCTCCTGCATCAGACACCAAGGGCTAAAAGAAATTATTCTCCAAATCATGTGTCACGTCCAACCTAAATTGAATCCAACTCAGATTGAGAAATCCAAGATGAGTCCTCAATTGGTTTGTTCTTCCATTTTATCATATACTCCATGTAATTCTTTCCTCTTGTACTTCTGCCAACTCTGGGTTTCAAAATCTATTTAACTTCTTCTCTTTGTTTCTTAGGATAATCACTTGGTACTATCACTTCTTCAGTAGGTTCATGATATTTATACAAGTCTAAAATATTGAATATAGGTGATATATCCATGTCATCAGGTAATTCTACTTCATATGCATTTCCACTATCAAATCTTCTCAATATCTTGCAAGAACCAAATTTATTCATTTTCAATTTACCATATGTTCTAATAGGAAATTTACCTTTATTCAGACGAACCATAATTTCATCACCAACTTCAAAAGTCTTATGTCTTCTTGATCTATCTGCACTATCCTCCTATTTCTGATTACTTTTCTCCAACTTATGTTTTACATTTTCATGCAATGTCTTCATAAAATCAACAAGTTTCTCTCCTTCATCACTTATCTTCTCTTCTCTAGCAATATCTCTCAAGTTTGATATACCTCTTTATTGTGTGCCTTGAACAATCTCAAAAGGTGTCTTTCTAGTACTTCTATCCACTGAACTTTTATATGAAAACTCTGCTTGTGCTAACATCAAATGCCAATTACTCGGTGTGTCTCTAACTAGGCATCTCAACACGTTACCCATACTTCATTTTACAACCTATATTTGTCCATCAGTCTGTGGATGAAATATAGAACTATATTTCAACTCGGTGTCCAGCTTCTTCCAAAGTGTTTTCAAAAAATAACTAACAAACTTACTGTCTCGGTTAGAGACGATACTCTTCGGTAATCCATGCAATCTGACAATCTCCTTAAAGAAAAAATTTGATATATGTATTGCATCTGATGTTTTCTTACATGGTATGAAATGTGTCATCTTAGATAATCTATCCACAACAACAAATATGGAATTATTACCTCTTGTTTTCCTTAGTAAGCTAAGAACAAAATCCATGCTGATATCACTCCAAGGTTTCTCAGGAACAGTGATCGGTGTATATAAACCACTATTTTGAATTACTCCTTTTGCAACTTGACAAACACCACAAATTTATGAACATATTTATACAACTGAGGCCAAAAATACCTTTCCTTAAGCAAACTCAATGTTTTATCAATACCAAAATGTCCAGCCAATCCACTACTATGTGTTTCCTTGATCAAATTAGTTCTCGTTGATCCTCTCGGTATACAGAACTGAATACCTTGGAACAACATATCTTCTTGAATGAAATTGTCTTCATACTTACTTGATTGATTTGGAATAGGTGCTCTGCACACTCTCCACTGCTCAGAAAAATTAGGATCATTTTCATACAAATTCTTCATGTCATCAAAACCAAGAACCTCAATTCTCATTTCAGTCAACAAAGACCTTCTACTACTCAATGCATCAACAACCCAGTTAGAAAACTCTTATGCTTTATTGCAAATGTAAACTCTACAAATACTCTACCCATTTCATATGTCTTTGATTCAACTTATTTTGACTACCCAAATATTGTAAAGCCTTATGATCAGTATACAACACAAATTCACTTGGCATCAAATAATGTCTCCTTTTCTTCAGAGCTTGAACAATAGAATAGAATTATTGATCATAGAAAAAATATTTCCTTTTTGCATCATTCAACTTTTCACTAAAGAAAGCAACAGGTTTACCTTCTTGAGTTAACACATCTCCTATGGCACTTCCACTTGCACCACATTCAACTTGAAATACCTTATTAAAACCAGGTAAGGCTTACACATGTAATTCAACAACCTTTTGTTTCAAAGTCTCAAAAATCTTATCAACTCCATGTGTCCATTTGAATTCTCTTTTATCTCCCCTCATTATATCAGTCATAGCATTGCAAATAGAACTAAATTTTTTGATTAATTTCCTATAAAAACTTGCCAATCCATTAAATTATCTTACCTCACTGACATTCTCAGGTGTAGGCCAACTAATTATAGCTTCAACTTTCTCAGGATCCATCTTCAAACCATCAGATGAAATCACAAAACCTAAATACACAAGTTCTTCTTTCATGAAGGAACACTTTTCCAAGTTTATCAACAACTTTTCCTCTTTCAATCTCTGCAACACTTGTCTTATATGCATCAAATGTTCTTCTCTAGTCTTATTGAATATCCGAATATCATCCAAGTATATAATCACACATTTATTCAAGAATTTATTCAAAACTCCATTCATCAATCTCATAAATGTACTTGATGTATTAGTTAAACCAAAAGCCATAACCAACCACTCATACAAACCTTCTTTTGTCTTGAAAGCAGTCTTCCATTCATCACCTTCTCCAATTTTGATCTGATGATATCCACTCTTAAAACCAATTTTGGTAAAATATTTTACTCCACTCAAAGAATCCATTATATCATCCATCCTCGATATAGGAAACCTATACTTAATTGTTATCTTGTTGATTTCTCTTGAATCAGTATGCATTTTCCATTCTTTATTTTTCTTAGGTGCTAACATAGTTGGTATTGCACATGGACTCAAAATTTCTCTGATCAAACCCTTGTTCAACAACTCTTGAATTTTTCAGTTGAGTTCCTCATTTTTGGTCGGTGTAAATTGGTGTGGTGCCTTATTTGGCAAACTAGCTCCAGCAATCAAATCCATATAGTGACTAATATCTCTTATCAGTGGCAAGCCATCAGGTACATTATCTGAAATTATCTCCTTGTACTTGGTAAGCAATTTCTCAACCTCTGCAGGAACTTCATTTTTTATATTCTTACTCAGTTTGTTAGGAATCAAAGCATAACAAATATCATTCATTTTCAAATCCTTAACAAATTATCTACCCTGCATCAAACAAAATTTCACAGATGTACATATCTCATTAACAAATTCTTCAATAAAGGTAACAAGATTTGTTTCTTACCATCAACCCAAATAGTATATCTATTCACTCTTCCATAATGTATAACATGTCTATCATATTGCCAAGGTCTACCCAACTAAATATGACAACAATCCATAGGCATAATATCACACAACACTTTATCATAATACTTTCCAATTTTTAGATTCACAAAACATTATTCACTCACCATTAATGTATGCTCATCTTTGATCCATGAAATCTGATAGGGCTTCAGGTGCTTCATTCTTTCCAACTGCAAATTTGTGACCATCTCCTCAGATGCTAGATTCTCCGAGCTTCCACTATCAACATTACTTTCCAAACTTTTTCTGCAACTCTACATCTGTTCTTGAACAAGATTTTTCTTATAGGATCTTGCTTATATTTCTCACTCCAAAGTATCCTTACGATCATTAGATTTCCTTCCTTCTTAGGTTCATTCAGTGACTCTTCTTGCACCAAAGCATTTCTGCTACTACCGACTTTCTTTCTTGCATGTGTACACTCAAAAGGCCTACGTCCTTCCTCACCACAATCGTAACAAGTTCCTTGGAACCCTCTTTTGCTATAACCACCTCAGGAATAGTTTCCTCTTCCTTGGTATGAACTTCCACCTATCCATTTAGTCTTTCCTTTGTCTTAATATGTGTCTCAAATTGTCTTGTCTAGTTTAGGTCTACTATTTTCACCATGAGATATAACTCTTCCTCTAGGGAATCTACCACCTCTTCCTCTTTTCCTTTGTCCACATCGTTTGTTCAATTTCTCCTCAGATTTTAGGGAAAACTAATATGCCTCTTCAATGCTCTCCATCTTTACCAAGTTGATCTCATCTTGTATAGAACTACTTAATCCATTCAGATTGTTGGAAAGTGACAATGCAAGCAATTGTTATTTTGTCATTGTTGTCAAACCTTAATTGGTGAGACTATTGTTATCTATTTGAGTACCATATCTATTGTTGATGAAGAAGATTTAACAAGAAGACCAAGTGAATGGTTGAGTTAAGGCAATTCAAAGGGTATTTGATCAGTTGGCACTCTGGAAAAGTAATTTGTTGTTTATCTTTCAAAGACAATTTTTCTAGTTGTTCTGTGCCAAGCAAAGTTGCTTCTACTGAGCAAAGTTGCTTGTGCTAAGTAAAGTTGCTTGTGACGAGCAAAAAGTTGCTCAATGCCGAGCACCATTGAAATTGCCAAGTGGAAAAAGTGATGTTGGCCGACTTACAATAATTGGATTAATGATGAGATTTGAGATCTCTGGCTGACTTAGTTGATTTTATTGGGATATGTAATGTTAATTAAAGATTGATCCACATCATTTCATGTATGAGTAACCGTAATTAATGCATGGTTTCAAGATTTAATTAGAGACTACTTTGGAGAACTAAATGTAATGCAAAGATGGGATGATCTGTTGGATCTGACCTAGCCTAAGATCTACGATCTTGTTTAAGCGGCAAAAGATTTATCTGACTTGGACAGAGAGGTATATGATAACCTCAGGGGTTATTCATTGTGTGTGGATGGATGTATGTGTATGCAAGAGGTTTGCATAGTTGATTTACTATTTGGCATGATTTAGCAGAGAAGGCAAAAGGCAGAGGAAGAGTGTTGCATATGTGATTGCTTGACAGATTTCCAAGCAGATCAGAAGATTGAAATGACAATGCAGGCTATCCAGTAAGTTAACATCAGAGTTGTAATTGGATCAGAATTACAAAGTAAGTTGTATGTACCAAATCACAACTGTTGATTACTTTCTTACCATTGTATCAGTTAAATCCTTTAACAAGGTTGACTTAACAGTCATTTGTATAAATCCTCTAACAAGGTGACATTCAGAT
>MU224795.1:1453506-1470014 GCA_018584345.1 Thuja plicata | reverse complement strand
GTGTCTGCAAAATTCTTTAGCTCTCCCTTAGCTTGATTGATCAGGACTGCATGAAGTTTATCCTTCATCAGTTTCTCTTCAACATCTTCTATCAGTTCACTCCCCTGTGTATCTGATTGCTTGCTTGCGGGAATGAATTATGCTTGTCTCTTATATAGACATGATGTTCCTTAATTCTTGGTTCTTGATTCTTGATTCTTGGCATGAAAAACAATCCAGCCAAATTGATTTACGAATTTAACTCCTGATTTATCTCGTAGTTATCTTCTTGCCAACTGTACAAATCATTTACTTAACTGTGGTTGAATAAAACAAATCAAAAAACTAGTTAATTCTATCCTTTAGCTCTGCCAGCTAGATATTTTTTCATTTTCTGATCTCTCTGTTCTGTTGGTCAACTCTATAGTTTTTCAGTGGTGACAACTGCCAGTTCCGTCGGTGTCACTTTAGTTAGCTTCAGGATCTCCGTCCGTCGGGCATCATTGGATCTTTCTCGTCGGGCAATACTATTTTTAGCTCATTGATCATCCTTTGATTCTTCTTCATTGGGCAACAATGTCTTCTGCTTGTCGGGCATCACTGTAAATTTATCTCTGTCTTTACCGATGGTGTGCACTCTGTCGGTGTAGTCTGTCACTTAGTGAATACTTGACTTTTATGCATTGCTGAAAGCATAACCTTTATTCCATTGATTCTCTAAATTCTTTGGCATTATGTATATGACCATATAGATGATATCAAGTTGACATCAATGACAATTAAAACCATTAACTGTTTTAATGTCTTGCATCATCTTCAACTTAATATTATCAAATATTCAATCAGTTACATGTCATTAGTCCAATCTCTTTGCAATTAATACAAACAAGTAGTAATTTACCTTTGTATTTACCTTTTCCTCTCTGCATTCTTCTGGTCATAAGTGATTGAATTTCATCAAGATCATCTTCTTCACTTTCACTATCTCTATCTTTTCTCATAGTGTTTTTATGACTTGAGTTACTTATTCTCATAGAAGACTTGAATGCAGACTCTATGTTTGGTAAGACACTATTATCAAATTTGTTCATCTCAAATGAAATCAGTCTTTGAATTAAATTGTCTAGAGTAACATTGCTATTTTCTACTACTCTCATTTATTGAATGAAAGATACCCTAATAGCATAAGTAGGCAGTAAGGTTCTTAGAATTTTACTTACCACGGTATCTTCTTCTAGTATACCTCCAACTCCTTAGATATAATTGACTACCTCTTTGATTCTTGTGCTGTACTGAGTGATTTTTTCACCTTATTTCATTTTGAGATCATCAAAATTTCCTCTAAGGCTTTCTACCTTGGCTCTCAAAACATTCTTGTCACCACCATGTGCAAGCATCAATTTGTCCCACATCTATTTTTCAGTCTTGCAGGTTTTGACATCTTCAAATTCAGCATTGGAGAGTGATGAGGAAAGCTTTATCATGATGCAATTGTGCTCATGCTTCTCTCACATTTGTTCGACTATTGGTGCTCTTGTGGGCAACACATATTCAGCATCTAATTATTGAGTAACATCATTACCAATACCTGATAAGTGGAGTCTTATTCTTCTCTTCCATGAAGCAAAATTATCTTTGTTCAACTTGGACACATCTCATCTGTTCATCTTGTGATCTTTAGGTTAGGTCTTGAAACCTTCCTTCTAAGTACACAAGCTTTGATACCAATTTTTAGTAATAACTGAGAGGGGGGGGGGGGGTGAATCAGTGGCCTCAAAAATTAATCCTTAAATCAACCTTTACAAATTTATAACCACTAATTATGTCTCAAGTTATCTTCTATCCTACAAGATGTATGCCTGGAAATACTTTAATCAATTTTCTACTTGTCGGTTTGCTTTGCTAGTCTCTCTTCTATATGATTACCGATAAGCAGTTAACTATTTACCGAAACACAGTAAATATGCAGAGTATACCGATAAATCTAGAAATGCAGATGTGAAATGTAAAATAGTAAAGTGATAAATCATAAACACATAACACAAGGATTTTAATGTGGAAACCCTTTTAAGGGAAAAACCACTGGGACCGGTACCCCAAATTTTCACTCTTCTGAAGTGAGCCCTGTTAAGAGCCAACCCTATTAAAGGTTACAAACACACTGTTAGGTGTGACCTTGTTCGAGGATTTAGAAATAGTTTGTTGAATAGTATATGAAATCTAATGCTACCATTCTTGATCAAACACTCACTTGGCATGTCAATAGGTATCGGGCATATCTAATGTTACTTTTGTGATCAAAATTTTTGATACTCCTTGGGATGTATCTCAATTGAAAATTTTTTTTAAGTCCTCCTTGGTTAAAAGGCTTATATGCTTCAATGGTTAAACTAAAACATAAATGATCTATATATACATACAACTCAATTGTATATTTTCAGATCTATTGTAGGTCCATTACTTCACTGATTAATATAATCAAATATATACCTTTTCTCCACACATGTTCTACTCTGTGATTCTTGTCTCACTATTTGTCGGTGTCTACAAAATCTATCTCTTCCTTTATCTTGTTGATCAGGACTGAATGAAAAATTTCTTCTCCTTCAAATTTTCTTTAGCATCTTTCCTCCTCTCTTGTTCACCCGATTCCATTCATAATGAATTAAGTTTGTATCTTATAGACATTATTTCATCTTTTCTTGGCTTTCTTGATCCTTGGCGTGTTCCACAATTCTCGGCAATAGATTTAAAGCAAACTCCTAATTTATCTCAAAGAGATCTTCTTTCCAACTGGACAAATCAACTTTAAATCACTTATCTTCGACTTTATTTGGATGATTAAAACAATGATAACTATCCATTAATTCTATCTTTAGCTTCTTGACAGCTAAGCATTTTGTCATTTTTTAAAATCTCTATTCTTTCGGTCAACACTTCAGTTAGTCATCGGTGATAACTGACTGTTCCATCGGTGTGACTTTAGTTACCATCGGGATCTCCGTTCTTGTCTTTTCTATCGGGCAACACTGAAATTCTGTCCGTTAGGTTACTCTGTATTTTGCTCATTGGGAAACTCTATAACTCTTCTCATCGGTAATGTTGTGCATTATCTCGTTGGGTAACACCGTGCCTCTGATCCTTCACTCTGACCGTCGGTGTGCACTCCATTGGTGTATACAGTCACTTAGTGAATACTTGACTTGTATGCATTACTGATAGCATAGTCTTGATTCATCTATTCTTTGAAGTCTTTGGCAGCATTATAATGACCATATAGATTATATCAAGTTGACATCAATGAAAATATAATACATTAACTGATTTAATACCTTGCATGATCATCAACTTAACATCTTCAAACATTTAATTAGTTACATGTCATCAAGATTAAAGCTTAGATTAGGATAAACAATAGGCTCAAATTAGGATTTTAGATTAAGCTCAGGATAGGAAAAAAGACTAACTCTAAAGAAGATGGAAAGGTGATGTAGAATGATGAAGACTTTTCTAGCATAGGATATGGGGAGAAATGGAGGACTCTGATGAAACTAGAAGAAAATGTCTCAAGATGATAGTAAGGATGTGATTATGAAACTAGGATGGCAAAACTGTAGAGATGGGTGATTTTGGACTAGGAATTTGGGCTAAGTGTTTGACTTGGTAAATGTTTGATTTTGGTGATATTATGACTTATTTTTGGTAAAAGGTGTGTAGGTGAACCAAGTACATCAAACACAAATTACATATTTAGAACCAAACACATTCACAACCTAGGCTAGATAGGATACTATTTGGTGAATCCCCACTCTGATTTCTCTATATACCTTAGAAAAAGTGGACAAGTAGAGATTCTAGTGTCACTGGCTCCCCTCCACGACACGCAAATCACCAGAATATCTCACCCAAAGGTCCAAAAAACCTCAAGGATCTTATGTCTCACAATGAAGGGTACGTGCTGGGTGTCTTAGTCAGTCTTTGACCTTCTGTATCAGTAGATATATAAGGATTTTTGGCTTCTAAATATTGGTTCTTAGTAAGATATTTGGTGCCCCCCAATCAGTTTGTATGTGCGTGACTCACTTAAGAGCCTAGTTGACCATGTCAATATGCTAGGTATGTTCACCTAGTCCAAACTACTATCAAGACACATCGTCTGAGCTTGGTGGGATGTAAGATAAGCCTTTGTTCAGTGTCTTATTTATATACCGGCCGAGGTATTTACCAGTTTGAGGTTGTCCTCTAAAGGGGAAATGCTCCCTCTAGACATGCCTCTCTAGAAGAAAAGCGTGTAACTTAACCTTTCTCCTCACCGAAGATCCACGAAGAAAAGGGGAGAGGATATAGATATAAGCCACTTCTAGTGCGTCACTTAGATTAACAAGGATTTGCAAAAAATGAAATAAATCTTTAAGGTAGTGTTGAGTGACACTACTTAAAATACGCAAAACACTCATTGTTTCCAAAAATGAACCTATTAAGACTAAGTCTTTTCTATCTAAGACATCAAACACTCATGATTAAGATGTGAATTTATTTTCTTTTGATTTAAAAAGGAAGAGCACTTGAAATGGAATTTTGTTGATTCTTTTCCTTAATTCATTCGAGATTTGTGAGTGTTTGTTTTAAGCCCAAATTTGAAGTGTTTGATTGATTCTTTTTAGAGCACCAAAGGAAAATGTTTGTTTAATTGTTTAATTTCTCTTTTTAGGCATTCAAGATTTATGAATTCTTTTTTAGTACACCAAATCTTAGTGTGTGTTCATTTTATCCAAAAACTAAATGTATCGATTTAGTTATTTTTAATATATAAAATTCATCTCTGGATGGGATTCCTATGACCTGCACAAAATAGAGTGCATAGTAAGTGTTTTAGCATTCCCACGAGCCCAAACAACAAACCCGCAAGGTCAAAGTTCACTCCTGCGAGGTCAAACTTTGATCCTGTAGGAGTTTGACTTGGGATTGTGTGCTTGAAGAAAATAATAACACGTGCAAATATAGCCTTATGGCTTTACAATTTTTACAACACACATTCCCACAAATCCAGACCACGTTCCTGTGGGTTTGCTAAATTTAAGAAAGAAGACAAAAAGTGGGAAAAAAAAAGAGAAAATAGACCTCAGCCTCCGTCAGGGTCTAGGGTCACGAGATCATGTTCCCGTGAACAGAGTCTACATTCCCATGAGTCTTGCCATCAATCCCATAGGAGGACTAAAATGAAACTGGGCGATATTGGACTTGAAATTTGATGGCACAATTGCTTGTTTTTGCTCCTCCAACGTACGAAAAACCCAAAAACCTTGCACAGAACACTCAAAGCATATCAAACATTAGTCTTTGGGTTAGTTTACAAGAGAAAAATATGTAATAAAATGAAAATGACCCGTGAAGTGGGTCCCACTGGGCATGCCAAAATGTGTGTAATAAAAGTGTGAGTTCAAATAGGAATGCAATAAACAAGTTAAAACATTCAAACTACACTATTAAAACAACATATATTATAAGACAAAGAAAGCTAGCAAGTAAGAGAATGCAAACCACAAAGCACCCAATAATAACCTTCTTGATGTAGAGGTTTGTCCAAGTAGAGGGATGTGTTCTCAATGATACTTTCTCAAGATTCAAGATGGTCTTTAATGAATAGGTGTGAATTTTGGCATTATAAGGCTATGGTTGATGGTTTTGGCTCTCAAAATGACATGGTAAATTTGCAATGAAGGTGGATGATAATGAAGGAGAAGAAGGTTTATTTTATAGGAAAATGGAGGGGAAAATGGATGGCCAAGATTCAAACTTGAGGAAGGGTTGAGATGCATTTGATAGATAGCACAAGGATTGCGCTTCTTCAAATGCCTCTCATTGTGACAAGCATCACAAAGAGAGAGGTTTGGAAGATTGGGGGAATGTGACCATTTTGGGAGATGTGAGAGGGGACAAGATGGGAAATGAGGGATGAAGTGTGTAAGAGGGATGTAAGAGCATTTAAGGAAAACTTAAATGCATATGGTTGGGGACTTGAGGGATGTAACATGAGGGTTGACTTGGGAGAAGGTTAGGATTTCTTAATCCTTGGATTATGATTGTGCACATGCTTAGGGATTGATTAGGCTTAGGTTAGAGGACAAGTGGGGTGATTAAAAGATGTTATGGGAGGAGAGAGAATGAGTGGATGTGTTAATTAGGTAATTGGAGTCAATTAGAACATAAGAAAGGATTAGTATGTGTGAAGAGGTTGGGTTGAGTTAGAACTTTGGGTCAAGTGGTTGAGCATGGTTATTTTAGGGGTTAAAGTTAGGAGTCATGTGCTCAAACAGATTAAATAGGATTTATTTAATCACAAAATAGGATAATAGGATAAAGTGAATAAATTTAAATAGATAATTCTATTTATTTAAATTAATAGAGGAAGGGGGATTTAATTAATTAAATGGTTGCAAGTTTCCATTAGATTAATTGGACTATACCTAATTAATTAAATTAATTAAGCTAGGAGGTTGACATAAACTAATTCAATAATGTATAATTATTTAATTAATAATGTATAGAAGATAGATAAATTTAATGTAATTTGTTAATCAAATTTAGGTGTCTACAATATTAAAACACTGAGTAGACCAAGAGTAGGAATGAGAATGTTCATCAAGATATCCAAGTCATCATGAATCATTCTAAGATAAATCTCCTCTCAAATCCATACTAGGTAAAAGCTCCTCTATCTTCCTATTGAAACCACCAACTATCTCAATACAAATCTCTAATCACAAGTGTATTCCAGCCTCACCTATGTATCCATGAACACATATAACTAATCAATCCATGCCAAACTATAAATGATACATAGCACCATCACAAATTAATCAAGAAAAAGATTAGGTACTCAATACAAAGAGAACCAAACAAGATCAATTTCAAAGCTCCAACAAAAAAATCAAGAACATAAACATGACAACATGATTTATCCATCTCCTTCTTAGAGATAACATGCTGCACATGAACATATCATTTAACTAAATCATGCCAAAACTCTAAAGAAATAATTAAGAGTAAACAATGACATAATAGCACACATGATAACAATTCAAAGACTATACAATGCCTCAATAAAATATTCCATGAGTCCTCCATGGCTCCAAGATGTCAAAATTTCCAATCAACATGAAGATAATCATCTCCTACTAGTGAACCTACAAATATGAAAGACCCTTCTAGAGAAACAAGATCCAAGTACTCTAACATCTATAACACTAAAGAAGATCACCCATCATCTAATGGTGAATCCACATCATTTACAGCAACTCCCGTTGAATCATTATATCGATTAGCATATGGCATTGCGTGACAACAATCTCCTAAATGAAGATCCTCCAAGTTTACACACACACACACAAAAAAAAAAAACTAAAATTTTAATAACATTAAGTGAAACCAAGATCTCCAAGCCACGAAGATACATACAACTGCAAACAAACCACCAATTAGGAATCAATCCTACATTATCAAAAGTGTTCATTGAGAGTTATAAAAAATTAAAAACCAAGCTATCATGATTTACATAATGATAAAACCATTATGCTACAAGTCCTAAAACCAACTATTCAAGTACTATAAACATCGTCCATGAGTTACATAATACATATATGAAGAAAACAACTATTTGGTGCTTTGGAACTTTTTTAAACTCTACATTTACATGGTGGATGCCAGTGATGGGGGAAAACCCCTACTAGTGTTCCCCCACCATAATCTTCAAAACGTATACACAAGGAACCTTATGGATCTACTATTTGAGAAGTGTCTCTTGTAGAAGAAATAACATAGGACAAAAACAATGATAAGGGGTCTACAGATGACTATGTCACCTCAGGTGTAGTTTCTGACAAGGGAGACCAGGAAAAAATCTAGTGTTATGATTTGTCTAATGGTTGAAAAAAATTCTAGTGGGAGACTTCCAGAAGGAGGCAAAGGTTGACGAGGTACTAGAGTGTGCACAAATGGAGGAGGGAATGGATTTCAGGGTTCCTAATGTGGTGGTTAACTGTATTGTCTCCTCCATTAACAATACTTTTGTAGGTCACTTCTTCTCCTTTAGACCAACCATTGATATGGTCAAGAAGTGAGTTACGCAAAGATGAAATATCAAAGGAAGTGTTGCAACTAGTGCAATGTTTGGGGCCTTATTTCTATTCAAATTTATTACAGTAAAATATATGACCTCTATTCTATCTGGTTCATGGACCTATAGTAATCATCACTTGTTCCTTTGTCGATGGAAGCTAGGCTTTGACCCTTTGGTTGAATTAAACTAGAAATCCCCCGTATGGGTTCAAATGGTGGGTCTCCCACTAGAATTTTGAGATGAGAAGATATTTTGGTGGATTGACAACACTTTTGGAAAAATAATTCAACAAACAAGGTAACCAAGACAAAGTCTAGGTTAGTTTTCACTTGTTTTTGTGTTAATGCTTATATTAGTAAGACTCTGCCCAACTTCATTACCTTACAATATTAACTAGGTAAGTGGACATAGGCATTGGTATATGATAATGTCATGGTCTTCTACCAAAGGTGCAATAAATAAGGCCATGTTATTTCTTACTACAAGGCCCTAGAGAGGGAGCAACAAAAACTAAAGGGTATCTCTACCTCCCCTTTGAGGGTTAATGCACCTCCAGAGGTGGTGGGTTCAAATGTAGATGGTGATGAATATAATTTTATGGATGTGATTCTTAATCTTCTAGAAACCTCAAAAAAACCTAGCCAGGTATTCCATACAATAGGTGAGCTTTTGTTTAGAACAATGACGTTGAAGCCAATTAAGGGAGGAACTTGGCTGGTGCTTTTGTGTAGATGATTGCCTTGGAGGAAGGTGAAATTATACCTATTGTACCCCAAATGGGGGTTGTTTTGACTGCCTCTACTAATATTGGTGGTCTACCTAAGCCACTACTCACCCCCCACCCATGAGAAACAGATTTTCATTGCTAGGAGCTTCCACTAGTTCTACGGTAGCGGATGGTGGATAGATGATCCAAAAAAAGAAAAATAAAAGAAAGATGGCATATTTTGGCTCTAACATGAAGGTTGTTCAACCTTCAAAGTGTGTCATAAGGTAAAGGTAAGTCACAAGAGAAATCACCAATGGAAGGTAGAGGACCCTAGATTTTTCAACTAAGATGAAGAAATGAGGTTCCTCTCATGAAACATGTAGGGGCTGAATGGGCGCCAAAAATAATTCTCTCTAAGGAATTTTATTCTAGATAATAGTATTGATATCCTTCTCCTTTAAAAATTAAAGATGATTGAATCCTCTTTCAACATTCTTGTAGGGTTTTTGTGGTTAGGAGAACATTATTATATAAAGGAAGCTAATGGAACCTTTATTGGTATTGTAACTATATATAATCCGCTAAAGGTTACTGGGGCTTTGACCTTTTTAAATGAAAATATTTTGATAACAAGGTTTAGTTCTGATGAGTTGACATGGTTCATGGTTAACGTTTATGCACCCAACTCCTACAATGGAAAGAAAAAGTTTTGGAATGAGATTGTATCCTTCTTGTAGCAATCCTCTAACTCACATTGGATCCTTTCAAGAGACTTCAATTCCTCCCTCTACCCATCAAAAAATAAGGGTGGACTGGAAGACTATACAGAGAGTATGGGGGATTTTTCTAAGTTCATTAATGATACAATATTGGTTGAAATCAACCTCACAGAATGTTTATTTACCTAGTCCAATCATATGAAGGGTATGGACATCATTCAGGTGAGACTTGATAGATTCTTGTGCTCTCCTAATTGGGATATAGGATTTAATTATTTTCTTATTTCTCTCCCTCGAAGAATGTCTGGTCAATGATACAATCATTTTGGATCAGAAAAATAGGTTGTAGAACAAACATAATGCCTTCCATGATGAAAACATGTGGAGAACTCACCCCAATTTCTAGTCTTGTGTTAAAGTATGGTGGGACTCACCAATGATTGTAATTCTTATGTTCCAAGTGATCCAAAAGCTAAATATAGTTAAAAGGAACATGAAGGGATGAAACAGGCTCACATTTAGGAATATTTTTTAGAAAAAAAAATGAAATATGTGCAAAGTTGGCTTCCATCCAAGAGAAAGTGTTGAGGGGTGAATTCTCAGTAACAACTAATGCTAAGGAGGAGGCTCTGAGTTCTAAATGTAATAAAAATCTTGTATAGAAAGGAAATATTTTGGAAGCAGAGATCTAGAGTCCAATGTCTTAAGGAAGGGGATAAAAAATTGACCTTCTTTCACTGCTTAGCCTGCACCCATAGGAAAAGTAACAAAATTCTCTTCCCTAAAGATGAACATGATCAGATGGTTTTGGAGGACACACAATTGGGTCTCTCGGCCTCTAATTTATTTTTCAAAGCCTTTAGAGGGGATTTTTATATTGGTGACGGTGCTCTTGAAACAAAAATGCATAACTGCCTCCTAAGAAGTATTTCTCAGCTTGATAATGAGCTTCTCATGGTCCCGATCATGATGGAAAAACTGTGGAGTGATACCTTCTCTATGGGTTCTTTTAATGCCCTAGGACTAGATGGTTTCCTTTGTACTTTCTTTTAGGATTTCTGGGATATTGTGGGACCTGATGTAATTAGAGTTGCAAGAGACTTCTTTAGAATGGGTAGACTTCTCAAGGAATTAAATTTCTCCTTTATTGCCTTGATTCAAAAAATCTGGGAGCCAGTCTCTCTTCATGAATTATATAGTATCAATAAAATCTTCTCTAATTGTCAATAGAATTAAGCCATTGATTGAAAATATTATCGGTTGTAACCAAAATGGGTTTGTCCCTAGAAGGAAAATCCTTAATGTTTCTATTACTATCCAGGAAGTCTTCCATTCTATGGATAAGTGCAGGATTCTAAGGATGGCTCTTAAACTAGATATATCCAAATCTTATGATAGATTTAGATGGGATTTCCTTTTCAAAGTGCTTGAAATATTTGGTTTTGATAGGAATCTGATTACGTTGATTGAGGAATCTTTGACCACTATTTGTTACTCCATCCTAGTTAATGAAGTCCCTAGAGGCTTTTTTGGTGCTACCAAAGGTATCAGAGAGGGTAACCTTCTATCCCCTCACCTATTTATTTTGTTGGCAGAGATTTTGGCAAGAAACTTCCCACATATAATAAGTGACAAAAAAATATTGGGGCGTGCCTCACTTCTACCCTTTCCCTGATGGCTCTACAACAGTTTGTAGATGTCATAATCCTCTTTGGTGTTATTTCTGTGCTTGAATCTAGAAGTTTAAAATGCCTTCTTAGTCAATATTCCTTCATTTGGGGGTAAAATATCATTTATGTTAAAAGAAAAGTTTATTTTTTGAATATACACCACTCTCTAAAGAATAAGCTTAGGAATGTTCTTGGATGAAAATATTATGATCTACCTAAAAATTACATGGGGTTTCCACTCACAGTCAAGGAGGTGTCAAACTCCTTTTGGAAAACAATCCTGGAAAGAATGCAACACAAGTTTTCTAGATGAAAGGGAAATCTCCTTAGTAGTGCAGGTAAGTTTCAACTCAAACTATCCTTATAAGGGATTCTTGTCTATTTCATGCCACTCTTTATAATATCTAACAATTTGGATGAGAAACTAGAGAGACTCTAGAGAAACTTCCTTTGGTAAAAAATGGAAGAAAATAAGCAGATGGCTTTGGTTAAATGGGACTATATTTTTTGACTAGAATTTATGGGAGGTCTAGGTGCTAGGAGAATCTCTCATCTTAACAGGATCTCCTTGTGAAGGTTGGGTGGAACCTTTCCAAATGATAAGCCAAATGGTGCAACATTATGTTTTTTAAGCACCTAAATAAGGATATATTTCATTATTTTAGGTATATGCATGACTCCCTACAGGGTGAACAATATTCCAAATTGTAATTCCCTACTCCTTCAATGCTTGAAGTGGTATATGGTGATGGTTTGAAAATACATTTTTGGGATGATAGTTGGATGGATGATACACCCCTCTCCTCACTCCCTACCTCTAGTGACCTTTGTGACTAGGCTAAATGGTTATTTGGGATCTGGGTAGAAAACTACATGGACCAGTCTAGATCATGGAAAAGTATTCAACTTTGTTTTCAAGGCCTTCAACAACTAATGCCTATAGCTTCATAATTACAAAGGAGACTTAGGGAGGAGATAATTTTGATGTTCCCAAGGGATGATAGCTTTGTATGGAAAAATAATGTTAGTAGAAAATTCATGGTGAGATTTTCTTATCTTATGCTTATCTATGATGTTGACTAAAATGAGTTATGGAAAAAGGTTTGGAACTCTCAATTAATCCCTAAGGTCAACCTATTCTTGTAGGGGGTTATGCATGAAAAGATCCTTACTTAAGACAATCTCATCAAATGTGGGTTCCAGTTGTGTCCTTTGTAAATAGAACGAGGAGTAAGTGAATCATCTAGTAATCTATGCTCCTTTGTGTGGGAGTTGTGCCAGAGATCTCTATGTAGTTATTCTAAATTTACTGGGCGAGGAATAGAGATGTTCAAAAAATAATCTAGAATTAGCAGGGGACCTCCTTGAATCCTAATATTCAAAAATTATGGTGGAAAATTCATCCACACCTAGGCTGGGCGATCTAGAAGGAAAGAAACAATAAGATATTTTGTGATAAGGAATACCCGTCGGAGGTGGTCTTTGGAATTTTCCATAAGATGTTGTTACAAAATTTAAGTTTCACAATGGGGCCTTTTCCTCCCATTCCTCCCTTTCTCATTGATCATAAATTTGTAAGGAACTGAGGTCTAAAGGATTTTGGAAAGTTTGACCCCTCTAAAAAAATCAAAAGGAAAAACCCAAAAGGGAGTCCCCCTTGTTTGGGCTGGTCCAAATTTAATTTTGATGACACAACAAAGTAATCTCAAGGCCTGGCTCTTGCAGGTGGAGTGGTTAGAAACCATTATCAGATGTTAGTGGCAAATTTTAGTGGAGCATTACCCAGACATATGAACAATCAAGTAGAGGTAATTGGCCTTATTTAGGGGCTAAAGATTGTGCTCTCCATTGGGATTAGAGAAATTCCTATTAAGGGTGATTCCAAGCTCATAATTGGTGTTTTTATAGGAATGTCCAAGACCAACTGTGGTCTATGGATGTAATTTTGGGAGATATTTACAAGCTCCTATAGGGTTCAAAATTTTTTACTATTAATAATGTCTATAGAGAGGGGAACATTGTTGCGGATTCTCTTATTGTGTATGGTTATAATATAGAGGGGTTGAATTTCTAGCAAAACCCTATTTATCTCCCACCCAACTATTGAAAATGAGATTATTTATATCATTAATGGTTGTCATTAATGTCAACATATCCAGTTAGTTGATGAGGTTTGACTCATAGTATACTAGTATTTTAGGTTGCTAAGGATTTATGTTCTGGTTGAATGTGCACCAGAGGGTGTGTTGTGATGATCTATCTTTTACCACATTTTTCATGGTCCCATTCATATTTTTACATGATTATATTTAATATTTTAGGTCCAGACTGATCCGGATAGATGTTGATGTTTTTTGAAATGACCATTTGCATTGTAACATGAATTTTCTTTTTTGTCAGTTCTGAATGTCAAGAAGAATGCATTGTGTGTTGATTTGAGCGAGGAGGTTTTGTGTGGTCCATGATTCATTCCTTTTTTTTGACTTGGATGTTCTATGATGGCATGACTTGGTATAGGTAGAAGATGATAGTTGTGATCATTGAAATTAAATGTCAAATTTGCCTTGTTTTGCAAAGTGCATTGTGGGAGGGAGGAGTAATCATTTGTTGATCTCAAATTGTAATGTGAGAAGTGTATTATTGATGTAATCATGGGATATAGAACACATACTTCTGTAATAACTTTAAACTGGGGTAATTATGAGTCATGGGCAAGGGAATCATAACACATTATAGATGGCTTAATCTCTTACCTCATCTTTATGGACTCATTCCTAAGCCAAAGTCATAGTGGAATTAAGTAATTTATGGAGATAAGAATATTTTTATCAAATTAGAAATTTCTAACAACATTTGTACATTTCTCTTATATGAAATCTACCCCAAGTTCAGGGGTATTGAGTTCCCACACAAAATATAGACCATTATTTGGGAGAATTTTAGAGATCCAAATGTTCATCCATTCCAAGATGATCCAGTTGCATATTTTCCCATTCCACTTGATGATGCAGATAATATTTCATTTGATGATGATACCTTAAAATTGATCTCTAACTGGCTTTATGATCTAGAGCCTCTACCTATAGCTCATGCTTCTCTTGTTGGTGATTCGAGTAAGTCATTGCAAGAGATATCTATTTGTATTCCTAATTGGGATTCTTATTTGCTATATATTGGTGCCTTATTTGTGGAGTCTCATTTTTTTTGTATTTGGAAGACATACTTGAAGGGATTTATGTTCTCTCTGATGATAACTTAATCACAATTAGAGAGCCTTATTCATCATCTTTGGAGATTGGCTTACATGAGTCTCTTCCTTCACTTGATATGTCACGTTTCTTGGTTGAGGTTGATCATGCTTATGTGATATATTCTTCAAGCTTGGAGAATCCCCTTCAGTTTTCAGAGACATCACTTATAGTTGATGATAGATGTGGCATAGATTTTATCACTTCACCTTTGTCTTTGGATCTTGTTCACAATTAGTTTCCATTCGTTCCTTGTATGTCACATTCTACTATGATTGGGTATGTTACCGATAGGTTTGTGGAACCTTCATCATCCAAGGACATGGTAATACATGAGAAGATTTTAGACACAACATATTCATACTACATTTGGATTCCACTTCCTATTTCCTATCTAGAATGGGAAGTGTTTATGCATTTGTACTTTGTTTATCTTCTTCCCAAGGGGAGAAATATTGTTTGTAGGCATTGAGTTATATTTCATCTTCAAGCACTCACCATTTTTGTAGGAGATTATTCATTATGAGGGGGATATAATGTCTCCTTCTTTCGTTCATATGGAGGGATACTTGATTGAATATTAATGATGTATGTAGTCCTTGGGAGGTCATGAGTCCTCCATCCATGCATCTTATTTGTTTTCATATCTCTTTTTTGAGGGGAGTTTTGTCCCATGAGGGTTTCTCCCTTTCTCTTCTTTATGCGAGA
The DNA here is from genome assembly GCA_018584345.1 of Thuja plicata. Taxonomy (NCBI): domain Eukaryota; kingdom Viridiplantae; phylum Streptophyta; class Pinopsida; order Cupressales; family Cupressaceae; genus Thuja; species Thuja plicata. The sequence goes on along the minus strand of MU224795.1, from coordinate 1,454,862 downwards.
TTTAATTGCATTGCATTTTCATATTCTACATGGGTACCTAACATGACATAGTAGTCGAGATGCATCTTACATTGTGATTTTAAGTGAATTCCCTTAAGTTTCACTTAGCGGGGGGGTGTATGTGTAATTAAATATTCACTAATTACATTTTACTTAATCTTACTTAGGATAATGCATTGCATAGTAGTTTTCATATGAGACACTTAGGATTTTGCACCTTTGTTTGCACATGGAATAGGAGAAATTCCACTTTAGGTGGCGATAGTTGTTATCACATTCCACTCTATGTGTTGTCTCCACATGGTATTAGAGAAATTCCTACACTCTTAATGTTCAATTTATATTTCTTTATCATTGTTGATGCCTAAAATTTCTCTTAGGTGTAATGACCTATGGTAAGCTTCAGTGAATGTGGGACCGAGTGCTTTTCACTGAGAACCTCTAGGATTTTAGAAGTTGAGACTTCATTTAAAGTTGACGGAAAAGGGAGGAAATAAGTTAAAAGATTCAAAGTGATATGCTATTCTTTTGGAACACTTTAAACCCAGAACACACAGGCTATTTAAACAAATGAAACATCAAGGAAACATTATAACTCATAGATCTTAGGAAAAATTGTAGAAACTATGTGCTAAAATGTTGACACACTTCTATGGGTCATTCCATCCAAGGTTTCTCAAGAATGAGGCCTCAAATATCAACTCATAGCCCTCTAGTCATGGAGTGCAAAGGATTGTAATGGAGGCCCTCAGATAGACCTAGTTGTGCCCATGCAAGTACACCATGAAATGAGAGATTCAATGCATGAAAATGAAATCTACTCTATATGATTGCAATGCATGAAAGGAAATTAATCTAAATGATAACAATGCATGATTAATCTATGAAAGGAAATATGCAAGCTAATCTATGAAAGTAAACAATAGCCATGGATGCAAGAAGAAGACAAGAAGAGAGAAGTTGCAATATCCAAGCTTGAGTGCTCAAATCCTCCTCCAAAATTGCTCTCCAAACTTGCAGCATAAAAATACTATGAAAAAGATGATATGAATGAGGAGAGGTCTCCTTTTTAAAGGAAAGTGAATGGTTGAGATTAAGAGGCAAAAATCAAAGGCTATGACTAAGAGGCAAAAATCCCTCCACTTAGGAGGATGTGAAGAAAAAAAGATTTTTATTTAATTTATTTCCTTTTTCATCAAATAAAGTGCTTTAAGTGGGGATTTTTATTAATTTAATTAAAAGAGGGGTTTTCTTTTAATTAAATAAATTAGAAGAATTTTATTTAATTAAATGGGAGGAATTTAATTTAATTAAATAAGATGAATTTTATTTAATTAAAAGGGATAAATTTAATTT
>MU224795.1:1419943-1442003 GCA_018584345.1 Thuja plicata | reverse complement strand
TCTGATCAAATCTGAAAATCCCTGCAAATTGAACAAACTATCCCCGCCTTGTCGCTTACTCGCAGCCTCCCATACTCTGTTTCTATTTTATGCGCGAGTGCGCGATGAGTCCCCTCTTCCTTTAGTCACAAACTCATGAGTTACATCCTTATAACACTTCCCTTTCTGCGACTGAGTGATGAGCATTCATGTTTCTTAATCGCACATTCGGGAGCTGTCTTTGACTTGTCTTTATTCCTTGGTGGGTGCGCGACAGCATCTTCTTCTGCTCGGTCGCACTCTCGCGAGCCACTTCTTATTTATCTTCCTTGCTCAGCGAGTGAGCGACGAGCCCTACTTTTTTCTCGTCGCACGCTTGCGAGCTGCATTTCCTTTATCTTAAATGATCGATGAGTACGCAATGACCTCTGGCTTTCTGCAGTCGCACACTCGCAAGCAGTATCCTGTTTAACCTTATGGCTTGGCGACTGCACGACCACCTTATCTTTCAGCTCGTCGCAGACCCGCAAGTGAATCCTCCTTTATGTGAATTGCTCAGCGAGTGAGCGACGAGGAATCACTTCTGCTTAATCGCGCACTCACGAGCAATGTTTTGTTTATCCTTTCTGCTTGGGGACTGAGTGACATCCTTTTATTTCCTTCGGTCGCACACTCGTAGGCCATTTTTACTTCATTTAGTTCTAACAGCGAGTGCGCGATGGGACATCTCTTTTCTCGTCGCACAATCGCGAGCTACATTCTGCTCACCTTTATCCATCGGCAACTGAGCGACAACTGCCCTCTTTGCCCATCGCATACTCGCGAGCTACATTCCTTTTATCCCTTATCTTTGGTGAGTGCGTGACACCCTCTCCTTCTGCTCGGTCGCACACCCATAGGTTGTTTTTCCCTTGCATCCATTGCTCAGCGAGTGAGCGACCGAGCCCTACTTTTCACTTGTCGCACACTCACGAGCAGCTATCTTTTCCTCCCCTTTGCTCGGCGACTGAGCGACGAGCAGCTTCCTTTTCCGGTCGCACACCCGTGACCTATTTCTCTTTCATGTGCATTGCTCAGCGACCGAGCGATGAGCCCTATTCTTTCTCGTCGCGCACTCGCGAGTAGGAACCCGACATAACATAGACATCGCGACTGCGGGACGAGGCACTAAAATATTTGACCCGCTCGGTCGCAAGGCAGGAACGATCTGACTTAAACTGATCGTGATTGCGTGATGACATAATCCTCAGCTCGTCGCTCAGTCAGGGGGAAATGGACCTATGTAGGAATAGGTTGCGACTGAGCGACGACCGTGATTGACAGCCCGTCGCGCAGTCGCGCAACTTAAAACTTGAGCAAATTTTTACCGCGATTGACATAAGGTCTGATTTTTTGAAAAGGGAGGCATGACCATCTTGGCGAGAAACACAGAAAAGGCCAGAAAAACATAGGATGGGGAATTTTGGGTAACAAGACCAATCAATAAGGTCAGGATGAACAAGAGGCAAGTCAACGAATGGTTCAAGGTTATAAATGTGAATGATATTATCACTGGTGACTGAAGAGTCAGAGTCTATCAAGTATTCCTTTAAGCTACCCAAATCAGGATTCATCCTAACAAGTGAAGAATCATCCACTAAGGCAACATGTGGGCTCAAAACCTCTAACCCTACATGTGATTCATCGGCTACCTCAAGTGGAGAACTAAAAGTGTGAACAACATCAATATCTCTATCAACTGTTGAGGGCTCTGAAAAAGAGTCCCATTCATACTCATTAGAACTTGTATCTAAACTGCGTCTAGGATGCTTACACCATGAAGGTTTGGGACATCTTGATGTAGAAGGTCTAGTTTCATCAAAAGTAGCACTTCCTGTTTCCATTAAATGAACATGATTATTTCTTTGATGCTCTCTCAAAGGATATTCTATATCTGATTATTTTTCTAAAGTTGCAATTGATGTACGGGTGACTGAAATATCTGTATCTCCACAAAGGAGATGAGTGGAAGAGACCAAATCTTCACACATATCTTGCTGGTTTGTCAAATTAGGTACATACTTCAGTTCATCATCACTATCCAACTTTTCAAATAGAGGAGTAGTATGCTTGTTGCAATTCTCAAATCCTAGGCCAACTAGCTTCTTAGACTTGCATCCAAATTGAGCATGATCAAGACCTAGCATCCAAATTATGATTAAGAGGGCCATATCCAGGATAGCCCATCTTTTTGAGAAAGTTGTACCCTCTTCCATAAGCCTTAGGAGAGGGAGAGAAGCTCTCATTGTGTATATATTTTTCTTCTCTATAAATCTAGTCTCTAACAAATGTTTCCTCTTTCTCATCTTGAATAGGCACTGATGATTCTACAAATTTTCCAAATAAAGTCATAGATGAAGAGGAAGGTTTCTTTTCTTTTGAAGGTTTTCCGTAAGACTGAGGTGAAATGGGAAATGTTGTGAGGGAGTTGAGTTGATACCCCCCCATACCAAGGTCTACTGACTTAAACTTATCTTTGCATTCAGCTAAGGTTGCATCAAAATCTTCAGCTTCTCTATTGAGGGGAACATGAGCCCCTGCTAAAATTGAATTAATAGATAAAGTGTTATCCCCAGGTATACAAATCTCTATTCCATTGTAGGGAAACTTAACACATTGCTTATAGGTAGACGACACTGCTTGCATATCATGAATCCATGGCCTACCAAGTAAGATATTATACGCAAGGGGTACAACATCAACTATTTGAAATACAATGTCTTTTTCAACAAGGCCAATCTTAACAGGAAGGACGACCAACCCCTTGGAACTTCTTTCTGCCTCATTATAGGATTTGATAGTAATCCTTTTTCTGGTATCTATAACTTTCTCAGAATAGCCTAATTCTTTCAAAAGACTAAAAGAACAAATATTAAGCCCAACACCCCCATCTATCAACACGTGCCTAACACGGGTGTGATGGATCATAACCTCAATATGAAGGGAAAGATTGTGCAGATGGCTCAAATATTTATCATCATCTTCTAAAAATGAAAGGAAATGAGGGGTAGAAATGTGATTAACCATATTCTGGAATTGATCAATATCTAAGTAGTTGGGGACATTTGTCATGCACAAAGTATCCTCAAGGATTTATTTATGTCTAGGGGACAAGTCTAAGAGCTCAAAGATTGAAATTTGAGCGGGAATTCTCTATAACTGATCCACAAGATTGTAGTTTGACGTAGGATTAACATCTAGTTTCAAGGTGATAGGCTTGGACGCCACTTTCTTAGGTTTACTTGATTGGTTTTAATTGGATCCTCTAATGACAATGAGACCTTGACTTCGGGTAACAACATTAGGGGCTTGAGACGACCTTCTAGAGTTGGGGCCCCTTAGCATCACAATAGGTTCTCTATCAAAAATAGGAGGAGAGTCTTCATCTAGATCATAACCATAAGGATCTCTTCCACTCATCATGTTAACATTTTCTTCAACAACTTCAAGCATATTGATAACATTTTCCGCATCTGTGTAAGTATAATTGATCTCAGCTTTGCCATTCTTAACTTTAGAGGTTTCCCCCTTTTCATATTTGGGCAAAGGTTCTTTGAATGCCTTTTGATCTGCATTGGTTTTCAATCAATCTATTGTGATTTGTTTACTCTCAATGAGATCTTGAATGATATGCTTGAGTCTCCAACAATGTTCAACATCATGTCCAATACCATTATGAAATACGCAATAGGCTTTCTCCTTCCACCAATGTGGCTTAACTTCTGGTATACAAAAATTCATAGCATCAAGAGGCTATGCCAGATTGTTAGCCATAATTTTCTTTAAAATTTCCTCATATGATTCACCAAGTTTTGCAAATTGATGCTTTTCACTCTTAGGCTTACCTTGGTATCTTGGCTTACTTTCTTGTTGATTGGATGTATTGAGCTTCACAACTTGAACATTACTAGATAAATGTAGCACAGGTTGATCTTTAGGTTGGGAGGAATCCACAACTCCATCATTAACCACTTGTTTGTTCCTATTACAATATTGGTTCTTCCCTTTATCCTTGTTAGATTTGTTTTGACCATTGTTGTTGTTACTTCCATGTTTGGTCAAAATTCCTTGTTCTCTTAAAACATCCTCAATTTGACATGCAGTCTCAACCATGGTGTCAAATGAATCAAAAACCATTTTATTAACTTCATACCACATTTGGGGAACCAAATTACTAAGAAGGATGTCGGTCTTTTCATTGTCAGGAATAGTTCTAGAATAGAAAGAGCATTTTCATCTCAGCCTTTGCAAGAAAGTAACAAAGGATTCTCCTTGATTCTGCTTTAAGATACATAAATCCAACAAAGTGATAGATCTTGAAACATTGTATGAAAAGTGTTGAACAATCTCTTTGAAGGTCTTAACAGGAGGAGTTATCTTAGTAAACCATTCCATTGCTTGTCCCCTAAGGCTTCGTGGGAATAACCTCATGAGATATGAGTCATCTTGGTGGAATTCAAAACTTGTGGTATAAAACTGGTGCAAATGATCATGTGGATCCCCACTCCCATCATATTTGTCATATTGAGGAATTTCAACCTTTCTTGGAGATTCTTTCATGTCAACACTTTTATCAAAAGGATTAGGACAAATTGAGTCTAATGAGAAAGAATTCTTAGGTGCAGACATCTGGTCTATTGTTCTTTGCATTTCATTGAGCTTCTCCTCTTGGGATGGACCTTGCTTCTTAATCTTTCTATCCACATCAAAGTTGTAAGGAACCCTAGCACCCTTGTTGATTAGACTCTCTAGGAACTTATCCTTGTTTTTCTCTACATATTTCTCCACATACTGTTGAAAAAGTGGCTCTTGTTGCATTTGCATAAAGTCTTGGGAGGTGCGATCAAAGCTTGAGTTACTACCCCCATATTGTGAACCATAATGAGCACATTGGGAAGGTGGCCTTGAGTTCCTAGGGGGTGTTTGTCTCCTATAATGATCATGTCTTGAAACTCTTCTTCCTCTAGGGCTAGGAGATCATGATGGTGATCTTGAATGTCTCCTACTTCATGGAGTCCTAGGAGGAGTGGATGGAGGAGAATTGTTTCCACCACTAACATGCATATTATTGAATGGATCATTGAGTTGTCTAGCCAAGAGCCTATCTCGCTCCTCTTGAAAGGCTTTCCTCTCCATTTCCATCAAAGTTTGTTTCTCCATCTCTAGGCATCTAATTTGTTCTTCCTTATGAGCTTGTTCATCTTGGAATTATTTCTTTTCACGCTCAATCCTCTTGAGTCTATCACTCATGTAATTGGTAGGTGAGCTTGGTCTTGAATTTCAAAACAAGTCATTGGTATAATTTGTATTTATGTGAGCATCATAAGGTTCTCCATGTTGGCTTTCATGTTGCAATTGGTTATCTTGATAAGCATGTGTCTTACCTCTCTCTCTCTTAGCCCTTTGGTGTGCATCTAAATATCTTGTTGAAATAAGGGGTGAGGCTAGTCTACTACCATGAGAGGAACCACTAAATGAAATAGCATCTCTACTCTTTGCAAACATATCCTCATAACGTTTATCTCTAGCTTCCTTCTCTCTTTGAGTCATTGTGTGAATCATATCCATAGAAGAATGAGAAGATGGTAAGGGGATACCCAAATCACTAAGATGACTCTTGGAATCAAACCACACTTCCAAAGTATTCCTAGGAGATTGATCAAATATGGGTTCTTTTCCCTTATGTCCTTGGCAAGTTTGAACTAAAGGTAATTGGTTAAAAACTACTTGAGGTTATTTTCCTTGATTTACTTGATATCTTGTTGTAACTGGCATGAAAAAAAAGGTACTAGTTGATAGGATTACCCTAAGAAGTGTTGGTACCAAACTAGGATATAAAAGGCACTAACTTGTCCAAAATGAAGTGGTAAGATAGAATATTGCAAAGGGGCATAGGCCAACACTGCCACATAGGTGCCCAATAAATTCAGGTGAATACCCTAGCACATTATGGATCAGGAGGATGGTCTTACCCAAATTAATTGAGATTGAAATTGAAATTGTAAGAAAGTGGATGGACAAGAGATTACCAAAACTCTCCAAGTGTGTTATCAAAGAATCTAAAGGTTTATCTTTTCAAAAAGGATGGTTTCTAGCTCACTAAGCGCCAAGCAAGGTCACTTGTGGAGCCAAAGATTGCTAATTCAAGAGGTCAAACGTAAGAATCCAAAGCTAAAAAAGATTCTAATAGTGGGGTAAGTAATCCAATTTGACCCAGATCAACCCATAAAACTGAAAATGATAGGGCAACAAGTAAACAAGAAAGTGGCAAATGACAACAAACAACTCACTAACAGGCAATTTCTCATGAGGAAATGCTTTGACGCATGAGGATTTGCATAGGACCACGTGAAAAAATGCTCAGACACACAAGGAAAGACTAGACTGGTGTGATAGGAAATAGCAAATTGATAGCAAGTTTACAAAATATCACGTGAGGATTCTCAAATAGACGCGTGAGGAAACACAGCGAATGACATGAAGAAATAGTTTTCTCATGTGAGGAAAGGACATAGAACTCAAATTTCTATTTTTTTAATTGACCAACTCGATGCATTAACAAATTTTATCATGAATCAAGCATGCAAGACAACAATCAGGAAGTTTCAAGAAATCAATATCTTCAAACAATGAGCAAGGGACAAAGAAACCTTGCACATGAACATGGATAGTGTCATAGTATTTCTACTCCATAAGAATGCTACTTGTGTATGTTTTCAAAATTTTTTCCAATCACACACATAGTCCTAGAAAATAAAAATTTGGTTGCACTATGGTTTTTAGTAATGGCTTGACTCTGCAACTTTTGCAATCTCAAGTGGGTGAAATCCAATCCTGGCACACCAAGGTTTTGACACAGTCAAAGAATTTAATCAATCAGGAGCTGCTGAGGAGATCTAACAACCCACAAGAAACTACACCTGTGGAGATTTCTTCCACAAGAAATTTATATAGTAGTTGTTGCTACCATGGCGAAAATGGCTAATACCGCTTGAGGTTCCATCCATGTGGTTTACCCAATAAAGGGAATGCCCACTATGGTTAAACCTCTCTAACAAGGAAGACTCACAATATAGACCACATGGGGACTTAGTTTGGATTCAAGGGTTCCAAGTTTCTGATTCTCCCAAAAGGGAAAAGAGTGTAATCCTCTAGCCTCTTCACCTCACCCAAACATAGCAAGCAAGATTAATTGACCCACTACTTTGAAATCACCTCATTCAAGGTTCACACAATAACAAATGACACCAATCTCCCCAAAGAGAGAAAGTATCACCAAAAGTTGAAGCCCAAACCAAGTTGACCAATGAGATAAAAATAGATCCTTCCCTACCTACAAGGGGATCTATCGTCAAGAAGAGCTTCGCATGTAAGACAAGCGAATGAAGCCCACTCTATCACCACAAATAGTGTTCATAGGGCCTAATTACTATGTGAAACACATATGCAAGAAAGAAAATCTAGGTCCATTTTATAGCACCAATTGGAAATGTGATCTATAAAATCAAGAAACACTCAAGCTAAACACATGAGATGTTCATTTTATTTCCAAAATCCAAACGTTATAGAGATCAACATAATACCTCAAATCCAATGCAACGCAAATTGTTTTGTTGTTTATCCAAGTAAATCCAAATCAGTAACAACAACAACAACAACAAATCACAAACCACTAGAAACAGTAAACATTAGTGGCTAGCACAAAAAATAGAGATATATAAATATAGCAATGAAAAATAGATCTCTGGTGCGGGATCTCACGCAAGGATTCACACAGAGCCGCGTGAGGAAATTCTCAGTCGCACGAAGAAGTACACAGACCAGCACAAGGAAATGTAAAAAAGTATAGAAATAGAGGACAGATCAGATCATAGCCTGGTGTTGGATCTCGCACGAAGATTTGCACAGAGCTGCATGAGGAAATGCACAGAGCCGCGTGAGCAAACACAGAATCAACAAAAGCTTGCCTGGGAACCTGCAAAATGTCACGCGAGATTTCCCTGCAGAAAAAATAGCAAGTGCGGAAAATACGGAAATCCAAAAATAATTAAATCAATCAGATTTCCACAATCCATAAGAATTTTCAATTTGATTTCTGGATTTGATTGAGTGTAGTTTTTAGCATCCAAAAATAATTGACGAAAAAAAGCTAAAGTGATAGAAAATGAATCTTCTGCCCCACGGTGGGTGCCAAAAATGTGTGCTAAAATGTTGACACACTTCTATGGGTCATTCCATCCAAGGTTGCTCAATAATGAGGCCTCAAATATCAACTCATAGCTCTCTAGTCATGGAGTGCAAAGGTTTGTAATCGAGGCCCTCAGATAGACCTAGTTGTGCCCATGCAAGTACACCATGAAATGAAAGATTCAATGCATGAAAATGAAATCTACTCTATATGATTGCAATGCATGAAAGGAAACTAATCTAAATGATAACAATACATGATTAATCTATGAAAGGAAATATGCAAGCTAATCTATGAAAGTAACCATGAATCTAATCTACATGAATAGCTATGGATGCAAGAAGAAGATAAGAAGAGAGAAGTTGCAATATCCAAGCTTAAGTGCTCAAATCCTCATCCAAAATTGCTCTCCAAACCTGCAGCATAACAATACTATGAAAAAGATGATATGAATGAGAAGGAGAGGTCTCCTTTTTAAAGGAAAGTGAACGGTTGAGATTAAGAGGCAAAAATCCCACCACTTAGGAGGATGTGAAGAAAAAGAGATTTTTATTTAATTTATTTCCTTTTTCATTAAATAAAGTGCTTTAAGTGGGGATTTTTATTTATTTAATTAAAAGAGGGGTTTTCTTTTAATTAAATAAATTAGAAGAATTTTATTTAATTAAATGGGAGGAATTTAATTTAATTAGATAAGATGAATTTTATTTAATTAAAAGGGAGAAATTTAATTTAATTAAATAAGATGAATTTTATTTAATTAAAAGAGAGATTAAATCTTTTAATTAAATAAAAAAAATGATCAAACCTTAGGAAATATTGAAATAATTGAATTAATTACAATTTGATCAAGGAAATTGATTTGAATTGAAAATGTTCTAAAGCATTGATTCATAAATTTGATAAATTGATAAATGGGGCCCACAGTCTAGGCGACCATTTTAGGGTGCATACAGAAACGTAATAACATCACAAGAAAATGACATAGAGTAGACCATGCATGCAAGATACTCACAGAATAGAGAATCCTAGTGCATAATATATTTAGAAAATCTTAAACATAGATACACTAAAGTTGGAGATTACAATTAACTAGCACAAAAAATTCATGAGCACTGAAACTCGAAAATAGAAGGGCTGAGAGAACGAAAAATTTGTATTAAGAATTCAAGCTACCCATTATATTTTGAGGCTTACAAAAAACTTTTAGATAAATATCTGTAATATTCCTGGTCTATTTGTCAAAGGTTAGGTCTAAAATCTTTTCTCTAAATCCTCTTCTCATTACAAAAACTTGCCCCTTTTAAAAGCTAAGGCATGATCTCATTCTTCAAAACAAAAAGTGATTAGAAGAAAGTGCTAGGTGTCTCACTCCACATAAATAGGAGAGAGAAATTTTCTTTACCAACATCAGGAATTGATAGCTAGCCCACCTTGATTTGTTACCATAAATGAATCACTCATCATGCTCTGTAACCACTACTTCTCAGAAAATAGTGTAATAATTTTTTAAAAATTACACTGAATAGGAGCTTGAGAATATGCTAAAATATGTGAGAACTAAGCATGTGGGTGTGGAGTGCATGTACATTTTTAGTTTCCCTGAGAAGAACGTATGTCCTTCAAGCGCTAGCTTCCCATACAAGGAGAGACAAAAGTCGCCAAAGTCCAGCGAGAGATCCACATGACAAAATACGCAAAGGCTACTGGTGGGACATGTGGTAGAAAAGTGTGAAGTCTCCTTTGAAGAGAAATATGGATTCTCATTAGAAACTTGCAAGAGAGCCATATGTAGTCGTGTGTAATTATTTGAAATTATCGGGCCCACCAACCAAAGGTTATCATGGTCATTCTTAGAGCTAACATGTGACAAACAAGTGAGACATATAGAGACAAGGGAAGGAAGTCTGATCCAAAATAATGTCATGCTAATAGGTGGAAATTATATGAATCTTTCAAAAAAGATCACTGCAAATAGAAAAGGAAGCATGATAAATATACTCTAACTTTGCAGGCTAGCGAATTTCTTATTCACAGTCTTGGCGACTCTTAGGGAAACCTGCCTACAGGGATACAAACTTCAAAAACTCTGGTTTTGCAAACCACAACCTTATCCATTGGGTCATAGAGTCATTCGATCAACCATCTTCAACTAGTTACCTTTGTGAAATGTTTGAACAAACATTCAAGGTGATGACTCCTACGCACAAAAGAAACAATCAGAATCCACCATGTAAAAGAAAACAATAACATTTATTAAATTCAAAAGTCAAACCAAGGAAACCAAAACCCCAACACCTCCTATAGATAGAAGCTTCTGAAAGAAAGGGGAAGATGCTGGGCAAAAGAAACAAACAACGTTAGCCAAGGAAATGTTGGAATAAAGCCTTTTAGAAAAGAGAACTAGGGCAGATAACTGATGTCCTTAAAGAAAAAAGTACACAAAACAATAGAAGTAGGAAATCACATTCATTTTCAACTCTGTAATGAAACTTCACATTTGATGCCCTATAGAAAAAGCATCTCTGACCAACATTCTAGATTAAGTAGTCATAAAGTAAACACAGATCATCCAGGGATTTATGTGTGTGCAGAGGGGTTTAGTCTTTCCCTTTACACAAAGGAAGAAAATGGCTTCGCTTGTCTGCTAGGCTACGTAGGTGAGGTATTGTCTTATAGCCAACCAAATAGAGCCTCATTTCTAGTTAGGCTTCTATATCCCCGACAAGGTTATTGCCTTGACAACCATTAAAATTTCTCTATTGCCAGCTAGGCATCCATAGCACTGATAGAGTTGCTAATATGACCCACATTTTTCATCTTTTGTTATTTATTTTCTTTTTCTCTTACGCCTTTCAGCTTCAATTTGCACGAATGATTATGATATCATCCCTCCAGGTTGGATGTAAAGATGGTAGCAAGATAACCTCTGATTTTTTATCGAGCATGTGAAGGAATGCCATTTCATCCTCATCAATAAAGATATTTAAATGTAAAAGTGTGTGAAATCTAAACTAGACATCACTATTTCCATTGAATGACTATAATTAATGCATACATGTTATGAAGAATGCACTCGCACATACCGGATATGAAATGTAATCTTTCACTTTGAGAAGAAAATTAAATGCCATTACCTTTTCAAAGTTTGAAGAGTACGATCCTCCTCTAATGATATCACCAACATCAAAACCTAGCTCGTCATCCACAAAAACCAAGAAAGTGGAATTTCTTGAAAATTGGGTAAGGTACTTCTGCAAAAATTTAAAGTGATATTATTTTAGAAGGATTAAATGTGGCATGCCTACAGACCTAAATAATTTCTCTATAAAAGAGAAATCCTTCTCGAAAGGTGGCACAACATTTGCAAGTCTTTTAGCCTAGGAACAAATCTTAGATTTAATTATCCAAGAAGCATGGATACTCCAGTGAGAATGACTAGCCCACTACATCAAGATCCCTTTCTGGGATGAATACATGATGATAAGTTAGCCACGTTGGTTAAGACTAGTGACAAATTGGTCCTTGCGGCTCTAAAATGGGTGCTAGGAGATGACTTCCTAAACAAGAAAGATAGGTATAGGATTAACATTGATATTTCATCTATCTTTGATGGCTCCCTACTGGACTTGGGGGAATTAAGGGACATAATTGCCTTCCTGGAAAAAATCATGTTTGGAAAGATTTACTGCGAAGGGCTTGAGGATGTGCTTGTTTTGGTTGTTGGAAAAATGGTAAGCACTCCCCTCAAGATTCATGACAAAGGACTGACCACCTTCTATAGATTCTATAAGTCTAGTTGTATCTGACATTAATAGGTCAATCTTTTGGTGCAATGACAACCACACTTGTAACAAGTGGTATCAGAGCTTGGTCACAGGTTCAAATCCCCTTGGGTAACACTAACGGGGAGATTACTGTAAAATATGGTCATCACTCCCCTCGGGATTCATGAAAAGGGACTAACTACCTCCTGTGGATTCTATAATTTTAGTGGTTGTATCAAGCATTAACAGGTCGATCTTTTGGTACAACGACAACGACACTTGTAACAGGTTAAGAATAGAGACAAATTGGTCCTTGTGAATCTGAAATGGGTGCTAGGAGAGGACTTCCTAAAAAATGAAGATAAGTATAGGATTAAAATTGATATTTTATCTCTCTTTTTCGGTTCCCTACTAGACTAGGGGGAATCAAGGGACACAATTTCCAGGGGCAGAAAGCTTGTTTGGCAAGATTTACTTCGAAGGGCTTGAGGACGTGCTTGTTTTTAAATGAAAGGGCGTAGGGTTTCCACTAGAAAATGAATTAAGGTTTCATTTAGAGACAGGTTTAGAGGTTCCATTCATGCCATTTGTAATTAGCTTCCTCTTTCATCCCCTCTATATTCATCGTTGTTACACGAGGCATGGGGTTGAATTCCTCAAAAAGTACGTTGACCCCAGAGTGCAAATGTTAGAGGAGGTGATAAAGGAATTCCATACACAGGTAATATTTGAGAAAGAATGGGATACACCATCAAATTCAAGAAGAGGGGTCTCTTCCAACTCAGAGGAGAACATGGACGAGAGCAGAGAAGACTCTAGGGAAGATGGCCCCGACTTTCAAGAAGTTTGTTAAGAATTCTTATGATATATACACATAAATGATAGAAGAATTTTGACAACTTTGTATCTTTTACAATGTAAATAGTCACTACCGATAATTATAAAAAAAATTGGTTTGATTTTTTGGTGCCTATACATATCTCTTGTCGTTCTTTTCTTTGAAGTGCTTTATTTCTTTATGCTTTAGATTTTTGTTTTGAAGTGATCATAGAGAATTTAAATATCATAACATAAGGCTTTATCATCATGTACAAAAAAATAATAAATTAGGGAATACTTTTTCGATAATGTGCCAAAATTGAAAAACAAAAACCCTGCAGGGACAGTAGTTCAAACAAAAAAAAATGGGGGTTAACGCAGAAACAAACTAAAACCATAATAAAATTATAAATGTTATGACCAGTGATGGTAATCATGAGAAGACCTATTTCACTAACATGGGACTCTACAAAGGACAACAAAAATGAGGACCTACGTAGGAGTGCTTATTAAAAACTAAACTAACTATTTACACTAATTGAGACTAACCTTTTCCTAAAAGAAACCATTAAATGGGCCTGAAAAATAGCCACCCTTGTGACCCAATTTTGTCCTTTTCTTTAATGGATCTAATGATTTGTGGTAAAAGAGAGGAAATAAAGGTACTTCCCTTTCTTGATGTGATACATCAGATGTGATGAAAATGTGACCCAAGGTGGGTTTTTCCTTTGACGTCACAGGAGACGAGAGCTTGACCTATTCGATGAGACCCTCTTCATGTTTTGGAAAAAACATGACTTGGGGTAACATGTTGATTGGTTGCAAATCTAAATGCCTTATGGGGCATCCTCTGCATAGTACTAGGTCAAGGCTATCAACCCATACTATACTATTGTGCTCTGTGATGATTGTTTATGGATGGTTCCAAACTAGCTCACCTTTCTTTTGGGAAGAGATATATTCTTGCACCTCTTCTTCATGGTGCTCATGAATCTTTTTTAGTGTATCTAGTATTTTGTGGGCCTCCACATCTCCCTGCTACAACTCATAGTCTTCTGATAAATGATAAAATGGCTTGATATCTAGGGATGAGAAAAAATTCTCCAACTCGTCCCAAAAACCATTTTCATTATTAGATTCTTCATGCCTAACTGTAATAGTGCACACATGTTGAGAGATGTCCTTATGAAAAAAATCATCTGAATCAAGTAAATATTCATTCACAAAGCTTTTTCTCTCCAAGGAAACAACAACGAGAGAGTAAGGATGGGTGTACTGGACATGATAGTCATTTGTTTCCATAGAAGCATTCTGTCCATAACTGAACTGTGACTGAGGTTGGTATTGGTAGTGGGAAGGCTGTGGGGATTTATTTTCATAATGTAGGGTAGGATAAAAGGCATAAATGTGAAATGAGTCCATTTATTAGATCTTCATAAAAGCTACAAATTTATAAAAATTTGGAGAACACAGAAAATCAGAAACAATCTCATACATACCAGCACTAGGACTGCGTGAACCAGTGGGTTTTCTCCAGTAGAGTCATCATGGTGTCTGATTAAAATACCCCTGAAGGATGATAGCACTAAGAATAACACCCAAATTCTTGGTGAATAATTATTGATTGGCTACTAGCAGCGTATGTAGTTGAATAGTGTTTTGGGTCCCACTGGGCGTGCTATTTAAGAACTGTTGATGCCTAAAATTTCCCTTAGGTGTAATGACCTATCATGGGAAGCTTCAGTGAATGTGGGACCTAGTTATTTTCACTGAGCGACCTCCAAGATTTTAGAATTTGGCTCTTCATTTCAAGTTGAGGGAAAAGTGAGGAAATAAGCTAAAAGATTCAAAGTGATATGGTCCTTTGGAACACTTTAAAACTAGAACACACAAGTTGTTTCAATGAATGAAACATCAAGGCAACTTTATAACTCATAGATGTTAGGAACAATTACAAAAAAGTAATAACATCACAAGCAAATGACATAGAGTTGACGATGCAAGACACTCACATAACAAAGAATCCTGGGGCATAATCTATTTAGCAAAGCTTAAACATAGATACACTAAAGTTGGAGATTACAATTAACTAGCACATAAAATTTCATGAGCATTAAAACTCCAAAATCAAAGGCTTGAAAGAATGATCAATTAGTATTAAGAATTCAAGCTATCCATTATAGTTTGAGGTTTACACAAATATTTTAGAGAAATCCCTGCAAGAGTCCTATTCTATTTGTCAAAATTTAGGTCTAAAATATTCTCTCTAAATCATCTTCTCATTACAATAACCCACCCCTTTTAAAAGATAAGGCATGATCTCATTCTTCAAAATAGAAAGTGGTTAGAAGAAAGTGCTAGGTGTCTCACTTTGCGCAGTTAGGAGGGAGCAATTTTATTTACCAACACCAGGAACTGATAGCTACCCCACCCTGATCTATTACCAGAAAAAAAATCAGTCATCATGCTCTACAACCATTACTTCTCAGAAAATAGTGTAACAATTTTTTAAAAATTACGATAAATAGGAGCTTTAGAATACACTAAAACACATGATAAATAAGAACACGAGCACATAGTGTGTGTATGCTTTTAGTTTGGCTGAGAAGAACACACAACCGTCAAGTTCTAGCTTCCCATAGAAGGAGAGATGTAACTCCCCAAAGTTGCATGAGATATCCATGTAGAAAATTGCATGAAGGCTGCAAGTGGGACACACGACAGGCTAGCGTAAAGTCTCCTTTGAATCAAAAGATGGATTCTCCTTAGAAACTCGTGAGAGAGCCATGTGTAACCATTTTTTTTAATTTTAAACGCTTAGGAATACCAACCAAAGTTCATCACGGTCATGCCTAGGCATGACACATAGAAAACAAGCATGACACACAAAGACGAGGGAAGGAAGCCCGATCTAAAAGCACACCATGCTAAGAAGCGGGAGCGCACAAAGTTTTCAATAAAGATCACCGCAAAGAGAAAATGAATCACGAGAAAGATACTCTAACTTTATGGGATGGTGAACATCTAATTCACAATCATCATAGAAATAAGCATTCTCTTGCTGATTATATTGATTTTAAATAATTTGTTCAAGATTCAGTGGATATATCTTTAATTTGTTTAACAACATATCTTATCTTTTTTCTTGATATAAAAAATATACCTTAGCATTTCTCTCTCTTATTATGTTTTTTTCTAGCATTTAATCTTAATATATTACATAATTTGGGGGTTTTTTGTTTTGCATGGTGTTCATTTTGAGGAACATAACAGGTCCTTTCCCTCATCCTTCTGCTTGGGGGCCTCGATCTCTCTCTATCTTTTTTATTTATTCTTCTTAAGAGTCTATTATCTCTTTGTTGGTTAAATATTTATTGCTATGATATCCTCCCATACACATACTTGTTTGTTAAGGATATTCTTCTAGAATTTATGTCTTTCTCTTCCTTTCTTGGAAGTTTCTATGTCGTATAATTGATTTTTCCACTAATTTTTCATAATCTGGCATCCTTCCATCTCTCTTCATTGCCTGTTTATGGATTTTTATTGTTTTATGATGGTACATCCTTTCTAGCATGAAATTCTTTGTTTCATACAAGACATTTTTATCTTTGCTCAACAATATTTTTCATGCCTCAAAGGGCATGTCTATCATACAAGATCTTCCATTTAGGGAATGTATGTTGTTCCTTTATAATGCATTATTTATGCCTTTGTTGACTTGTCTCTTTTATAGTATGATTTCCTCTCTTGCATGAATTTGTTTTCCTTACATTAGGATCTTCTTTTTTTCAAGAGATTTACATCCTTATTTACAACTTATTTTTGCTTGAAAGTGCATGTTTGTTATAAAAGATCATCACTTAGGGTTTATAATGTGTTATCTTCTCTCTTGCCTTTACCTTTGGTGTGGCAAGGTCTTATTAGTATTCATTTTAAAGATCCACTTTCCTTAGTATATTAACATTTGTTTATCATGTGACATTCTTTTCTTATAATGAATTATTTCATTTTTATTTGGGATTATCTCTTACGTAAGAGGTGTGAATCCTTTATCACAACCTCTTCCTTGTTTATAAAATCTTGTTCATAATAAACAAATACTCTTACTTGGGGTCTTAAAGTGTGTCATCCTTCATCAAGAATCCCCTTTTAACCTATTAATAGGGGGTTAAAAGGGTGCATTCTTGTTCTCTTCACTTGTTTGTCTTGAAGATGTTTTCTTTGTTTAAGAACACCCCTTGAAGGTAGATATCTTGTAACCAAGATCTCTTCCTTTCAAGGGTCTCTTTCCACTAGTTAATGTCCTTCAACATTTATCTATTCCATGGCTAAAAAGAGTATTCACTCTTTGTTAAGGATAATTGCATACATTGTTGATTTAAAGATATCTTATTTTTATTGACAGTAGGTGTCCTTGTTTATCTTTTCCTTATGATGCCACCATAGTCCTATGTTTTCATCTTAAGGAGGGAGGCATACATGCAACCTATTTGTATATTATGCAACTTTTTTGGGTCCTTATACTGACTATTTATTGATCCCTAAAGAGACAATGCTTTCCTTAAGAATGATCACCTTTTTGGATCCCTATGGAGATAATTATTTTCATAGGACTGATCTCACAAGCCACCCCTAAGTACAAAAACTCTTTTTAACCCACCCCTAAGCGCAACATTTTTAAGCTACCCATGAGTGCAAAATTTTACAAGCTACCCCCATGAACAAAAAAATTTCAAGGTAAAATTGATTAGCCGAACACAACTTTCTAGACCATCAATTATCCTTCCTCTTTTTCTTTTGGATAGTGGAACTAGAATAATACAAATTTGTATCCTCTCTACTCTTCTCCTTCTCTTCTTCTTCCATGATTCACCTAGCATAACACAACTTGTTAGCCTATTGGATTCATGGTCTCTGTCTTCCCTTTCATTCTCTCATAGCTTTTCTAGTGGGTTAGATCATGGAGTTATGACTCATCTTTGGCAATGCTCTTCCCCTTTCCTTTTGGTCATTTAAGCTCTTGCAATATCTTTTCAGAAATGATGTTCGTGCTTGAGACATTTCTCGATCAAGGTCTCTTCAAATAGCTGATTTGCAATTTTTTTAGTACTAACCCCTTTTTTTTTGTGTCTTTGTATTTTTGTTGTTGTTGTTTTTTGTGCTCTTGTGCATGGATGTCTGAGTTGAGATCCTTCATTTTGGGGCTTGCATCCTTGAACTTAGTGATGTCTCATCTCTTTGCAGTTCACCCACGATCATCTCTCTCTCATTCTTCTATTGGGACTGTAAAATTTTTATTTCAAATGGTGTTCTTCTTGCCTTTTCTTTCTAAAATCTTTCCATTTTCTTAAACCCTTGTTTTATTTTTACGCTAAACCATAAGTGTCTTGTGCCTGTTATAAAATCAAGTTATTTTTTGAGATCCAGTTGAGTTCCTTACCCATGGGTCTTAAGTCATCGAGTGGGGCCATTTATTTTATTTTCTAAGTCCTAGCGGGATGTATTAATTTTTCCCTAAGTCTAATATCCTCTAGTTAATTTATGGTTTGCATCTGTTGGGAAAGTTGTTTTTAATCCAACGATTGGCGTAATCCCTTAATCGCAAGATGTAGGTAGTTTACTTCATCAAGGTGTTGCGCCTATGCAACACTTGTCCTTTTCAGATTTTGGGACTGACATTTTAAAGGCTAGTGGGATGATAAGGTTCAGATAGATTCACTTTGATCCAATGGTTGGTGCTTTCCCTTGAACAGATGATGCATGACAATTATTCTTTGAGGCATAACACCTAAGTGAAAAGTGTCCATGGTGGTACCAAGCTGAGATAAAGGTAAAGTAAAGGTAGATCTATTTGATTTGAATATAACGATGAGAATGATATTGCAATCAATAGATACATGGAAGTTAATCCTTCATGAAATTGCACCTGAGGGACACGTGGAAAGTGGTTAGCCCTAAAGGGGAGATAAGCATCGAGTGGTTCAGTTTTAATCTAACAGTAGACGCAATCCCTTAAACAGAAGTTGCACGATGATCATTCATCACAATATTGTGTCATGTTGATAGGTGTTCATCTGAGATCAAAGGCCTAAAAGGGTTGTGGTACATTTGATCTATTTTGATCATGTGATGGGCATGATGCCGCTAAAGGAAGTTGCATGAGTTTTATTTCAGTGCGGGTTCACGCTTGATAGACATGTGGCATCCTATCATTGTGGGTTTGAAACTTTGAAGAGGTAAAGTGTCATGCATTTCTCAGAGGATCTTACGAATGGCATGTTTCTTCTATGAAGAGGTGCTCAAAGATTATTCTTTGTGGAATCACATCGTGGTGCCATGTGTTCTGATTTGACTGTGGGTCTGGGTTCGCGAAGACAGATAAAGTTAAAGTAGGTTGGTTTTGATCGAATGGTGGGTGCTTTGGCTTCAACACAAATTGTATGATGGATATTCTTCAAGGCATCACGCCTTGTTGATGCATGTCTAGATCTGATCATGGCTCATGGGTGTTTTAAAAAGAGTATCGACGACCACATTTTAAAGTGAAGTAAAGGGTTTGATCTCGGTCGTCGATAGATTTTTTTGTGCTAGGTGTAGCTATTGTATTAGATTGTTTGAATATTCAAATGATTTCCACAAGGTTTTGAAGTAGTGGACTATGTCTTATGCGACATGATAATAAATTGATGAATCTGATATTTTGGGTCGTATTTATGAAGCCATAGGGTGCTGAAGGGATGAATATTTGATGACTGTGGTTTCTTTTTTGTCAACTGGTGTTGTTTTAGGGTTATGATAAGATTGTTGATGGATCTACATATATTGGCCGAGTTAATGTTTTTAGACAAGTGGTTATGCAGATTAGATTCTTTTTCAGATCTTTTTTAGAAAGATCAATTGTTTGGAGGAAAGAAGGTCGGTGCAGAATTAGATATGGAGGGATAGATGTCAAATGGATTTCAATTGTAGGGTTTCTCTCTTCTATAAGTGCCTTATTTTTTTCTATTGTAGGGGTTCCAGTTTGTTTTTAATTTAGGCCAGGTTCCAAGTGTAGTTCCTTTATAAATGTTTTTCCTTTTCTCTGCATATAGGGTGTTCTTGATCTCTTTTTGGTTCCAGAGAAGAACATATATTGTAATAGCATGATTTATGAATGAAACTTTAGTATTGTCATACTGCTATCAAGTTTTCTCTATTTTTTCTTTCTGAATCACATAGATTAAGGCATCAAGGGTGTTTTGGTCTTGTCTATTATAGATTTACAATAGAGTTATTTAAAGGATAAGTATGATTTGGGATTTTTATTCAAATATTTATGAGTTTGGGTATCAAGGATATGCCAAACTTATCTTTCAGTGAATGATAATTAATGTATTGTCTATTCTGGGGTGTCTTCCAAGGGGAGGGTTAAAAACTTTGAATGGATAGTTGCATGTTTGAACACACTGGTGGATCTACAAGTAGAACTTGATTAATAGGGTATGTTTGATGTAAGGCATTAGACATATTAGATTGTGTTATCTTCTTTGTTCATATTATTCCTCTTGCACTATTTTGTTTGAATCTGTTGCCCATTGGATAAGGCACTGGTCTTTGTGGGATTTGGGATATTTTAGGGATCCATTAATTCAAAACATCAAAGAAAATATTTTCCCTTCATGTTTGTAGGAAAGAATTAGAGTAAGTCTGATTTTCAAACATACTTTATGCAAGTAAGATACTTCATAAGATTTGGTAAAAACATTGAGGTACATGTTACCTATAGGTTTGAAAGCTATTCTACAGTTATATATCTGCAAGCTATTGTTTGTCACAAAGGGTTATGTGTGTGTAGATTAGGTATACCCACCCGAGTGATGTGGAGCTCAAAGTGAAGGAGGACTTAATCCTCATTAAGTGGACTTGTCTATTGTCTCCTTTCTGCTGAGGGTGTTGAGTTTGTGTCCTAGGTTTTTAATCCCACAACCTGGTCTCATAATCTCATCTAGGAAAGGAGATTGCAAGAAAAAGATCAAAAAAATTGGTGACTCCGTAGGGGATATAGAACATAAAGTGTTAATCTCTAAGTTCTGTTGATGATTAGTGACCAACACTTAGTCATTCACTTAGGCAATTTTAGTTGGCTATCACTGTGGCCGAGCTAAAACTATCCAAGGCTGAGCAACATTGCTGAGTAGTATTCAGGTTGCTGAGTTGTATCATGCTGAGTCGAGTAGGATACTTAGTGCCGAGTGATAGAGATGTTAAGTGCCGACCAGAACAGTTTTTGTATACATGTCTGGAATGATTCAAACTTTGAGGATAAGTGTTCAGGCTGACTTGTATAATATTTTTGGGCCGACTTATGTACGTATTTAATATTTTCCTATGGAGTTAATTATGCATTTAATTGTTTTATCCTATGTATGACCTGTTGTAATCATTAATTGTAATACCTTGGAGGTATGGGTATTAGATCTTGATTTTTGATCTAGATCTCGCTATTAGACTTGAATAGATATATAAGATTGCTTCTAAACCCTATTTTGAAAGTGTGTGGAGAGAAGTGGTGACTACATTTTGAATTGAAATGCACAGAGGGTTATTTTGTTAAGAAGTAGAGATCAAGCAGAGTGACAACACAGTGAACAAAAGAGTAAAGACATATCAGATTGTGAGATCACAAAAGGTACTGGAAAGAGGAGATCCGTCATCAGCATCTGAGTGCACAATGAAGGATCATTACTTGAAATATTCTAATCATTATATCAGGTGAAAATCTCTTAACAGAGTGGTTCTAATAGACCTTTCTAAATCTTGTAACAGAGTGCTTACTTTATTGTAAGTTTAAATCACTTCACAGGGTAGATTGTAATGATCTTTAGCTCTTAACTATGCAGACCTTTAACCAGGTAGATTGCATTTTGTAATCAACTTTTGTAGCCCTAATAGGCACACTTTATTGCTGCAGTAGTAAATAATTTTGTGGGTGTCATCCCCACCCCAGTTTTACCTATTTGGATTTCTGGGTTACCAAGTTCTTTTGTTATGAGTTATTTACTTCCATTGTGTGGATGCTATTTGATATTACATTAGATTCATATATGTATGAATGTGGATCAGTTTGTTTTAAGTGCTTAAATTTGAAGATCTGATTCACCCCCCTCTCAGTATCTTGCTTTCCCATTATTGTATTTCCAACAATTGGTATCAGAGCTTAGTTCTCTAGAAAGTCATAATCAGCTTGAGAATACAGATCTTGAGATGGAGATCTACAAGATGGGTA
>MU224795.1:1382279-1414779 GCA_018584345.1 Thuja plicata | reverse complement strand
GTAAGGATTTCTTACCATGGACTGAGGCTTTGAAAGCAGTTTCACTTTTAGGTTCAGTCTTCAATCTTGATATCTCAAATGCAGAGATTTTGCTAATCAAGGTCTCTCTCTTGAAGTCTTGTGAGAACTGCATGGTTTCCTCTAGAATACTAATCTTGTTTTCATAGTATGATGTTAAAGTAGTTAGCAACTTGTCCATTATATCTTCTTCTGATATTGCTCCACCATTGTTTCTGATTCCAGAGACTACTTCATTTATCCTCTGATTGTAATCTCTAATTTTCTCTTTAGGTAACATCTCAAGACTGTTATATTTATTTTTCCATGTCTTCCTGCATGCATTCTTTGCTTGAATATCTCCTTCAAACATATCTTCTAAATACTTCCATATGGTATATGCTATGTCTATCTTCTTGATTTCAGAAAATTCACTGTCAGATAAGGCACTGATTAGGGCTTCTTTAGCAATAGCATTATGTGTAAATATATCATTTTGTCTGTTAGTAGCATCATCCTTTGCAAGGTCTTTCAGAGATGGAATTGCAACCTCTTGTGTAGTAATTTCAAAGATCTCAAATCCAACACACTATAGATGTGTTATCATTTTGTTTTTCCAATCTAGATAATTTTCTCCATCGAACTTAGGGCTTTCTTTTCTAAAGTAAGACATCTGATCTACCTTAAGCTGTTAGGCTTCTTCTCCAAGGCACTTGGCTCTGATACCAATTGTTAGAATAGTCTTAAAGGATAAATGAGAGGGGGGGGTGAATCAGTTATCAGTAACTTCCATTCTTTTTACTTCTTTAACTTTAGAATACAACAAAGTAAATGCTTAATTAGATAACACAGTACTCAACACATAATTTGATTACGGGGAAACCAAATGGTAAAAACCCTAGTGGGAATTAGCACCCACAATAAAATATACTTGTTTGTAGTAATCCCTGTTAGAAGATATTTCAACCCTGTTAGGAGTTGTACATTATAATGCAATAAGTATAGTGACATGGTTAAGGGTCAGACCCTTTTAGGAGTCTTTTACAAATAACCCTCTTAGGGGTGGTGGACTCACTGTCCAAAAGCTCACTGCTTGATGGTGAAGGCTACAACCTTTTATATAAAAGATATGCACTATATCTGATGAGGAACTGTAGAGTAGACCTACTGTCTTGATCAGTTCCAGTGTATTGCAGTCTTCCACTTCTTCTTCACATAGACTCTTGATGAATGAACCAACTCTGATAATTTTCTCTGTACATCTTTCTTATCTTTTTGTATCATTCACACTTAGCGTGTCACCTTTGACTTGCTATAAGTATCTTCCTCAAAGTATGAGATCATGGGACCTATAAGAAAACTCTTCATAACATGCTTGTCAGCTCTACTAAGCATGCAAGCATTATTACAACCGTGCAAGTATAAATCGAATAGACGCGACGCTTCACTAAGTCGGCCTCACCAATTTAACTATAACTTTGCAATCTTCTTGAAACACATTTGGTTCCTTTTGATTAATATTATCAAATCATAACTAATCATGAATATACACACACATATACAGAAGATAGGCGCAACTCAAGAAACACGTGATATACGTCGGCCCTAAACCGTTACACTTCTAGAACTTTAACTGCCAATAACAGAATTACATAACTTTACTGAAATATCATATCTGGGTCTGCGTGTATGAACATAACATAATAAACATGTCAAAAACATGTATCTATCCACACAAGTTTTCATATGATCATTATGATAATTACATACAAAATTACTACTGTGTATTATACGTTGTCATCAATGACAAACATACAATCAATCAACTGCTTAGAATCAAATCTCCAACATGAAGAAGGAGAATCATCTAAGATAGGTGAAAGAAGGTATGAAAAGCCAAGAAATAACAAACCTGTTTGCCACCACTGTGGGAAATCAGGTCATACAACAAACATTTGCTGAAGCAAGAATGGTAAGTCCAATCCTAAAACCAACTTTAATGGTTATTGCTTTAACTGTAATAAGTTTGGACATCAAGCACATGAATGTAAGAGAAAGACAAGCAATGCACCTTCCACACCTAGACTCAATGGTAATTGTTATAACTGTCAGAAATATGGTCATAGAGTACAAGACTGTAGATCTAAAGGTAAACAATAATGGACATCAAAGGCACAAGAAAAATCACCAAGAAAAGGAAATACTTACAAGTGGGGCTACAACACATGGCATAGTTGTCATTACTGTGGTGAGTATGGACATGTTCCAAAAAATTGCATAAGGACACCTTTCAGAGGAAAGTCTAAGATTTGGATGAATGGAAGCCTAGTTTGTCACAGTTGTCTGAAAATTGGTCATACAAGGAAAGATTGTAAGACTAGGGTACCTTCTCCTACTATTTAGCAGATTAGAGCACAGATGAACCAAACAGGGGTTAAGAAATCTAAACCATGCAGCAGTGAAGCTAGTATAGCCAAGGTCACCCAATCCAATGGATCAGGTGATCACATCATCTCCAACTAAGCAAAAGAGGTATGTAAGGAACTACATCTAAAATTCTTATCTTACATCAATTCCTAACATGAAATATGCCAAAGTCTATATTTGCATATATTAAGATGCACCAGGACATATGTTGAAGACAAAAATGCCAAGAAGAGATAATTGCACTATAGGTGCTGAGCATCAGTCATGGACACTAAGGTTGAGTTCTTTAGTGTATGCCAAGTTTGTTGGCCGAGTAAGTTCTGTGATGGCCGAGTCTAGTGAGCCAAGTGGGATGCAAGTTGTGTTAGAAAGCTGAGGACAGCTAGCTTGCACTAACTCAACAGGCAGAACATTTATTGCTTACCTACCTTGACCTTTCAAAATCTATAAAGGATGAATAGTTTATTCTTCATTTTTACCTTGCAATTTCCACTATTTACGGAGTGATTGAAGAAGTTACATAATTGATCTTAACGGAATTAGCATCAAATATTTTGTCAGCGTGCCATCGAAAATCCTAAGGTGAATAGTACAAAGTGCTACTTGCCAAGGTACTTTTTTCTTCATTTTTTGAACCCTAATTTCAAGATTATGGTTGCAAGCTCTTCCACACCAGTCAAAAGTATGGAGGGCGAACAAGAGCAAGTTCAGTTAGTACGGAATGATGAATGTGCACCTCTCAACTTTCGAGCCATTCCTGAAAGTGTGATTTAGAGTGATTTGACTGGAGCTCTCTCATCCATTCCACCAAAGGTAGTCATGAGACATGATGTAAGATCTTGTTACATGGTTAAAATTGGTGAAGTAGGTCATAGTGAATTGAGAAAATCCTATAGCAAACTATGTGTTAATGGAGTTCTGAAGGGAGAATTCAAAAATTTAACCAACAAAGGGTTAACTTGTGCCCTAGATTTTCCACAAGGTTTCAAAGATGAATGGATTAAGGTTATTCTTATCCAAGTTCATGATATGTATATGTGGTTGGATAATGGACCAGTCAAGATAACTAAAAACATGATTCATCGAGTGACTAGATATCCTGTTGTGAACGAGAAATGGACAATGAGAGATAACAGTAAAGAGGAAATCACACTAAACACTAGAGCCATATGGAACAATAGAGGTATGACTATCTCTACAATTAAAGACCTAGAACT
The DNA here is from genome assembly GCA_018584345.1 of Thuja plicata. NCBI lineage: Eukaryota > Viridiplantae > Streptophyta > Pinopsida > Cupressales > Cupressaceae > Thuja > Thuja plicata. The sequence continues at coordinate 1,411,138 of MU224795.1, read as the reverse complement.
TGACTTTGGAGTAAGAGTAATTGCACATAAGTTCTATTAGTCGAGTTGATTGGACAGTGTTCCTTGTATAGCCGTTGACTAGGCATGGAAGATTGTTAAGAATAATCATACATATGATCTTTTCGAGCTACAACAAACACAACTAGCTGAGAACCTAGCATCAATCAGAAATGCTAAGAGCTCATCATGTAAGTTTGGCTCCTTACTAGTCTGCATATTTTTCTACATTCAGGATACATTTCCTACATTGGGAGATATAGTTTGGAAAAAGGATAGACCCATTACAGTTCAGATAAGTGAATGTATTGGGAAATTAGGAAGTAATTTTAATAGCATTATGGGGAGCTATTTTTTTGAAATTTAAAAAATAAATGAGATTAAGAACTAGGATTCCTAGATCACTAGGGAGAAGCACTATGAAGAAATTTGTTTTCTAGTTGATACAGATAACACATATATCCAAGTTGTGACACTTAGGTCAACATGTTTAAACCCATTTCCCTATGAAATTAACATTGATGAAGCATCAACAGCCATCATTGCACTCCTAGCCAGGGCAATTGATACTACAACAGAAAGATTTGGTAATTTTTTATGAAGCTAAAGTAAAAATTTCAAGAAGTTTAAAGGAGGGAACCATGGAGAGGAAAAGGAAGAAGATTGTGAAAAATTTAAAGAAAATGGTTGGTTTGGGAAGTGATGAAGAACTTGAGGATGCACCTCTAGTCCTATCCACTGGACAAGGATAAGATATATCTATAGAAGAGGAAGTCAGTGCATCTGAGGAGATCACTGAGAAAGCTAAGGGTAAGAAACCACCAATTGTCATAGTAACCAAGCCGAGTAAAGATAAACCTAAGGTTACACCTCCTGCAGCTAATTGTCTGAGGACTAGAGCATCTATTGTTACTTCTCTAGTAGTACAAACAAAAGTATATGGAAAGCAGAAGGTTGGGGAAAGTAGTTCTGGAAAGAAAGCTAAAATTGCTCCTAAGGCTGAGCCAAGTAAACCAGTAAAGAGACCAAGGAGGAAACTGCACTTGGAGATAGATGGTGATGATGAAAAGACTGAGATTGATGAACCCAGCAACATGCCTATAGCACAATTTAAGAAACCAGCTAATATTGATGAGGTATGTGACAATTTGAGAAATTTAGCAGGGTTAGCTACTTTCAAATTCATTAAGTATGAGAAATTGAGTATTGGAGACAAGCATAAAGTTCAGGAAGCACTTTTAGATATGACGAGTACTTTTAAGTTAACTCCTACAGAGATAGGAAACAATGTGCCGAATGAACTATATGAGTTTCTATCAAGAAAATGGGAATTTGCACTTGCTACAGAGAGACAGATCAGGGAAGGCACTTTAGCTAAGGTGATACCTGAGCTGACATCAAAATAGAGAGAAAAATTCATTGAAGAATATAAGAATAGGTTTGTTCCTAAGCTTAGAGGTTATACTATTTTGAAAAATGATATTGAAGGATTAGTACAATAGAGTACTAGGATTTGGAAGGAAATATTTTGACTAATAGTTCTAAAAGACAAGAAATCTGATGAAGGTCCATCTGATCAAAAGGAAAAAGAAGTTGAGATTACCCTTGAGCCACAGATGACTCAAGATCAAATTGCTACTGAAAAGACTAAAGATGCATTAGACTCAACAAATTCTATTAATCTGACTGCAGATAGTCCAATTGACTACATAATTGATGATTCCAGGAATTTAAATGTCGAGGAACATGATATGCTGAGTGGAACAAACACTGATTTGCCTATTAAGACAATTGAGATTGAAGGAGGAAAGACCACTACATCTGAAGAGAAAATTGATGAGATAATTGAAGTAATCAATGATCAGATAGGTGAAGAGAAAAAGAAACAGATGCACAAGAAGTAACTTCTCAAAATCCACCTATTTTAGAGGTTGTCAAAATAGTTTTAGATAGTAGTGTAGTGATGAAGGATAATGTTGACAAGCCTAAGGAACAAGAGGCACTGCAAGTGTTGGTTGATCTACCACACTCTAAATCATCCACTCCCACAGGTCCTAAAACTAGAAGTATGCCTGATCCAGAGACAATCTTGATAGAATTGAAAGAGGCAATGGATATTGATATTGTCACAGGAAAAGGTATTGATACAATGTAGCCGAGCATCAGCTCACTAGAATTGAAGAGGAGTAAAATTATGAAGAAGAAGTCTCAAATTCTTGATGTCACACTAGATGAGGTAATTGTGATTCCACAATGGGATCCCAATGAATTATCTTTTGAACAAATAGGGACTCTTTAGGAATTGCTTAAGAGGACTAAGAGACAAGAAGAAATGAAAATAGAATAGAAGAAAAAGCAAGTTTTGCATGATATCAAGGATATATTTGCAAAGGCTTTTGACTTAGAAGATGAAATGCCTCAAGCTCCCATTATTGATCAGTTGGTTCACATTGTACAGAAGGTAACTGACGATGACATAAATAATAATGAAAAAATTCTACAATGGTCTGAGAGGAGATTCGAGAGGAAAGTTCTGGAGAAAATCTCAGAAGGGATTGCAACAAAACAGGTTGAACTTTCTACTCTTGTAGACATTTTGGAGAAAGTTACAACAAATGTTTATTCTTTGTACAGGAAACTATGTGATGTTGAATTATTCACAAAGGATAATCTACAGCTTGTTGAGAAGCTACAGTTATATTTAAAATCAACTTAGTATCATATAAGGAGCTAGAGGTAGCATCCTTTACATTTTAGTAATTTTATCAATGCACAACGAAGAATAGCCGAGCTTATGGCTGAAGATGGTCAGTTTAGGGCCAAATTGATCACCATTCAGACAAGCCTGTTGCCTCATTTGGAGGTAATATAGAAGGAACTTTTAGTTGCAAAAGAATTATCAAAGAGAAATGCAAATCTCTCAACTACAGGAATTTTAGTGAGTCTAGCTACCGAGCTAGAGATAAAATTGGAAGTTATGAAGGTTGCCAAGAAAAGTTGGGACGCTAGATTTGCATCCACCCTATAGCTTCATAATTTTTTTTTGGATAAGTACAACTTAACCCCACCTGAAATCAGTGACAAAAACAAGGGGGAAGTTGGTAAGGATACAGTATGATAAATCAGTACAGAATAGGTACATTTGTATATATTTTGAAGGCATGTATTTTATGTAACTTTTTGTATGTATAATTTCGAGTATATTCCTAGGGGGAGTACTTAGTATACTTAGGAGAGATTGTTAATCTCTAAGTTTTGTTGATGATTAGTGACCAAAACTTAGTCATTCACTTAGGCAGTTTTAGTTGGCTATCACTGTGGCCGAGCTAAAACTATCCAAGGCCTAGCAACATTGCCAAGTAGTATTCAGGTTGCCGAGTTATATCATGCCGAGCCGAGTAGGATACTTAGTGTCAAGCGACAGAGATGTTAAGTGCCAAGAAGAAAAGTTTTTGTATACATTTCTGGAATGATTCAAAATTTGAGGATAAGTGTTTAGGCTGACTTGTATAAGATTTTTGGGCTGACTTATGTATGCATTTAATATTTTCCTACAAAGTTAGTTATGCATTTAATTGTTTTATCCTATGCATGACCTGTTGTAATCGTTAATTGTAATAACTTGGAGGTATGGGTATTAGATCTTGATCATTGATCTAGATCTCCCTATTAGACTTGAATAGATATATATGATTGCTTCTAAACCCTATTTTGAAAGTGTGTAGAGAGAAGTGGTGACTGCATTTTGAAGTGAAATGCACAGAGGGTTATTTTGTTAAGAAGTAGAGATCAAGCAGAGTGACAACACAGTGAACAACAGAGTAAAGACATATCAGATTGTGAGATCACAGAAGGTACTAGAAAGAGGAGATCCTTCATCAACATCTGAGTGCACAATGAAGGACCATTACTTGAAACATTCTAATCATTGTATCAGGTGAAAATCTCTTAACAGAGTGGTTCTAGTAGACCTTTCTAAATCTCCTAACAGAGTGCTTAGTTTATTGTAAGTTGAAATCCTTTCACAGGGTAGATTGTAATGATCTTTAGCTCTTAACCTGGCAGACCTTTAACCAGGTAGATTGCATTTTGTAATCAACTTTTGTAGCCCTAATAGGCACACTTTATTACTGCAGCAGTGAAGAATTTTGTGGGTGTCATCCCCACCCCAGTTTTACCTATTTGTGTTTCTGGGTTACCAAGTTCTTGTCTTATGAGTTATTTACTTCATTGTGTGGATGTTATTTGATATTAAATTAGATTCATATATGTATTATTGTGGATCAGTTTGTTTTAAGTGTTTAAATTTGAAGATCTGACTCACCCCCCCTCTCAGTATCTTGCTTTCCCATTATTGTATTTCCAACATAAAGGTCTTGTAGACCTTATCAAGGAGACCTTGGTATAAATAAATTAATCTAATTTTAAGATGGATTTTAACCTATCCAACAGTCACTAATAGATTTGAAGACTCTATTGGGGATACAAAAGTTAACAACTTCAACATAATTGTCAGTAAGTTTACTTTTTTGAATCAATCCAAGAGTCATCAACAACATATGGTTGTTATAGAGTCACGTGCTAAAAAGAAGTATTCCTCTTACTTATAAAGTGAGTCAAGGTTTGATTTTTTTATCATTACAATAGTGTTTGAAAGTCCAAATTTCCTAAAAGGATATACATATAGTATCTCACAAGTGGTGAGTGGCGACTCTGAGTTCTTTGATTGTACTAGTGTGTATTTTTTGAGAAGGACCCATTAGAAAGGTGGACTTGTAGTGATGATGAAGAATATGTTTGGGCTCCTATGACTGAGAGCATATTCAGAAGAGGAATCTATATGAGATCCTATTATGGGTGTGTTTTGAGTTTGCTTGTTTTGAAGAAGGTTAGAGTGGGGTGAAGAGATCTCAGCTGATTCAGATTTTTCCTCTGCAAAGAGGTTGCGACTCTACCAAAGTTTTTGAAAGGTGATGTGAAGGTACTCCAATACATCCAGGTATTTTATTTTTCAAGGTTATAAAACTGCTTCCTATATAAGTGATTTAAGCACTAAGAGAAGGAACAAGGTGTGGATAGAGGTTTGCATGCTTCAAGGTTAGAATTGTATTTTGCAAAATCAAGAGGAAGTATGTATTAGTTTATGGGTGCATGGTGAATCCAGAGAGCTTGTGTTTCTACAAGTAAAATGTTTTTCTCAAAGTGATGATTCACATGTATATACTAGAGATATGTTCAGATCTAGAGTACCTTTTCCAGATCTTGAGGATGTTCTTGAAAATATAAAAATATTAGAACAAAGGATCCAAGAACAAGTTATTTTGTTACTAAGGGAGAACATGAGAAGAATGGCGGGAGAATTTGCACTTGTTTTTTACAAGAGGTTTTCTGCTACAATAAAGGAGTATATTATTTCTTTCTATCCTCAGGATTCAGTTTGGGCTAATTTTTTTTGGAACATTGTTTTCCTAATTTAATTGATTGGCCATCCTCCATGAAGATAGAAGGTATATAAGGTATTGGGTGTGCTAGGAAGTGGAAAAAAATTTGAAGTTCTTGAATCTACTTGATTTCATATGAGGTTTTTCTTAGTGATACTGATCCTGAGAATGATGGAAACCACAATGACAAAGATGATTCTAGTGGGGATGATGTCTCTTGCAATCATGATAGTGACACTCCTTCTCAGTATGAGGAAAATGACATGTGTGGTGAGAGTAATGGATATGAAAGTGATATTGACAGTTCCATAAGGGATGATCTCTCTTATGAAACTAATTATTACTCTCAGCAGATAACAACAAATACCTATGATGAACAAGGAGATCATATTAATTTAGATGTAGGTTGTTCTTTTGATGATTCAAATGAACCTCAGATTGTTGATGAAGGGATGTGCATTCCTTTATCAGGTTATGCATGTGATGATGAATCTAGTGCTTTTCACAAAGATGATAATGAAATGAATATTAATCCATTAGGTACTCATGTAAAAAATGATGAAATAAATGAAGATAATGCTTGTGACTGCATATCAAAAGTGGGTGAAAGTGATGACATTGTTTCACTTCATAGTAAAAAAATTTCTGAGTTCCTGACTTGTGAATATTTGAGGTATTCAGGTAGGGATAGCTCTAAGTTCTTCCACCCAACACACATTGAGTTTGACAAAGAGTATATATCAAATGGTCAAGATTTTGACATGTGTGTTTATGTTTCCTTGTGTGCTTTTGAGTCACTAGGACACAATGAAATGGAATATGATATACCAGATGATGAAAGCATCAGTGCATTCCCAGATTTAAAGGATGAAGAAGTTCTTGGCATGATGTTGAGTACTGATTGGGATAATTATGTGGATTGTGAATATGTTTTAGATTCTAAATCATTCATTGAACCACTGCAAGATGGTCTTTCAGTTACTCAAAGTATGCAGATACATGGTAAGTATGTGTATGAGTGCTCTCCCTCCAATAGACAAGATGATGGTTTGCATAAGGTCTATAATTTTCAAGTAAGTTCTTTAGGGAACTCTAATATAGGTATTCAAACTAGTGACAAAATAAGTTTTGATGACTCCAGCTGTGGGATACAAAATGATTGTAATTTTTATCAGTTGGAGGATGTTTTTTATAAATGTGACAATGCAAGAAAAGATAAAAAGTGGTCTAGGGGTCCTGAATTTTTTAGTGTCCATGATTGGCATTGGTCACATGATGATCAGTATTATCGAATGAGGCCTGATTTACAAATGTTGAATGAAGATAGAGATACTAAAGATGTTTTGTGTAGGCTGTTGAAAGATATCAACATATCAAATTATGTAGATGATAACTACATTTTTAGCTTGTTTCCAGTGCAGAGAGAAGAAAGTTTTATGTTTGACAGAGGCAAGATGAATCAAAAATTTAGTAATGGTTTAGGGCCATCAAGCCTGGTTTGATTCCTTCAAATCAGGGAAAACAAGGCAGAGATAAGTTGACTCTGCTAAGCATTGTAAATTTGTACATATTCCTGGTTTTTTTTGGTTTTGGGGTTTTTGCATTGGGTTTTGTTTTTTGTCCTTGGTTTGCTCTTCTCAAAGATATGGAATCTAGCGTTGAACTTGTGTTCAACCTTCCTCAGTTGGAGCCACTATTGGGACTATCAAAATTTTGTTTCAAATGGTGTTCTTCCTACCTTTTCCTTCTAAAATATTGCCATTTTCTTAAACCCTTGTTTCATTTTTACCCTAAACCCTATGTGTCCTATGCCTATTATAAAATTGAGTTACTTTTCGAGAGCCACTTGAGTTCCTTACCCATGGGTCTTAAGTCGTCGAGCGGGGCCATTTATTTTATTTCCTAAGTCCTAGCGGGATGTATTAATTTTTCCCCAAGTCTAATGTTCCTGAGTTACTTTATGGTTTGCATATGTTGGGCAAGTAGTTTTTAATCCAATGACAGATGTGATCCCTTAATCGCAAGATGCAGGCAGTTTACTTCATTAAGGCATTGTGCGTATGTGACACCTATCCTTTCTAGATCATGGGACTAACATGTTAAAGGATGGATGGATGATAAGGTTCATACATATTCACTTTGATGTAATGGTTGGCGCTTTCCCATGAATAGGTGATGCAGGATGATTATTCTTTGAGGCATAGCGCCTAAGTGAAATGTTTCCATGGCATAGCTCAGATAAAGGTAAAGTAAAGGCATATCTGTTTGATTTGAATCTAACAAAGGGTGTGATCTTGCGATCAATAGTTGTAGGGAATTTACTCCTTTATGACATTGCACCTGAGAGACACGTGGAAAGTGGTCAGCACTGAAAGGGAGATAAGAATCAAGTGGTTCAATTTTAATCTAACAGTGGGTGCAATCCCTTAAATAGAAGTTTCATGATTATTATTCATCATGGGATTACGCCATGTTAATAGGTTTCCATCTAAGATCGAAGGCCTAAAAGGGTTTTGGTATGTCAGATCTTTTTTAATCATGCGATGGGCATGATGCTACTAAAGGAAGTTGCATGAGTTTTATTTCATTGTAGGTTCACACTTGATGGACACGTGGCATCATGTCGTTATGGGTATGGAAATTTGAAGAGGTAAAGTTTTGTGTAGATCTTGGAGGATCTAATAGTTGGCATGTTTCTGCTATGCAGAGGTGCTTGAAGATTATTCTTTGTAGAATCACGCTGTGGTGCCATGTGTCATGATTTAACCATGGGTCTAGGTTTGCAAAGATAGATAAAGTTAAAGTAGGTTGGTTTTGATCAGATGGTGGGTGCTTTTCCTTGAATAGAACTTGTATGATGGATATTCTTCAAGGCATCACATCTTATTGACACATGTCCAGATTTGATCTTGGCTCCCAGGTGTTTTAAAAAGAGGATCGACGAAAACATTTTAAAGTGAAGTAAAGGGTTCGATCTCGACCATCGATGGAGTTTTCCGCGCTTGGTGTAGCTTTTGTATCGAGTTGTTTGAATATTAAAATGATTTACATAGGGTTTTGAGGTAGTGGACTGTGTCTTATGCGATAGGATAATAAATTGATGAATCTTATCTTTTGGGTCGTATTTATGAAGTCATATGGTGCTGAAGGGATGAATATTTGATGACTGTAGTTTCATTTTTTCTAAATAATGTTATTTTAGGGTTCTGATCAGAGTATTGATGGATCTGCATTTGACCAAGTTAATGTTTTCAGAAAAGTGGTTATGCAGATCAGATTCTTTTTTAGATCTTTTTAAAAAAGATCAATTGTTTGGAGGAAAGAAGGTTGGCGCATAATCATATATGGAGGGATAGATATCAAATGGATTTCAATTCTAGGGTTTTTCTCTTCTATAAGTGCCTTATTTTTCTCTGTTGTAGGGGTTCCAGTTTCTCTATAATTCAGGGCAAGTTCCAAGTGTGGTTCGTCTGTAAATGTTTTTCCTTTTCTCTGCATATAGGGTGTTCTTGATCTCTGAACATCTATTGTAATAGAAAGCTTTATGAATGTGTAAGATAAGAAATTTAGGGTCTTTTAATTTGTAAAGGTTAAATAATGTGTTATGTGATGTGTTGATGTGTAAGGAAGATAAGTTGTTCCTTCTAACCTCAAATACACAAAGGAAGGATCCAAATTAATTAACCCGAAAGAAAGGATCAATGGATAAAAGAATCAATCGATTGGAAATGAGAATAAAGAGGAGGACCTTAGATTCTATTTTATAGGAGAGAATGTGTGATAGATTTAGGAAGATTAAAAAACTTAAATTGAAATGAATTGAAGAAAAGTACTAAGCTCAAAATGCTAGAGATCTGAAGAATGCTATTTTTGGGTGTCTATAGTGAGTTTCTAGAAAATCTGCAACTGGATCTAGAACAGAAATGCAGAGAAAAAAAACCCATAAATCTTGTTCCAATTTGGCTCAATTTTGATTTTGACCCAAAAGTGAATGTCACCTTTGACCCATAATTTTTTATTTTGACCCTGAACAAAATGTTGATTCTGACCTAGAAATGAATGTCACCTTTGACCTATAATTTCTAATTCTGACCCAGAATCTCTGATTCTAACCCAGAACAGAACGTTGATTCTGACCCAAAATCTCTGACAGAAAATCTATTTTCGGATCCCGATAGTTTGTCGAAAAGGGTATCTAAATATCCACTCCAATTCACTGTTCCAAACCTGTCCTTGCAAGAAAAATGGTTTTTTTATTGGGGGGAGGGGTTTGCCTTAGTCAAACCCCAATTTAGGGATTAACCTTGAAATCAATAATTCTAATAGAGAATGCTAGCAAGTAGTAGGATTAGATCTAATAATGAAGCTATGATAATAGATATGCAATTGTATTTCGAATGTAAACAAGTATGTAAATGTGAAAGCTTGGACTCAATATTAGAAATCATAAACCTCCATGATTGTATTCTTGGAATCCACCTTAAAGAGAGAATGAATGAATCTTGAGGATGCACAAAGGATCTTGAAGGAAGATCACACCACCATGATGGATAGATCTAGGGTTTGAATGATGAATCTTGAATGTGTGAACCAAATCCCTTCAAAGTATTGAATTCTTGAATCCTTGATCTTTAATGGAGAACTTGAATGCTTGAGAGGAAGACTTGAAAACCCTTATGGAACTTTGAAAGCTTGAGCACATGTAAAATTATTGCTTAGTTGATGGTTATTGCTTATGCTTAGTTAGACAAAATGAGAGGAGAAAGCTTCCTTATATACGAATCTAGGGTGAAATCTTCTAGAGATGCCTACATAGGAGAATTAAATTCCAATTAGATCTATATCCCTAGAAGAGGACCTATATTAAATATAAATTAAGAGTCGTCACTTGGGAACCCAAAACAGCTAACCCGGAAGCAGGAAATGAACTTTTAATGATCCTCGATAGCCGACAAAATTTCAAATTAGAAATGGGGACCTGGGTCAAAATCAAGGTTGACCTTGACCCAGGGAGTTAGAACCCCTAGAAAATGTGCCAGATGGGATAGATAGTGTCTGAAAAGGCCCAATTAGGGTCCTAAACAGGCACAAAAGTAGGAGAGGGTGAAAAAATGAGGGGACAATATGATGATGGTCAAAAAAATCCCCTAAGGAGGGATAAATGTTCTTAACATGGAAGTGCTTCAATTTTAAGATGATACATTAAGCCCCCACTTTAGCGGGAGTATGGAAATTGAACATACGGTAAAGTTAGAAGAAAGACTCTGGTGGATCACAACGAGGTAGAACATCACTTAGTCAAGGACATGAGCCCCAAGAGCAAGGATTATAACTCAACATACACGCAAAAATATATGAAATAAAAGAGCAATTATTCATAGAAAGCATACATGACTAGATAACAAAGACAAGAGAAACACTATATATAACATAGCTTCATGATCTAATCCTACTAACATGAAAGTGAAACAGAGGAAAAAGAAAGTGATTACCTCACCTAGTAAGATGCCCACCTTACCATGAATCACCAAGGAGGGAGAGCCCAACAGGTTCACCCATGAACTGTGCTTTGAAATTGTAATGTGCTTCTGACGGCTTTTGGAATACCCATAGATCCACCTTCTTGTATCACTATGGAATAAAAAATGCATATCTCTTCAGGATTTAGCAACTTATGTGCATTACCTTCTGAGGATTTAGAAAACATAAAAATAAAAATAAAAATAAAAATGCGTGTCTCTTCAGGATTTAGCAACTTATGTGTGTTACCTCACGAGGATTTAGCATGTTGTAAAATGTAAATTATAGTATAAGGGAGACCCTATATATTCCCCCTACTTATCATGACTACCCACTAGGTAGGATAATGAAGAGAAAGAGGATACCTACTTCACAAGGTAAGGAAATATCCAGTTTATCAATAATATACACTATATCCTTAGCAAAGAGTATTGATCCTTACCTCTAAGAGCATAGATAATCGCAAAATAGATATGTCACATATGGAAAAAGGATCCTCAAAGAGGAAGAGATCTTATCAGATAGACCCCCACCATTAGAGGAGTGATTAGGATGAAATTTCATTTTGCAAAGAAAAGAGGGACCAAAGATTCGATCATCAAGCCCCCTGCGATCAAGACGAAGTGGAATCTCGAAATGAAGGAATCAAACTCTATCCCAAAACAAGGGCAAGAGTTTATAAAGAACATAATTTAAAAAATAAAGAAGAGGTGATGACCTAGGACAATCACCTCTCGTATAAGAGGGTATCCATATTCCAAAACATAAATATTTATAAGGAAATAATGTTGTAGAATAAACAAATGGCACTAAGCTAAGGAAAATAGATCCTTAGATAGAGAAAGAAGGAAACATACCTTGCCCCCAGGAATGAAATCAAGGGATATACTAATTATATCAAGAGATGCTATAGAAAAGAGATATCTTTACAAAACAAATGTCCTAGAAAAGATATCATGAATGATTATGAGCGAAGGAAGTATGTACCATAATACAAAATTATAGGGATAAAATATAGAAAGAATAACTGATTAAACTCAAAACAAAATACATGCTACGAGCATAATGGATCTTAGAAGATTGGAAGGAAACACCTCTTGCCCCCCAGTTAAGAGAGAAGAGGAGAAAAAATTATTCAATTTATAGAAGAATGAGGGGAATGTCCTATATCAAAATTATGAAGAAATTGTAATACTGCACGGGAATGAGATATAATTCCTAAAGAAGCTCTTTCTCTAACATATAGCTTGAAATGCACACAATAAGCATGTAAATGTGTATTACTGTATTGGAAAGGACATTTATATTTAGATATAGTATTTTTCGAAATAGGTTTCAAGATTTCTTTCTTAGAATTCATTAACTAAACATACACTTTCTTAGCCACATCTTGAGAAGTATCAGGGTGATCTAAGGAAGGTGTTGGAAGAAGAACATGAAGAGGAGGGTGATAGTTAAGATCAACCACCTTGATTTGATAAGGCGGGAAAGCTACACCATGCATATCTTGTTTAGGGGTTGAATGAATTAGGTTTTTAATGCCATTTTCATTAACACCGAGCCCTAAATCCTTATAGCCTTGTTTATCCACCATAGTGTATCTGGTAGTATACATATCTTGCAGAGCTTTTGCAGGAGGTGATTGTTTATGGTGGTAATGAGAAAATGTTGTGTAAGGTAGAATGATAGGTTTAGAAGAATTTTATTTTTTATTCCCTTTAATATCATCATGAATCAGATAAGAAGGAGAAGGTAAATGAAAGAATTCTTGCACATCTGCATCATGAATCCTAGTTTGAGCCCCATCATAAGTGTGGGAAGAACTAGGGATAGAAGATGGAGAAAGAGGAGTAGGAATATTAGGAATTAGATTAGGAAGGATAGGATGAGGATTAGGAGGATTAGGAACTATATTAGGAATGATAGGATTAGGATTAGGAAGATTAGTAAATGGGGTATCACCTACCCAATTCTTCACATAATCCAAAAGAGCAATAAGTCCACTACACAAATCCTTAATGAAAGTTTTGAAAGTGGGAAGACTAGTATTATTTAATCTCATAATAGCATGAGTGAAAGGGAAACATGAAGGGTAACACATATGATGAAATGGATGATACTTTCATAAACATCATAAGTACTATAAAGATATGCTAAAAGAAGATTAATGAGGAAAACAACCATACACCAAAGCATCTTAAATATTCTCACAGTGAATGAAATGCAAGAAATGTTTTTGTATTTTTATGAGTATGTAGATTTTTTTGTATTTTAAAATGCAAGAGCATAAAAGAAAACTAATTTAGTATGTATGCAAAATCCAACATCTAACACCAAAAAGAAAGAGTTGTCTATGATGGGTTTACCAAAATGTAAGATATAAAATTGAGGGTCTTTTATTTTGTAAAGGGTAAATAATGTGTTATGTGATATGTTGATGTGTAAGGAAGATAAGATGTTCCTTCTAACCTCAAATACACAAAGGAAGGATCCAAATTGATTAACCCCAAAGGAAGGATCAATGCATAAATGAATCAATTGATTGGAAATGAGAATAAAGAGGACCTTAGATTTTGTTTTATAGAAAAGAATGTGTGATAGATTTAGGAAGATTAAAAAACTTTAATTGAAATGAATTGAAGAAAAGTACTAACCTCAAAATGCTATAGATATGAAGAATGCTATTTTTGGGTGTTTATAATGAGTTTCTAGAAAATCTGCAACCGGATCTAGAATAGAAACCCAGAGATGAACAAAACCTAGAAATCTTTTTCTGATTTGGCTTAGTTCCAATTTTGACCCAAAAGTGAATGTCACCTTTGACCCAAAATTTCTGATTCTGACCCAAAATTTCTGATTTTTACCCTGAACAAAAAATTGATTCTGACCCAGAAATGAATGTCACCTTTGACCCATAATTTTTTATTTTTACCTAGAATATCCGATACCGACCCAGAACATAATGTCAATTCTGACCCAAAATCTCTGAGAGAAAATCTATTTCCAAATTCTCATAGTTTGCTAAAAAGGGTATCCGAATCTGCACTCCAATTCATTGTTCCAAACCCATCCCTACAAGGAAAATGGTTTGTTTGTTTAGGGGGAGGGATTTTCCTTAGTCAAACTCCAATTTAGGAACTAACCTTGAAATCAATAATTGAAAAAGAGAATGCTAGCAAGTAGTAGAAGTAGATCTAATAATGAAGCTATGATAATAGATATGCAATTGTATTTTGAATGTAAACAAGTATGTAAATATGAAAACTTGGACTCAATATTAGAAACCATAAACCTCCATGATTGTATGCTTGGAATCCACCTTGAAGAGAGAATAAATGAATCTTGAGGATGCACAAAGGATCTTGAAGGAATATCACACCACCATGATGGATAGATTTAGGGTCGGAATGGTGAATCTTGAATGCTTGAACCAAATACCTTCAAAGGCTTGAATGCTTTAATCCTTGATCTTCAATGGAGAACTTGAAATATTGAGAGGAATACTTGAAAACCTTGATTGAAATTTGAAAGCTTGAGCACATGTAAAATTCTTTCTTAGTTGATAGTTAGTGCTTATGCTTGGTTAGAGAAAATGAGAGGAGAAAACTTCCTTATATATGAATCCAGGGCACAATTTTATAGAGAGGCCTACATAGGAGAATTAAATTTCAGTTAGACCTATATCCATAGAAGAGGACCTATATTAAATATAATTTAAGGGTCGTCACTTTGGAACCCAAAATAGCCGACTTGGAAGCGGGAAATGAACTTTTAATGACCCCCGACAGCTGACAAACTTTCAAATTGGAAAGGGGGACCTAGGTCAAAATTGAGGTCGACCTTGACCTAGGTCAAGGTCAAGGTCGATGTTGACCCAGGGAGTTAGAACCCCTAGAAAATGTGCTAGATGGGATAGCTAGTGTCTGAAAAGGCCCAATTAGGGTCCTAAACAGGCACAAAAGTAGGAGAGGGTGCATAAATGAGGGGACAATATGATGATGGTAAAAAAACCCCCTAAGGAGGGCTAAACATTATTAACATGTAAGTTCTTCCATTTTAAGATGATATAGAATGAAACTTCAGTATTGTCATACTGTTATCAAGTTATCTCCATTTTGCTTCCTGAATCACATAGATTAAGGCATCAAGGGTGTTTTGGTCTTGTCTATTGTAGATATGCAATAGAGTTATTTAAAGGATAAGTGTGATTTGGGATTCGTATTCAGATGTGTATGAGTTTGGTTATCAAGGATATATCAAACTTGTCTTTCAATGGATTTTGATTAATGTATTGTCTATTTCATGGTCTCTTTCAAGGGGAGGGTTAAATACTTTGAATGGATAGTTGCATGTTGAACACTCTGGTGGATCTATAAGTAGAACTTGATTAATAGGGTTTGTTTGATGTAAGGCATTAGACATATTAGATTATGTTGTCTTCTTTGTCAATATTCTTCCTCTTGCATTGTTTTGTTTGACTTTGTTTCCCATTGGATAAGGCATTGGTATATGTGGGATTTGGGGTATTTAAGGGATCCATTAATTCAAAACATCAAAGAATATATTTTCCCTTCATATTTGTAGGAAAGAGTTATAGTAAGTCTGGTTTTCAAACACACTTTATGCAAGTGGGATACTGCATAAGATTTGGTAAAAACATTGAGGTACATGTTACCTATAGTTTTGAAACCTCCTCTACAATTATATATCTGCAAGCTATTGTTTTTCGCAAAGTGTTGTGTGTGTGGAGATTAGGCATACCCACTTGAGTGATATGGAGCTCAAAGTAAAGGAGGACTTAATCCTCGTTAATTGGACTTGTATCTTGTCTCCTTTGTGCTGAGGGTGTTCAATTTGTTTCTTAAGTTTTTAATCCCACAACCTGGTCTCATAATCTCAACTAGGAATGGAGATTGCAAGAAAAATATCCAACTCTCTCTCTCTCTCTCTCTCTCTCTCTCATTTCCTTTACCATGAGCATGAGGTTATCTCATAATCCCGCTAAAGTGGGAGATAAATGTATCATCCTAAATTATAAGTACTAAATTAGTGTACACTTTCTAGATTTATTTAACACCCACCTTAGTGTATTTTCACAACAAGACCTCATATGACACTTAATGGATACCTAAATTCAAATATGGTCCTCTTTGATTTTAATTTCATTTAAAATTTAGGTAAGTCCTTATTTCTAAGTGGGCTCCTCTATTTTTCCTCCAATCTAATAAATCATTTTATCACCTAGGCCCTATATTACCATTTGTGGCCTTTGAGTTCTATTGTGACCTCAAAACTAGATGTACTTGATAATACCACATCTACGCTATCATCCTAACACCCAACCTAATTTTTGGCCCCTTTTTCTAGGTACATACTATTTGAAATGTTATGTACCTAGGAACATAATGTTTTAAACTCTATATTCTTGCCTAAAGTGGCCCTAAATTGAACCAGAGCTTCGTGTTGGGGTTTTGGTGGGAAATTAGGTCTCGTGGTTGGCTTGCTTGAGTTTTAACCCCCAAATATTGTGAGAGGTATATAAACCCCATATCTCTCCTCATTTTGGTATCTATATTCTATGCATCCATTATCAAACACAAGAAAGAATTGAAGAACTAAGATAAAGTATTCACATTCAAGCATTCATAATCAAGCTATCAAGTGAAAGGAATCAAATTAAGTTCAAGAAATCAAGTCTTCTTCTCATGCATTCAAGGTGTTCTTCTCCATGGATCTAGCTTCTTTCCGTCATTGAAGGTCTATGAACAAGAGTGTTCTATCAAGGAAGGAGATGCATCTACATCTTCAAGTCTTCATCTCCCTCTCTCAATCAAACATTATGAAAAATTACAACATACATTACATAAGGTTTTAGTATTTCATGATTTCGTTTTGGGTTTTTGTGTTAAGTCAAAGTTATTGCATTAACATATTTTTATCACATTCAAAGAAGGAGGTATGATATACTTAATTTCCTAGATCTAGCCTCTAATACATGATAGCATGATTTTTTTTCATTTCAAGATAGGGGTTTGACTGAGTCAAACCCCTTTATCCAACCTTCTTCCTCATTTTTATATATGCAAGAACAAGTTATGGAGCTAACATAACTTTTTTAGGCAGGTCAAGAACTGTCATAGCATCCCTGCAAGTTTCAGGAAGAAACCTCAAGAACATAATGTTTCAAATGTTGTCTTCCTGGGTAGAGAACATTTCAAATATTCTATACGTCCTAGAACCAATTGAAATTTGACTTGCAGATAGGTGTTAGCTTCAGGGTCTCAAATCAACAGTTATAGGTATTTTTCAGTATTATGTATATCAAAAATTTAGATCTGAATTAGCATACCTCATATTTCAATTCCAGGTGCATGTGAATCTTTCCTAATTTGTGTTTCTTACCTCATTATCTCTCCCCATTTCATTATTTAGCAAATGATAACTATCCTATTCAGTGTGTGGGACCTTCCTTAACCTATTGGGAAATATTCCTTTTGAATATGTAGATTATAAAAGGAGGAGTAATCTATGCCTTTACATTGCTTCCCTTTTCATACTGTACAACAACATAATATTTATTCATTAGGGGCACTTAAATCTTCTCCCTTTATTCTCTCATATGAGGAGACTTTTTCCTCATATGATGTTTTACACTTTTCATGCACAGAGAACAACATTCATGTTTTTCTTTCTTTTTTAGAGGATTTCCTTTCTACAAATTTTCTCCTTTCTCCGTTTGTGAGATATTATTACATACACGGTTACCTTGTCAATACTTGTAGCTAATACTATATGCATAACTTAGCATGTTTCCCTATTCTCTCTATGTTGCACCTAAGGAGGGCATTGGTATGAACACATGGTTATTTTCCGTACTCTTGGATCCTTTTC
Organism: Thuja plicata; assembly: GCA_018584345.1. Taxonomy (NCBI): domain Eukaryota; kingdom Viridiplantae; phylum Streptophyta; class Pinopsida; order Cupressales; family Cupressaceae; genus Thuja; species Thuja plicata. Next base: position 1,393,289 of record MU224795.1, on the reverse strand, counting down.
AAACCTAGTTAGCTAATTTTATGTAGGGATTTCTTAGACCATTTTTACTTTATGTCTCATGTCATAATATTAAGATACATGTCATACACTTTTGTTATCTTATGTGTCATCTTGGTTTATATAAAAAAGGGTACTCATTACAACAAAACAATCTATTATTGTGCATTGCATCGTCTATTAGAATATATCTTATTTTCTCAGATTGCTCTCCTTTTTTCATTTAATTAGACTTTCTTAGTCTTGAGTGACTATCTTCATAGTCAAAATTTACACCACCATCTCTTAATAAAATGCTTATATTTCTCTTTGGACTCTTATGAATCATTAATTAATAATTTTACTTCTCCAAAGTGTTTCACAAAACTTGTTTGACCATAAAGCCTGATATTTTTTAATCAAAACTAATGAATAAAACCAATCCTTTTAATGACCTCATTTGTCTACAATAGACTTCATATTTCTAATACAAGGCATGGATTATATATTTTTAGAATAAGTGAAAAGTCATTATACTTATTGTGTGTCTGTAGGGTCTTTTCTCTTAAGGGGAAAACTAGGACCTAAGACAAGTAGCTTTTCATTGGGTTTACAATCCCTTCGATCAAAAATCAAAATTGAAAATACAAAAATTATGGAGAGAAGAGTTTACTGTTTTTCCTAAATTGCTTAGAATCACTTTCACTCATCTCCCATGGAGACTTCAAGATTCTTAAAGATTTGACACATCACTTCAATTCAAAAGTATCAATATGTGAGTAGCTTTGTACCATCATCATTAAATTTTATTTTTTTGCCCCCAACTCTAGTAGTGGCTTGATCATCTTTTGTAGGCCATTGGAACACAATTTCTGTAGCCAGTCTTTGAATATAGATTTATGTGTCTTTCTAGTATTGACCATTTCAAGAAGCTTATGCTTGGGTAAAAATCTCTTACCTTCAATTGGCATAGTAGTCCATGTTAGATCAATTTATCGATATGGCCTTGCACATCGATAACTGTTTGAACTTTCACTCTCACATGCCTCAAATTGTGCTTATGCCACCAACAGTTTTCAAATATTATAGATTGAAGACAAGACACAAAGTTACATAGGGAAAGCCTACAAGAAAATTAATAGAACCACACACAATCATCCTCTTATAACACAATGACAATGAATAGAAAAGATCGAAAAACAATGACCTGAATTCGTAATAATGTCTTATCCAATTTAATCTGAATTAGGACTAAAACAAAACTATACTAAACCTTATAAATAATTATAATTTCCAAAACTTATCTTCTCATTTTTATTCTACAATGAACCTCTTACCTAATATAATCTAAATCAAAACAAAACACAATGATGCCAAAAACATATGCAACCTCTTCTCTTTTTTTTATAAGTAACTTGAAAATTTTGGATCAGCCCAAGCTAATTGAGACTATAAACATGGGACCTCATTCCAACATGAACACACCAACATTAATGTGAATAGTCTAAACTCGTGAGGATAATAGCCCATTGGGGCACACAACCTTCTAGCACACTTGCTTGGTGAGGGTTTGGAACATAAGTCAATGACTTGAATGCCAATAGCTTTCAACATAAAGGTTCAAACCCACAAATTCAATGTACCAATAAGACAACAAGCTTGTCATCACAATAACTAACGAGAATCTCTAACTTTACGACAATAACAATATCACTCTTAACCAACACTCTTTATCAAAAAGCCAAACAATCCCTTGTCTTTTTAATCAAATTTAAAAATATATTTTATTATCTTACCCTAGTTTCCAATAATGATACACTCCAAAATGAATAACTTAATTACAACAAATGATTATAATTTTTAATCCTCATACCATTAGCAGATTCCTATGTAGGGAACGAGAAATGCATGAATTATATCCCCACTTTTCCTTATTCTATATAAAGTCAGATAAATCATATTGTGGAGCGTTAGTTTTTCCCTATTTAAATCCCAAAGTATTCTCCGGTTTTGACAAAGATCCTTTATATATTTCTTTCCTTTTTAAAAGATAGAAATAAAAAATAATATCTAGAAATTTAAAGAAGTTTGTAAATTAAAAAATGAAAAAATAAGGAGTATAATATTCGACGGCAATCTTTAGAGAATCCCGTTAATGTTGTCATAATGATAAAATATGCGAGAATTCCATATAATGGAAGACAAAACGACAAACGCCACAAATGATCCCAATGTGTAAAGTAAAATACCAAGTCGTTGACTCATACAAAAGTGTCTTTTATAAAATTTAATAACAAATATTTCAAGTTAGAAGACACCCTTATAAAAGGTAAGGAATGAGAGGTAAGACCCCAAAAATGTGATAATTTAGAGGGAAGTCTTTAATAGTTAATAATGTTTTTTAAAAATAAAAATAAAAATTTGGTATAGGGTATAAATAATTGATTTTTCTTTAGGTTTAATGGTTTGTGGGGTTTTCACTCTTTAAATTTATTTGGAGTATAATTTTTTTATTGGAATAAATAATAACATTAACAATTATAGTTTACAATTATAGAAGTTGTATAATAATTTTACAAAAAGAATTATAATAATTGTTGAGCATTATTTTAATGTTATAATTGAATAATATACCAATAGCAGTAATTAAACAAGAAACAAAAGTAACAAACAATCAGTACATTACAAGCAACACTTAACTTATGACAAACAACAAAAAAATTCAATCAATCAATTTGTAAACATGTTATGAGATGAAGTATAATTGTGATCTCATTTTTTTTTAGTTGTTGGGAGCTTTCTAATAGACAAGACTTGATCTGAAATATGTAGAAATTTAAATTTAAATTTCTTTCAATTGAAAGCATAACTTTCTAGTTGTACTAAGAAATTGACATTGAATTGATGGAAAATAATTCAAAGAGAGTTAAAGAACTACATTAGCTATTACCATGTAAATTTGTAGAAGATCAAACTTATTAAATTTATTCAATTATTATTTTTAATTAAATGTGTTACTTATCACATCACACTAAAATAATTAAATATATATCAACGCCAATCCATTAATTCACATTGACATATTATGCATTCTTATTGAAGTCCATTCTTATGATACTATAAGTATAATGAATTATAATGTCATTATAATAATTGATAAGTTAAGTAATACACACAATTTATCATATCATAAAGTAGAATATAATATTCAATTTAATGAGCTAAATTGAAAATACATGATTTATATTATTATAAGTTACAACATAAATGGTTCTTTAGCTCCATGTTCTATGGATTTGCTTACCAATGTTAGGTGTAAATTACCTAACGTGTAAAAATTAACTCTATAATAAGAGGCATGCCACACTTTGTAAAGATGATAATTTTTGGGAGAATCTAAGGATAAAAGATTTTTCATGTAGGCAATCTTGTTGAAAGTTGCAATTTATGCATGTCAATTGCTAATCAATATATATCATATATTCTTCTTACGACCACTCTCTTACTTCATGGTGATGTATTTTGTATTTGTTTTTTAAATTGGATGATCTGGTAAATTTTTATAAATGCACATTACATTTTATATTATTCATTATATAATTGTGAGGTATTATGAAAAATTTACATGTATAATACAATGGTCATATATGTTCACTTCTAATTTGCACACAAATCCTTAGTTATATTACAAAATGCTCACTGCTAGAGGGTTCATTGCCCAAAAGATGAAGGCTTACTGCCAAAGGGCTTACTACCCTAAAGAGAATAAATAGACAAAATGAATTGTTATAGTTGGATCTATCATATGCATAAATTCAATTCCTTTGAGGTTCAGTAAAATTGACTTCCCACACTTTATTAGGTTTCCTGTAATTCACATACAATTTAGTCGCATATCAAATTGTATATTCCTTTTCTATCTTCACATACCATACCATATCTAATGGAGTACCTCAAATATATATATATATATATATATATATATATATATATATATATCCATTCACACATTAAGCCATGCAAAATTTAATGCCATCTTGAATTCTTATGTTACACCTAATGCTTAGTATTATCCCAAAATGATAAGACCAAAACCATCCAATTGATGAAATGTGAATATTTTGGTAAACTATCATGTTGTAGAGGAATATAGCAACTTACAAGTTGAACTTCCAAACTATTTATCTCTCTAGCCAAAGCTCCAAAACACGTGCAAAATTGAATGTAGAATTATCTAGTACACCAAATCATATTGTTCAAATCACACACCCATATATGTTTTTGTAGAGCAATACAAACCAAAACAAGATGAACAAAATCACTAAATTTCTAGATCATTAACAAGATAAATCAATAGAAGTATGTTGACATCAATGACAATCAGTATACCATAAGCACAATATTATCCTTCAATAAAATCACTAATGAAAAACTTACAACACAATTATGATAAAAAAAAAAAGTTTGCTAGCATGCGGAACAATGAAAAAGTTGAAATGAGATGAATTAAATTTGAAGTGAGTGAAGAGATAATCTCCAAGTCACGGGAATGTCTTGCAAAGCGAAAAAGTTGAAGTGGTAGACCCAAAAATGAGAGCACAACCCTATTCTTTAGTGAGGGTGAAGCTCTTGCCAATATGCATGGCAGGTTCAAGATGGAGAGTTTTCTTCCTCCTTGGGACAAGGTGTGTTTCATGTTACTAATGTGCTTTACCTTAGAAGTTCATTTTTTAAATCAAAGGGGGTAAAAATTTATTCAAATCAAAGGGGGTAAAAATTTATTCAAATCGAAGAATTCAACAATGCATGTAGAGTGCAAAAGCCCAACCCAAAAAGGGTCTAAGAATCCGACCACAAAAATCAACAAGACAAAGAAAGAGGAACCTAGAAAGAAAATACAATGAAGACAACCAATTAATGATGGAAAGACAAAGAAAGAGGGACCTAGAAAGAAAATACAATGAAGACAACCAATTAATGATGGATATATTCCTCCAAAAATAGCTTTAATTGACTAGAGATCTACAGAGATAACTCCTTTGAACTGGAAATATTCCATTCCACTAAATGTTCAAAATCTCATTTAGCTAACAATCATCCACCCATTCCACTCTGATGGGATGTATATGAAAGACACAAAGTCATAAAGCTACCAAGAATAAGTATTTGTAAGGTAACTAAAGATAAATGCCAATTCACAGCATCAAAAATTTTATTTATCACCAAGTTAATTGAAATCCACAAGTATGAATCACAAATAATCTTTCACTAACCAAGATAACACCCCCTTTCTAGAGCACAAAGAAGGTTAAGGGAACCAACGTATTATTGTTAAGTTATCTCTTGTAGATGGAAAATAAGAAAATCACCATGCCATAAATATCTTTTCCAACTCTTCCAATCCTAGAATGTCCAAGTTTTCCTTTAGATGACCCATTAATATTAATAATGATGACCCCTTTAGGGAGAAACAATAGATTTACATCCATTTTTGTTTTCTTCTTGCTAACATATGAAAGAGGTACTATCTATATGTTAGGAATGACAGTCCACAAGACAACTGAGAGGGGGGGGGGGGGGGGAANGGGGGGGGGGGGTGAATAAGTTGTGATATAGATTATCTAAACTTTAAACTTTATAAACCACATCTGCAATGTAAATGATGACACAGTAAATGCCAACACCATAACACAATATTTGTTGTCGAGGAAACCCTGTTAAAGGTACTGAGAGTATAGTATCATTGTTAAAATATTTAGCCCTGTTAGGAGCTTGTTACAATATTATAGTACATAGTCCCTGTTAGGAGACAGACCCTGTTAGGAGTCAAAAGAAATAGTAGGCTCACTACCAAGGCACACTTCCCAAAGAAGGTTAAAGCCACCCTCAATGATTCACAATCCAAAAAAGTGTATAAAGAAAATACACAATCCAGTGAACTGTCTGATAGCAACTATCTTTGCTTGATCAGTTCCAATGAAGTACTTTTCTCATAAACTCTGCTCTACATCCAGCAGCCAAACAAGCCTCACAGTGTTCACTTCTTCTTCTTTTCAATCTCAGTCACACCTTTTCAAAATAAAATATCACTCATATATACTCTCTTACAATAATTCATTACGTCGGTCGGTTAAGCTTTCCTAATACACAAATAATTAATTAGGTCGGCCAATTAAGGCTTTCCAATATACAAATAATTATTTAACCCCTTGCTAAGATACAAACAGTACCTATAACAAGAAAACATCATTTACAATCCATCAATTATGCTTCTAGATATGCAATCCATGCTCACTATTCATTTTACACGCTATATGTCTAAAGTCAGCCAACAATTAGGTTTTCTTTAGAATACACGCCACAACTGATGTCACTAGTAGCCAAACAACAATCAAACTCAACCCATTATTCCAAAATATGTCTGATGTCCACCAGTAATCTCAAATCATCTAAAATATCTTTGCTAGAAAGATATACCAGAAACACAGAGACCTGCTCTGTCCAGAATCACAGTTACAGTCCACAAACTAGTCTTCATCAAAAAAACTGTAACATCCACAATATGCAACATAAAGCCAAGCGACCTTAGGGATAAGGTCAACACAATCCTTCTGCATAAATCCAACTTTGATTATTCTAAATGATCCATACAATGTCCATACACCTCTTCCAGTCAAGTAGCCAATCTATCCTCTCCACAGAAATATATGTTGACATCAGTGACAAAACATGAATATCAACAACATAATCAGTAACCAAAACTGATATCATCCAAAAATATCCCCCTTTGGCATTGATGGAAACATATGAGAAAAACCATATGCATCAACCCAAAATTACTCTCTCTCAATACAATCTTCTCAATATCCTCAACACAAATCTCTCAAAATAGTAGGGATTTTCACATAGATTCCTTCCTCCTTTCCCAGCAATGGAAAATGGTGCCATAACTCATCTATAGTATTCTGTAAGGTGTATCTTTTTCAAGTCTTCATTTCCATCAACCAGGTGCAAGATCACCCAAATGTACTTTATAGTATTCTCCTGCGATCACTCCCCCTAAGGAGTAGATCCATACATCAAGTCCAAAGAATGATATAGGTTTGAGATCCACTAGATTGACGCACATCTACATCTTTTAATTACCATTGGGAGGGGCTATCACCCCAAGTATGCCTCTAAGATATTCAAAAGCATCTTTTGGAAAAGGTTTAGTAAATATATCTGCTATCTATTCCTTTGAGCTGATATACTCTAGTTTAATCTCTTTATCTGCTACCTTCTCCCTCAAGAAATGATATTTAATAGAAATATGTTTAGACTTTGAATGCATTGCAAAATTCTTTGACATATTCACTGTACTAGTGTTATCACAATGGATAACCATTGGTTCTTTGAAAATTATTCCAATGTCCTTTATCATTTGTTTCATCCAAAAAACTTGTGTATAGTTTATTGCAGCAACAACATACTCTGACTCAACAATAGATTGAGAAATACAGTTCTGCTTCTTGCTCAACCAAAAACCAATCTTTTTCCAAGGAAAAATGCACCACCACTTGTACTCTTCCTATCATCCACATTACCTAACCAATCAGCATCAGTATAAGCTAGAAAAGTAAAATCATTTGATTTTTCATACCACAATCCATATTATATTTTCCCTTTCAAATATCTAAAAATTCTTTTTACAGCAGAAAAATGTCTCTTTAGGATCTGCCTAATATCTAGCCACAATTCCAACTGCATTGGTAATATCTGGTCTGGTGTGAGTTAGATATTGTAGACCTCCAATCATCGATCTGTACTTGGTCTAAAAAACACTTTGAGTCTCATTACTATTAGTCAGTTTGTTTCTAGTTACCATAGGTGTCCCAACGGGTTTACAGTCTTTCATTCCAAACTTTTTCAATATTTCCTTAAGATACTTGGTCTGAAATATAAAAATGCCATCCTTACTCTGAATAATTTGCAAACCAAGAAAAATTTTCATCTCACCAATCATTGACATCTCGAATTCATTTAACATTTCTTTAGGAAACTTCTTACTCATCTTATCATTTCCTCCAAAAATGATATCACCAACAAAAACTTCTACAATTAATATTCCATCTTCATCAGTTCTCAAATATAAATTACTGTCTGCATTACCTTTTCTGAAACCAAGATGAAGTAGATGTTTGTCCAGTCTGGCATACCATGCTCTTGGTGCCTATTTTAGTCCATACAATGCCTTGTTCAATCTGCAAAGCATGTTTTCATCATTTGTCAAAGGAAAACCTTCAAGTTGCTCAATGTAAACTTCTTCCTCTAGATCACCATTCAAGAATGCTGACTTCACATCCATTTGATAAACCTTAAAGTCTTTATGTGTAGCATAAGAAAGAAATAATCTCATAGCTTCCAATCTAGAAATAGGAGCAAATGTTTCTTCATAGTCTATGCCTTCTTGTTGTGAATAGCCTTTACATAATAGTCTTGCCTTGTTTCTTACCACTGTTCCTTCCTCATCCATCTTATTTCTGAAAACCCATTTAGTACCAATCACATTTTTGTTCTTAGGTCTTGGAACCAATTCCCAAGTATTGTTTTTCTTTATCTATTCAAGTTCTTCCATAGATTTAGTCCAAGATTCATCTCTAAATGCTTCATCAGTAGTCTTTGGTTCAACTTGATAAATCAAACAGATCTCATCTCTAACTCTAGATCTAGTCATCATATCTTTACTTGCATCACCAATAATTTGATCTTCAGGATGGTTCTTTTTAACATACGTTGGTGTCTTCAATGTTTCAGTAGCTTTAGTCTATTCATCTTCAATCTCATGACCAATCATCAAAGATTCTTTAGATTCAACAGAAACCTCTTTCACTTCTGTAATCTGACCACAATCATACATTCTTTCTTGAATCTAAAACTTTTCATCTATCCTCACATTGGCACTTTCAATCAACTTTCTCAATCTCAGATTGAAACATTTATATGCTTTACTCTTAGTAGAATAACCAAGAAAGATTCCTTCATCACTTCTAGCATCAAACTTGCCTATCTCATCATCTCTCTTGATATAACATTTACTACCAAATATTCTAAAATATTTTATAGTAGGTGTATGATCAAACCATAATTCATAAGGAGTCTTACTTGTACCTTCTCTGATCTAAATTTTGTTCAGTGTGTACATAGTAGTGCCAACTGCTTCTCTCCAGTGAACATGTGACACATTTCCTTCCAACAACATAGTCCTTGCAACATCTAATATAGTTCTTTTTCTTCACTCTACTATCCCATTCTATTGTGGAGTTCTAGGGGCTGATGTTTGTCTGTATATTCCATGCTCTTCACAGTATGTATTAAATAGCTCTGATGTAAACTCTCCTCCTCTGTCTGATCTCAAATACTTTATCTTCAAACCAGATTCATTCTCAAATTTTGCTTTGAATAACTTGAATTTTTCAAATGCTTCAGATTTCTCTCTCAAATATGTAACCCGCATCATTATATAAAAGTCATCAACAAATAGTATAAAGTACCTTTCACCATAGTATGATTTAGTTCTTGTAGGACAACACAGATTTGTATGCACTAGATCCAACTTCCCTTTTGCTGAATAAGCTTTTCTTTTGAAATTACTTCTAGTTTTCTTCCCCATAACACACTCTCTACACATAGTGTTAGATGGCTTTACAATTTTAGGTAGATCTCTTACTGCTTTAGTTGTACTTTCTTTCACAATATTATCAAAGTTAACATGAAAAAATATTATGTGCCATAACCAACTATCATCAACCTTCGCAATAAAATAAGAAGCTTCAGATGTGTTCAATTCAAATACATTACCTATGGATATAGTACTAGATGCAATCAAGTCTCCTACTTTATTTCTGATAGAGCATTTCCCATCAATGAATTTCAATTGATAACCCATGTCCACTAACTATCCAACACCCAACAGATTATGCTTAAGTCCATCAACAAGTAATACATTTCTAGTGTTAGTCTTTCCATCCAAAGAAATAGATCCAACTCCAATAATAAGCTTGGGAGTATTGTCACCAAATCTGACAACACCACCATCATGTCTTTTCAAACTAACAAACTTTTTTTTTTTTATCTCCAGTCATATGACGTGAAAAACCACTGTCTATAACCCATTCATATTTATTTTCAACTTGGGATAAGGCTTTTTGTTCATGCATAGGTTCATCATCCTTAATAGCAATAAATCCAATTTCATCATAGTCACCATCATCACCATTAGATATACCCTCACTAGCATAATAACATTCCTCATCTTTTGAATAATTAGACTTGAAAAACTTAGGTTTGTGCTTTGGAACTCTTGTAGGACATCTTGATGCAAAATGACCAATCTTGTTACATGAAAAACATTTCAAAGGTAATTTTCCTTCAAACTTTCCCTTACCTCACTTTTCTCTTCTAGCAATTAGTGCCACAACTTCATCTAGCTTTCTTTCTTCTTCCTATATCTGTTCCCATTCATCAACATAGGCTCCAAGTTCTTCCCTTAGGTCATTACTACTGGTGCTTTCTGTGTGTAAGAAAATACACCTTCACGAAATTAAGATTAGAGCAAACAATTCTATGGAAAGATAATACAAAACTAATCTAAAGAATTGAAGCTAAATCTATATCATCTCATGGTTCTCTATTCAAGCTTTGTTAAGAGAGCTCTCAGGCTTAATCTCTCTCAAGGAAAATCCTAGAATGAGATATGTATGAAATTCAATGCTAAAATATAGCTAGAATGCTAAAAAATGCTCAAAAATGCTCCAAGATTATGAAAGAAATTAGCAAATGCTCCTAAACATGATACTAAATGATAATGCAAATGTTAAAAAATCTCTCAAATCTCTCAAATGCTCCTCACTATGCTCTCAATATTGCTATAATAAGGATGCTTTTTCTCTTGAATTCTTGGATTCCAAACACAAAGGAAATTGCTTGTATTTATAGCATTTTCCCAAGGGTAGGGGGTAGAGTGAATTGATCATGATCAAAGCTTGGTTAAGT
>MU224795.1:1354873-1366720 GCA_018584345.1 Thuja plicata | reverse complement strand
GAGCAAACAATTCTATGGAAAGATAATACAAAACTAATCTAAAGAATTGAAGCTAAATCTATATCATCTCATGGTTCTCTATTCAAGCTTTGTTAAGAGAGCTCTCAGGCTTAATCTCTCTCAAGGACAATCCTAGAATGAGATATGTATGAAATTCAATGCTCAAATATAGCTAGAATGCTTAAAATGCTCAAAAATGCTCCAAGATTATGAAATAAATTAGCAAATGCTCCTAAAAATGATACTAAATGATAATGCAAATGCTAAAAACTCTCTCAAATCTCTCAAATGCTCCTCACTATGCTCTCAATATTTCTCTTAGTTTTGCTATAATAAGGATGCTTTTGCTCTTGAATTCTTGGATTCCAAACACAAAGGAAATTGCTTGTATTTATAGCATTTTCCCAAGGGTAGGGGGTAGAGTGAATTGATCATGATCAAAGCTTGGTTAATTGAAAAGCTTTGAGGCATTTTCAAATGGAGGGAAAGTTTGTTGATCTCAAAGATATTAGGAATTAAATAATTCCATCTCTTAATTAAATTAGCCATGGAAGGGTGATTGGGTTGGATTTGATCCTATTTGATTTGAACTATACAATTGAAAAATAAATTGCATAATTTGATTAATCCCTTTAGTCTTGAATTTAATTATTTGATTTCATGATTTAATTGATCTTTTAAACTGATTTGAATTTTTTCCATTTGATTTGCATTGATTTAATGTCCATTTGATGATATTTTGAAGCATTTGGCTGAGATTTATAGTTTGGTATGCTTGAGGTACACCTGGTAAATTTTAGGTGTCTACACTTTCATTTCTAGATAAGGTCTTTTTGTTCTTGTGCACAGTTACCTTGAATGCTGACTCAACTTTAGGTAAAGTGTCTCCCAATTGTGCCGCCTCAAATGTAGTAAGCTTTCCAATCAACATCTCTCCGGTGAATTTCAGTGTCAAAGGTATAATCTCCTGTATGGCATGCCATTTGGTTCTATATGCAGGTTTCAAAGATATGAGTATCTACACAATCACTTCTTCCTCACTATAAGTACCTCCAGAGTTTCTAATGCTAGTAACCACTTCGGCAATTCTTTGACCATATGCCCTAATGTTCTCATCTTCTCTCATCTTCAGTGATTCCATGTTTGTCTTCCAGTTTTGTAGCTTTTCCTTCTTAGTAAAATTTTCTCGAATATACAATGCTTCCAATCTTGACCAGATCCCATGTGTAGAATCCAAGTCCTTTACTTTAGTGAATTCTCCTTCTAAAAGTGTGCTGATCAAAGATTACCTTGCAACCATATTATATGAAAATAAATTCTTCTGATATTCAGTAGCCTTCTCTAATTCATCCTCAGTCACTATATTTTCATTCTTTATGATCATCCAGTAATCAATTCCCAGACATAGAAAATGTGTTCTCATCTTGTTTTGCCAACTATCAAAGTTTTCAGGATCAAACTTCAAACTATCCTTCTTGTAGTAAGTCATCTTCAGGATCACCTCAAGCTATTAAAATTTCTCTTTAAGAACCACAAGATCTGATACCAATTGTTAGGAATAAAAGTCCACAAGACAACTAAGAGGGGGGGGTGAATCAGTTGTGATATAGATTATCTAAACTTTGAACTTTATAAACCAAATCTGCAAATGTAAATGATAACACAGTAAATTCCAACACCATAACACAATATTTGTTATTGAGGAAACCTTGTTAAAGGTAAAACCCTGGTGGGAATTAACACCCACAAATAATTTACTGAGAGTATAGTATCCCTGTTAAAATATTTATCCCTGTTAGGATCTTATTACAACATTACAGTACATAGTCCCTGTTAGGAGACAAATCTTGTTAGGAGTCAAAAGAAATAGTAGCCTCACTGCCAAGCCACGCTACCAAAAGAAGGTTAAAGCCACCGTCAAGGATTCACAATCTAAACAAGTGTATAAAGAAAATACACAATCCAGTGAACTGTCTGATAGAAACTATCTTTGCTTGGTCAGTTCCAATGAATTACTTTTCTCATAAACTCTGCTCTACATCCAGCAGTCAAACAAGCCTCGCAGCTTTCACTTCTTCTTTTCAATCCTAGTGACACCTTTTCAAAATAAAATATCACTCATATATACCCTTTTACAATAATTCATTAGGTCGATAAGTTAAGGTTTCCTAATACATAAATAATTAATTAGGTCGGCCAATTAAGGCTTTCCAATATACAAATAATTATTTAACCCCTTGCTAAGATACACACGGTACCTATAACAAGAAAACATCATTTAAATCCATCAATTATGCTTCTAGATCTGCAATCCACGCTCACTATTCACTTTACATGCTACATGTCTGAAGTTAGCCAACAATTAGGTCTTCTTTAGAATATAAGCCACATCTGACATCACCAGTAGCCAAACAACAATCAAACTCAACCCATTATTCGAACATATGTTGGCTATCCACCAATAAGCTTGCATCATCTATAATATCTTCGCCAGAAAGATATACCAGAAACATAGAGACCTGCTTTGTCCAAAATCACAATTACAATCTAGAAACCAGTCTTCATCAAAACAACTGTAACATCCGCAATATGAAACATAAAGAAAAGTAAACTTAGGTATAAGGTCAAAACACATCCTTCTGCATAAATCCAACTTCGATCATTTTGAATCATCTGTAAAGTGTCCATACACTTCTTCCAGTCAAGTAGCTAGTCTATCCTCTCCACAGAAATATATGTTGACATTAGTGACAAAACATGAATATCAACAGCATGGTCAGTAACCAAAACTGATATCATCCAACACTATCCATCACCTTCAAACCTTGAACTCTACATCTTTGCAACATCACTAGGATCTAAAGGGGAAGACACCTCACTCTTAACAAGGTCCTTTTAAAAAAATATGTACTAAAATCTTATTCCAAAGCTATTGAATCCTTAATTTGTTATCTTTAAAAATCTTATAGTTATGCTTATAGCCCAATTTTTCGAATGATACAAGAGGGTCCAATAGACCAAGCCACTTGAAGAAAGAGAAATTTAGTAGGAGGCCTACCAAAACTTCTCCATAAATAAAAAAGAGAAGAAGCATGGATGCAAGATTGTTTCTAGACATGTCACTAAAGGTGTCAAATATCTCTAGAAAATGAGCATTGAAAGAATAAATGAGATGAGTATTCTGCAATTTTCCTCAGAGGAAACCACTTTATGGTCCATGTAACTTCAACTTACACAAATTTTCATTTGTGAGACAACTTTTGTGAGTAACTATCTAAATGAATAAATTAGACTTGGATCGAGCATCTTGTATCACAATTTTTTCCACTAAGGAACCTCTTCCTCCCCAAACTTTAGATGGTCTAGTTCCTGATACCTAGAGGATACTAAAAATACCCTTATAGGATTAGGGATCAAAGCTAAGACATCTCTCCCTATCAAATAATTGGGAACTCTTCCAACCAAGATTTAGAAAAGCTCTTCACTACCCCCAACTAATACCCCTTGTGTTCACTCATAAGATCTCTTCCACATATACACCTCTACCTATTCCATCACTACACACCTTTAAAATCCTCTACCCTAGACAATTTTTAGTACCTCCCATAATTACATTTTATCACTATTTATTTTGATTTGAGCTAGAATTTATTTCTTTTTCCTATGACTATTCATATATTACTATTTTTTATTGGCATGCGTGAGATGCACTCATTTATAGCTATATTCTTTTGGTCATGTGGATACCACTATTGATGTGGTTAGTGGTTTATAATTTTGATTTTGTAGATAATCATATATGGATGATGACTCCATGAGTATGTGCTATGATATTATATGATGATGTCTGGATGTATTCACACACATATATATGAATGATATTTTGGCCTTGGCATTACTGATGGTTCCTTGACGAGTGTGATTTTGTGCCAATGATTCAATGTGCTATGCTATGATTGATCATGTGATGATAGTAATTTGTTATGGGGATTTATTATATTCTCATTTATATTGATTTAATGATGTTAATGATATTTGATGATATATGTTGTCATTTTATCATTTTTGACGATTAATGATGGTAAACATGTTAGTTTAAATGAATTTATAATTGTAATGTTTAAACAATGATTAATGATATAATCCTACCCAATCTTATTTAATAATTATTTGATAAAATTAGATATATGGTGATTTTATGTGAGAAAGAGCGATATCATAACTTTTATAGAATGATTATGCCACTAAAGTTCCCTTTTACTAACTGATATAATTTAGTGATGTTGTATGTGCTTCAACTATTTATATATGTACATATGATCTAGTGTAGTTGATTGGTGACATTTGAGTGATGGAAGGTACCAGGCATCAACTCCACTTGGCTTCACAGGTCTGAGAATACCTATAATATTCCTAACACTGATTAATTAGAGATAGTCCTTTGAAAAAATCATGTTATCCAACCTAATTTTTGTTCCTATTTGTGTGCGACAGTCAACATGTTTCTTAGATGTACTAGTCCAGTTACCATGTGGTAATGTTCGGCTACCCTTGCATAAATTGTGAAAGTCTAGTAATGTGTTGTACATGGTCAAGTGGTTAATAGTTATTGTGGTTTAATGATTTAAATTAAAATTCTGATTTAAAATATTTTATATATGTTAATTTTATGTTACTGACAAATATGTTGTATATATATTTTAATTAATTAGAGTTATATATATATATATATAGTGTGTGTGTGTGTGTGTTAGAAGTTTTGAAAAGTTATTTGGGCCTTTTGGGGAGATTTTTGTGCCTTTGGAGTTTTAAGTTGTCTTAATGTATCTTTATTATTCTTATTTTCTCTCCAAAAAGTGACTTTTTATAGAGAATTAGAGTTCATTTTTGGAGACACTTAGTCTCTTTTATTACTTCTTCCTAAAAAAAATACACTATTTGGTGGGGAAATTTGGATTTGATAGTTGGAGAGATTTATTAAGAAGAAATTTGTGGGCATTGGCTTGAAAGATTTGTTGGAGTGATTTCTACCAACTGTCTTGATTTCACTTCCTCTCTTGGTGTGTACAAAATTATTTTCATATTTGGAGTCAAAAAATTTGAGGTAGAATTATTGAATTCTCCATTGTTGTCAATTTGAAATGGTTTCTTTGGTTTGAAAATGGCTTTTTAAATGTGTGAATTTAAACATGTTCTCACTTTGTAGAATTTAATTTGATGCATTTGTGAATTTAAATGTCAGAATTTTGGAAATGAGGATTTGTAAGGGGATATGCTACACAAATTTTTAATAATGGTTGAAATTTGGATTTGAATGTACTTTTGGATTTTTTTTTCAAAAAGGGATTAATGGGTTCTTTCAGTTTTCTATTCTTTGAGTTTTAAATTTTAATATTTTTAGTGGTCAATAATGGCGGCTTGGCTTTGGATTGGTTTTATGCCCAAATTGTGGTTAATTCAATATTGTGGATTTAAGTGGGTTTGATGTGATTTTATTATGTGGATTGATAGTCTTTGTATATAAAATTTAAATTGAGATCCATTGGGAATCATACTTGAGGAGTAAAGAATGCTTTAATGTGCTTGGGCATGGTTGGATATTGGTTGGTTGTGGAAGAACCATTTTTTGATATTATGAGTGTATGTGATTATACGGTACTATGTGATTGAAATATGGTTGGATTCATATAAGAATGCTTGATCTTGGTGAATACCAATGAATTTGACCGAATAGTGTTTGTTGGAAATTTGAACCCATCATATATTGAGTATTTTATTGTTATCTCAACTATGGTATATTATCTTTCTTCTTGTGGAATGTTGACCATAGGATTAGGTTCTTTGAGTAAGTATGGGTAATGGAACAAAATAATCCTTGAGAATGACCTATGAGGGTTGGAATCCATGAGCATGAATTTTGAGGGTATTTCTATTATGAAATCCCTAAGTATGAAATATGAGGGTAGTTTCTTGTTGGAATCCTTAAGCATGTCTTGAGAGGGTTGAAATATCTAATCATGACTTTTGAGGGTAATTTTCGCATGTATGGACATGTGGTGACATTCCCTATGCTTAGTACTCTAGCGCTTAAGTTCTAGTGGTCCAGGCAGAACCTGGGATATTATGTTGCCTCTTATCAAGTGTTGGTCTCCATGCCCTATGTGAGTGACTAATTATCTACATTATAGTTTCATTACTTGGCATTGGCCATTTTGGAAATGATCGTATGAGTTAATGCGGTTTGTACTTCGGTAATCACCCTTATGGTCCTATATCCCACCCTTATGGTCCTATATCAATGTCCTTTCTCTACATATTTATTGCATAGGGATTGCTTTGCATGATGATAATACTTATTTAGTTGAATATGTATTAGTATGGAGTGTGTGATGCCTACTATCCTTCTTGTGTGTGTAAGTAAATTATTTCTTGGAGCATATGATTATCTTCATGGGAACAATAGGGTGGGCCTAATAGTACCATGTGGTTGAGTGAGATGACACGCCATGATTGGGGACCAATGTAAAGGTATTGAATAGTCACAGATCCTTCCTAACCTTGTTCATGAACTGATGACATATAATAAATGCATTCATACTCCTTTTATTTCCCTTGTAATATTATGTAATAATATGAACACCATGATCATGTTTATAGCATTGGTTTAAGTGAATGGACCTTTATCCTAATGTAAAGTCATATAATCATATTAGAGAAGACTAAGAATATTTTATGATTCAACCCTTATTTGTGAATCTAAACCTTGTAAATTGGGCTAAGTAGCTAGTTTAACACCTCCACTTATACTTTGGAACTTGTGCTATATTAGCACCTCAACTTGCACAATAAAACCTCTACCTCTTTGGACTAACACAATTTGGAGGCTGAAAATTTGAGTTTAAATGCCTCTGTTTGAGTTTTGACACCTCAACATTGTACATTAGCACCTCTACTTATAATGTCAAAATGTAAGAGTTAGGTGCCTAGTTTTGGTAGTACACCCTATTGGATGATAGTTTATGGTTGTAAACTCAAACTAAAACCCTTATATCATTTATTTATGTGCCATAAATGTCATAGGGACACTTGTATGATTCTCTTCCATATTGAGCTAAGTGTCATGAGGTTGTTGGATAAGATTGGTTCTCTTCTATGTTTGATCATTATTTCATAGCACTTGATGATGATGAATAGAGTAACCATTGAATGTAAGATTTTATTATTATTATTTCATGTTGGATTGTTGTCCTTTTAACAAAAAATTGTTTCATCTCTATTATCACATCTTTTGCCTATTATTCCAAGGGTTCCTTGGTGGGGCACTACATTTGGTATTAGAGAACATTGTCATACACTAGTAACTCCGGTGTTTATGTGTTCATTATTTTTTGGTGTGCAATTTTTATGGTATATTATGAATATTTTTCTATTGGTTCTCCCTCACATGTGGTTATTCTTAGTCACTTAGTTATGTATGTATGCTTCATGTTGATGAATTATTTGATTTTGATGAATCATTCTTATACTGGAAGGACTAACATTGTATTTTTGAACTTTCTTTTGTTGGACAAGCCCCCAAAAATTTTCCCCTATTTATTTTGTGAGCCTGGTCACACTTGATTTATTGTTTAATTGCTATCATTTTTACAATTTAGTGTTGAAAATTGATGAAAATTCACTTTCTTAGGCTTATTTTTAACTCCCAGTCCTTTGTGGCGATGATGTTATTTTCTGTCAGGTTCAATATGAAACCCTGATTATGTATAAGGGAGTACATTATAGAAAATGTACCATGACTACATGTTAAATAGTCAAAATAATGACTTATCTAGTAGAATTTATTTAAATGACATGATTTGTTTTGGATGAGGAATAATTGAGTTTTATCTATGTATTTTTGGTTGTACTGAATGTTTAATTTATCTCTCTTTATAATAGCATGACTAATGGGTTTTCTTATGATAGGTCTAATTCATAGCTTTTTTTTTGAAGGATGCCTCTAAGGAATAATAATTAAGGCTAGAATGTAGGTCTTCATATGGGCACACAAGATAATCCTTGTCATGAGGATTTTAAAGATGAGGAACATTAGGATGATCATTAGAATGATCATTAAGATGAGTAGAGGGGTGACCAAAGATGTGGTTCGGGTGATGGTAACAAGGGTCAACAAATCCTTAATTTACTCTAGGATCTCATTACATGGTTGGTACACCATCCTGATGCATCTCAACATTGGAATTTATGACCATCAGATCACAACCATTAGGAGGAGAGGAGAGAGCATGAGCATTATCATACTCTATTTTTTTTTAGAGTAGACCAGTAGAGAAGCAAATATTCCCCTCATAGGAGAGATTCGATAGCAGTGTATGAGGACACTATTCTAATCAACCAAAAACCATTGAAGCTCAGCTGTGATATTCATATGAAATTGCCAATAAATTCTCCAAGTTGTGTCTTTCAACAACGTGAGGAATGTTTCTTACAAGGATTTCCCTCCTCACAAAAGATCTAGAGTAAGAAAAAACTCCTTCAAAACCAACAACATAACAATATCCAAATTCAAAACATAAGAAATGAGCTCCAAATCTTTAGTATCATTCCCAAGAAGTTCCACCCTCTTCACCAAGCCATGTGGGATTAAATAAAATCACCTTTTTGGTGTCTCAATGTGGAGTCTAAAATATTAAAGGCCTTATTATTATAAAATATTAATTTTCTCCTCCTCCTTAGGTGTTGACTTAGGATGTTAAATGACCCCTTTTTAAAAATAATAATGTTGTGTTACTAGGCCAATGGTTACAAGTTGCATGAGTCATAAAGTGACAATATACAAGACTTAGGTATTTAAAATCAAATTATATTTCTCTAAACATGATAAAAATTCACTCAAAATCCAAATATAAAATATTACACTGGTAGAGAAATAGAACATATCCCAACTACTAAAAATAGACACTTACTAAAAATAATAACTGGTAAAAATAGTAAATGTGTCCAAACACCAAATTGGCCCAATTTGAGATGCATTGAAGCTTACTAAAAATAGTAAGTGCTAAAAATGGGCACTAATACAAATAGTAACTTACTTAAAATAGTAAGTCTCAAACAAGTTGTTTGAAATCACTCCAGAAAGTGTCATTCATCTCCACTAATCCATTTAAACACACAAAAACATCAAAACACCCCTTTGATCCCACTAATACCAATCCAAAAAGACAACACTAGATGCATTACAAGAGAACCAAAAAAATGGGGACATTACAGTCAAACCTTCCCAAAGATTTATTGTCCTCAAGAAATTCCAAAGCAACTCCACCATCAGTATACTTATCGATCCTATAACCGAGAATGATCCTAGGGTCCCAAGTAAAACTATGAGATTTCTATCATCAACCTCTCAAAGAATTTTCCTAATAGATGCCAACACAAGAGCCCCCCTGATAACTACTAGTAATTAGAGAAATCAAATATTGCACCAACTCTATCAAATCCTCACAAAATAGCTCTCTAAAAGAAATAAAATAGAATACCAAGGGAGTAAACCCCAATAAGAAAACATTGCCTTCCTCATCTTTAACTGTTGAAGTATAAACCCAAGTGATCCTTAGGTTTGAAATCAATCAATAAAAGGAACCACCATGTTGATGTTGCACCACTCTGATGAAAACCTAACACATCACTCGTTGTGGAAACCTAGTAAGGTCCATAACTGTAATCCTACTAACTAACATGATCTTGATAAACTCGAAGGAATATTTCCTCATCCCCAAACCATAATCCTTAGTAAGTCTCCTCATGAAGTCTTCCCCCCCTCCAAAAAAAAAAGATGTATCATAGTCAAGGGGCTAATAAGGATAATGTTTACATGACTAACCTTGACATCAAGTAACTTATTTATGACTTTGTGATAAAAAAATAGAATCATATCATCGACAATTAACCTCCAAGTGTCAAGGGAAGAAAATTGAGTATGCCGAGAAACCCAACTCACTGCACTAGACCACTCACCATCTAGAAACATGCATAATAACATAATGAAGTTGTCGGAGTGACCCAAACTCTCCCAAGTAGAAGTAAAGAATAATTTAACTATACCTAGAGAATCTCCCAAAATAAACTGCCAAAAGATCGAGGTCACCATAATTAATGCAGAGGTGTCAGGGAGAAGTGTAGTGTAAGCACTTTCTCCTTCCCAATCCACCAATTTCAAATTTTACTCTTATTTACTTGTTACTGCTTTAGGATATTATGTTTTTGGCCTATCCAAGGTGATTGGGTCCTCTATATGTTCCTCCAAGGTGAGTATTCCTCCAATCAAAACCTTAAAATTTTATGCTTTAGGGACACTGGCCCTATTCTAATCCAATAACTGGAAATCTTCACCAGTGACTTCCCCAACCCAAAATTTCTATTGGGACACCTTGATTATGTTATAAGGATTGAGGACCAACCCTTGGTTTGACCCTCCAACTGTTGAATCACTAACTATCCTAGAATCCCTTGTAGGTCTATCTTACTGGTTTTATGGACTTAATTCCTCTTCTAGGAAGCAACTAGGGAAAATGATGGTAGATCTAGATACCCTTTTGGGATTTATGAAGGAACCCAATGCCTTAGTTCCCAATTCCACTCTTGCAGCACCTAACTTGTGCAAAGTACACAGACCTAATAGGCCACACTAGGTTTGGTTTTCAAAGAAAGTGTTAGATGATGGGTGCATGAAACTGATGCAATGAATCAGACCTTGTCTACTAACTTAATTTGACTCAAATCCACACTTAGTTCACTCAACCAATTCAATTCTTTATAATAGTAACTCTGTTTCTACTAATCCTGACTGTATACATGAGGATATTCAGTCTAGGGCTTGATGAAAACATGGTTTTCCCTTTGAGCCACCTCCTGAGATTTTGAAATCCATAAATATGTCATCCCAACTTGCATTTTCCAGAATCTTAGTGAATTCCATTGGACCAAATGCAAGTTAGGACTCCATTTGTGGAACGAGCTTCTAACAAGCCTCTTCCTAGACTGCTTTTAGAAAACTTGTTCAAAAACACTTCAAATCAAAACTAAGCAATATCAAATCAACTAGAAAGTTACAATAGCACAAAGGAGTTTCAAAAAATCAACTTGGTTTGCAAATATCACACTAGACACGACCATACAGTTCAGAAATGCTCAGAAAAACTCTTCATCTTCCATTCCAAATGCATCAAAACTTCAATACCAAACTTCTAACCCATTTGGTTCGAAGTAACAACTTAAATCCTAGTGTCAGTTTAGAGATTAAGGAAATCCAGGAAAGTATTCAAAAAGATGGATATGAGTTTGTATCTAGAGATCAGGAGAATGGGAACCTGGTCGAGATGCATGACATTATAGCTAAAGAAGAAGCCTTTTGGAGGCAAAGATCGAGAAAGATTTTTCTGAAGGAGGGGGATAGAAATACTAAGTATTTCTTTATGACTACCCTAAAACATAGAATGAATAATCAGATCTCTAATCTCAACATTAATGGCACTACATCTAGTGATGATGAGGCTATCAGAGTCGAGGCTAAAGATTTTTTCTTCAACTTATTACAAAAAGACAGCGAGCTTGATAAGAATGAACAAAGGGAGTTCCTTAGATGTATTCCTAGGATTTTGGATGAAAATCAAAACAGAAGGCTCACTGCTATCCCTTCTAACTCTGAGATTAAAAAGTCTATCTTCTCTTTTGAAGGTGAAAAATCCCTGGGGCCTGATGGCTTCCCTATGTTCTTTTTCCAGTCTTTCTGGGGTATTATTGAAAAAGATGTAACCAATGCGGTTAAGGAATGTTTTGGGTCCAAAAAAC
>MU224795.1:1301917-1322307 GCA_018584345.1 Thuja plicata | reverse complement strand
TCTTAAGGAGGAATCTAGAATAAAAGAAATTACAAATAAATATTATGTCCTCACATATGGAAAAGAGGACAAGTGTTCATGTAGGGATTCTATAGGAATCTCCTACTTACATAATAAATAAACTAAAATACCTTGGTTTATAATATATTTCACCGAGGAAAGATTACATATTCTAACAAAAACCAACCCAAGGAAGTACAACAATAAATGCTAAGAAAAAAAAATAATAACACATGAACTCTCCTTTAATCATCTTACTATAAATGTTCTTTGTAAAATATGCAACCTTGGACTGAAGAACACGATTTACCAAAAAAAGTTAAAGCTCAACTATGATCTCCGTATGAAATCACAAATAATTCCATAGATTGTGTCTTTCAACAATGTGATGAATGTTTCCTTAAAGGGTTTACATCTTCACAAACTATCAAGAAGAAGAAGAAACTCCTTCCAAAATAACAACATAACAATCTCCAAATTTACAACATAAGAAATGAGCTCCAAGAAATTGCTTTTATATCATTCCCAATAAGTTCCACCCTCTTCACCACGCCATGTGGGATTAAATAAAATCACATTTTTGGTCTCTCAATTGTGGAGTCCAAAATATTAAAGGCCTTATTCTTTAAAAATATTAATTTTCTCCTCCTCCTTAGGCATTGACTTAGGATGTCAAATGGCCCCTTTTTAAAAATAATGTCGTGTTACTAGGCCAAGGGTTACAAGTGACTTGAGTCATAAATTGACAATATAAGAAACTTAGGTGATTAAAATTAAAATATATTTCTCTAAGCATAATAAAACTTCACCCAAAGTCCAAATATGAAATATTACACTACCAGAGAAACATAAGCTAGTCCAACTACTGAAAATAGACAATTACTAAAAATAGACATTCCTAGAAATAGTAAGTGTGTCCAAACACCGAATTGGCCCAATCTGAGATGCACTGAAAGTTGCTATAAATAGTAAGTTCTAAAAATGACCAATACTAAAAATAGTATTTATCTGACAAGTTGTTTGAAATCACTCCAAAAATCGTCATTCATCTCCATTAATCCATCTAAACACACAAACATCATCAAAATATGTCTCTGATCCCACTGACACCAACCTAGAAAGCCAACACTAGATGCACTACAAGATAACCTTGAAAATGCAGAAATTAAACCTATACTATTTTTTATGAATCATATAGAATATCATTCTATTCTTATATCCCATATCCACATAGATTGTTTAGATATGGAATATTTCTATGATCACAAAGTTTGTCTTTGAAATCAAAGCTGATAGATATATAAAATGGAAACTCCCATTAGATTGATCTTTTTTAAACAATAGATGCCTTATATATGTATGATCTTAAATAAGAGGCTAAAATCCATTTGTTATTCCTCTCACTTCTCATTTATCCATGAGGTGGAGGCCATTCTTGGGGAGGAATTTTTGAATGCATGTCACAAACACTGTATGAATACTAACATCTTTACATTTTACTAGAATTTGTGTTGGAAATGGGGGAAACAAAGGAAGTAGATAATATTTTATGTTATAAGGTCTTTAAAAATTTATGTCTTGGTTATATTTAAGATGAATTGGTGAATGTTGATGAGGAGAAGCAGATTCATCTCTTACAGGAGTATTGTGTGGCTTGTTGTTGTTGGAAGAAGGTGCCCAAGCTCTCTACAGTTAGCACCATGGATGTGGAGGCCTTTGAAAATATTAAGTCATTTATTGTTACAAATATTATATTCCTCAAGAATCTCTTGGGGACAATGTTGAATGATGAAGGTGATTGGATAAAAAACTACATGAGATATGAGGGCCCTAATAGTGATGATGATGAGACATACTCTGCAATGGTTACCAAAAGAGGAATACACAAAGGATGACAAGGATAAGGGACCAAGTTGTGCTATAATTGTGTTGCTGACTCATGAGCACTATGGACCCAAATATCCGGCTAGAGACAAAGTTGTGGAAATGAAGAAGATGAGGGTAGCCTAAAGGTTTTCATGATTTTTCTTTGTTGCAAAATATATCTATTATAGGTTATAGTATATATTTGGTGGCATATACCCCTAATATATGTAGTGATAGTTTTATATTTGTTGATTCTTTTAGAGGTTAAACGCTCTACCAGGGAGACTGGAAGGGCAAGACTTCTAATCACTAAAGTTGCAAGTAACTTTTTTTTTATTTGACATCCAACAAGAAGTACTTATACATTGATTACTTAAATCAAGATTGTGAATAAATTTTTTATTAACATCATATAGTATCATTAGGGATCTCATTAGACTTATGTCCCTCACATGTTCACTAACGTTTTTACCTAAGAGTATCAACTAAACCATTAATATGATACTCCTAAATTGTGTTATTCTAGGTTCATTAAGTGCACCAAGTAGATATTCCTACCTTATCATAAGTTACTCATTTGATGTATCTTATTGATAAATTGGGCTTACTATCATATTAAATTACTTCAAATAAATCAAGAAAAAGATGATCTTATTTTTTTCTTTACATATTAAACATTCATTTAGATAGGTTAATCTTTTATATAAGCATAATGATTCATTTTCCTAAGCATTAATTAATGATCCACACTTCCTAATGTGCATAATTATCATTTCCCTTTTTATTGCATCATCAAGATCTAAATATATTAATTGATAACTCAACATATCCTAAGTTCTTTTTATCAAAGTTACATTCATACAAAGGTAATATGAACATTAAGTACATAAAGATTTTCTTTCCATAAAAGCATAATTAAAATTACATAAAGAGATATTTTCCTTTTTTCATTTTCACCTAAAGTTACCCTTCCCTTTTACATTTATTGAAGTTCATCATAATATAACTTTTATCATATACAAATGTCTCCTTTCAGGTGCTTGCAAATATCTATACAAATTACATTATGTACAAGAAACATGTTACAATAGAAAAGTCTCCAACTACAAATTTGGAAGGAACAATGTGCTAAATTCATCCATGAAGCCACAAAAAATACCTCAATATAAAAAGATTAATCACCCAAACACGTGAATCCAAAAAGGTCCACTCCCTCATGCTAGGAGATAGAAACCAAGGTCCACACATGGGGAAACGACTAGAAGTATCCTAAGGTGGTGGTTTCCTTAACCCAAAATTCATAATAAAAAAAGACAAGAAGGAAAATATGACCACCAGAGGCATGATAAAAATATTAGGGACTCTAAGATACATGCTAGGTGAGTTTCATTACATAGCACTAATGCCTTGGGTTTGTTGTCGAGTGGCCCATTTAGGATTTTATTGAGGTTGTCATTCATGGAAATGTTACTCATCTCCACGGTTTCTTGGAGTACAACATAGTTTTAGATATTCAGTTTTGTAAAAATGACTAAGTCCAAAATGTAGTTTACAATGTACAGTCGTACAGTTTTGGTCAGTGAGAACTCTATATGTAGATCTAAGTCATGCGAGATTAGAGGGATATATTTTTGAATATAGTAGACCTTCAGTTAAGGTCACTTATGTTTTGGATCTGATCACTGAGAGTTACAACATGTTGAAGACAGACAAAGATAGTATAACAATGATACAAAGCAGTTGAATGGTCGTGATGATTAAGGGAGTATAGTGTGGAATAAAGAAGTGCTAAGTTGGATTTGGATTGGGGCCTACCCCAATTTAATTAATTTATGACCGCTGACTATGGATTTTATATTTGGTTAAGGGTTGGAAACGTTTTGTGGTGTTCTTGAGAGCCGACATGAAGAATCTTTTTTAGATTGAGTATATAAGTAGATTTTTTTTATGAGGAGAAGATATGTGTGGAGTGTGTTGATGCATTGTGATTTTAGTATTAGATATAAGTTTATGCAAGATATAATTGGGACTACTTAAGCATAGTCAATTTTTGTATTGTTCATCTTGTTAAATCATTGTATCAACATAGATTTTCTTTGTAAGAGCAGTGTGCTCATTGTATACCTCTAACAGGGTTTTCTATCCCTTATCAGAGAAATGTACTAAATGTAATATTCAACTCTTAATAGGGACACTATACTCCTAGTGCATTACTTGTGGGTATCATCCCCACTGGGGTTTTCCCTTAGCCAGGGTTTCCTCATGAAAAAATATGGTGTTAAGTTATTTACGTTATGTGTATATTATTTTCATTTCAATTATTGCATGGTTGAGTTTGAATTGGTTAAATAAGTTTATAAAGTACTATAGTACTGATTCACCCCTGTCTCAGTATTTCTTAATCCTAACAATTGGTATCAGAGCTTGTGGCCCTTGCAGAGAAAGCCTAACAACTTAAGGGAGATCCATATGGATTCAAGTTTGGAAGAAAATGTTGAAGCAATACTTGAAGAACTTGATAAGGATAAAGATGAAAATGGTGATTTGAAATTAAAATTGAGAAGAGTAGAAGGTTTCATCAAGAAATCTTAAGAAACAACTTGAAATTTCTAGGAACCAAAGGAAAGACCTTATGGAAAAGATAAAAGAGGAATTTGATGATGATTTGTCTAATCAGATCAAGCAGCTTGAACAAGAAAAAGAAGCAATGAAGAAGGAACATGAAACTACTTCTAATCAGATGGATAAAGAAATTCAATGAGAGAGAGATGGAAAAACCAAAATTGAAGAGATCCTAAAGAATACAAATGTTCATATGCGAAATATGTAGGTTGAGGTTGATGGCTACAAAATCAAATATCGTGAATTAGAGAAATACAACCAAATCATTAAAGGAGAAATTGTTGAGGATAAGAATCACATTGAAAAACTTCATGCAAGCAGTGACAAGATTAATGAACCAAAGAGAAGAGATTTCCACAATCCATGATAATAATAAATCAACAATTTCTGGATTTGATTATGTTATGAATTTTTGCATCAACATTTCGAATCACACTCCGTGATCCATCATCAGGATGAGAAATAAGAGAGCACAAGGAAAAATGAATAAATTTGCAGACCTAAATAGGTTAAAAGAGGGGAAGAGGTGGAAGGAAAGAGGTTCAAGGGCACATGTGATAAAATGATGTGATGGAAAATAATAAACAAAGAGAGGAAAAAAGAGATGAGAGAGCTAAGAGAAACCAAAAGAAGAGAGGCCCAAAGACTAAAAAAATAATAAAAAGGAAGAGAAAGGGAAAGACAAAGCAAGCAAATAAATCAAAGCAAGCAAGCACATATGCACCTATGAAAAATAAGAATAAGGGAAAATAACAATATATGTATATAAATATATCAAACAATTAAATAAATAAATAACATATATAAATGTGAAAATATACTTTTACTCAAACAATTACAAAAAATTGCATTTATAATTATATTTATATTTATTTATATATAAATATAATTGTTTAGAATATATTTTCAATTATATATAGAATATATTTACAATTATATTTATATTTATTTATATATGCAATTTTTTGTAATTGTTTGAGTAAAAGTATATTGTCACATTTATATATGCTATTTATTTATTTAATTGTTTGATATATTTATATACATATATTGTTATTTTCCTTTATTCTTATTTTTCATAGGTGCATATGTGCTCGCTTGCTTTGATTTATTTCCTTGCTTTGCCTTTCCCTTTCTCTTCCTTTTTATTATTTTTTTAGTCTTTGAGCCTCTCTTCTTTTGGTTTCTCTTAGCTCTCTCATCTCTTTTTTCCCCTCTTTGTTTATTATTTTCCATCACATCATTCTATCACATGTGCCCTTGAACCTCTTTCCTTCCACCTCTTCCCCTCTTTTACCTTGTTTAGGTCTGCAACTTTATTCATTTTTCCTTGTGCTCTCTTATTGCTCATCTTGATGATGGATCACAGAGTGTGATTCAAAACGTTGATGCAAAAATTCATAACACAATCAAATCCAGAAATTGTTAATTTGTTAAGATTAATGAACAAAGGGAAAGATAGAAGCCTAAAGGTGATATGATAGGAGTTGGCTTTGATAAATCTGAATGTTCTAAATCTCAAAAAAAGAAATATGAATAAAAGATAGATGTAGAAAAACTTACCGAAGAAGAAGAAGCTAGAAAGCAAGTCAAACCTTTTAGAGGTAGATATTTTGGATGCAAAAAAATTGGTCACATGAAGAGAGATTCCAGAGGTGAAGTTCTTTATAATCCCTTTTCTAGTTATTGTTTCAATTTCTATGAATATGGACACAAGAAGAAAAACTGAAGAAATCCCAATCAATCCCATACTAAACAAGATTATATCAGAGAGGAAACACTAGCTAAGATTACATGTTACAAATGCAACAAATTTGGACACATTGCAAGGAGCTGCAGGTTACAGGTTAATCAGAACAAATCATCTCCTACATGCTACAAGTGTAACAATCAATGACACATAGAAAATGTTTTACAGGTATAATAGTACTACAGGAAACAAAAGACCACCACCTATTGTTATAAAGAAAAATGTTGGTTATGTTTGAAAAATCATGGAATAATACATGGAAGATTTTGACAATCAATTTATGAAATAAAGCGGTAAAGTTTGGAAATAAAAGGATCAGAGTGAGCCTAAGGTTCAGGGAGATTTAGTAGTTGTTACTGAACCCTCTCCTGATGTTGTTACATCAACCTAAATGACCAAGAATGGCCTTAGGGGGAGATTTAGAGAAATATTATAGAAAACCATCCAGTCATTGTTTATGTGGAATAAGCTTTTGCGAGCTTATGGAGAGAATATATGTTTGACTTGAAATGTATATCTAAGATCTCATAGCTATACACACTATATCTTGCAATCACTAGTTTAATGATTGATAGGATCATTGTAGGGTTAAGGTAATTGGGAAATGTGCCAATTCTTTCATGGTGAAGTATAAGTCTACTCATTCAAACATATCTAATCACTATTTGAAATAGAGTTGAAGGAGATCAGTGAAGAAAGAAAGAAAACTAGGACACCTTGCGATTGATTGAGCGTGAATTCAGAGATTCATCAAAGAAGAGGTATTTTTGATTATTTGCGACCTTTGATTATGGATGCTCCATTTATTTTTGATGTCAATGAAAGACCTAGATACAAGATTAAGAAACATCCCAGTAAATCCATAAAAGATGATCCTGAAGGCACGTTTTTAAAAAAACCCTACAAAGTTATACATGTTGAGGATATTAGGGCATACATACATTATAAATATGAGTCTCTGGGAAACTTTGATATCTATAATGAGATGAAGGATATGATCAAGGAAGATTTGAAATGGAAGGATGATTTCGCTCATCTAGAGAATCCCAACATTATGTGAATGACATAACACTATGAGTTCAACAAAGAAGAATGGATTAAGATTGTCTTGAGCATAGTATATGATCAGTTTATCTGGATTGAAGATCAGCCTATGAAGATATGCAATGAGTTGATTCATGACATAACTGGTTTGGATAATGCTGGTGTTAACCCTGTTGCAAAGAAAAACATGAAGAAGCAAGTGGAAACCCTAACTCATTTTAGATGGGATAAGAAGGCAATGACCATAGCCGACATCTTTTAGCAATATGTGAGACTAGTTTCTATGATTCTTGGATACAAAATTCACTATAGTAGCTGACCTAACTCAGTATCAGCTAGAGTCATTATGAGGGCATATAGAATGGTGAAAGAAAAGGTCAAATACAACCTTTTCTAAGTACTTGCATAGCAATTTATGGAAAATATAACGTAGATCAAGTGAGATAAGTTAAAGGCATTCAGGTTTGCATCATTGTTAATACACATGTATATCTAGATTATACATAAATTCCCTGGTATGCACCCTAGAGCTTGGATGGATAATGAACCTACTGGTATACAGATCACAAACAACTATAGGAGACAAAACAATACTTGGGTTGATCGAGAACTATTTGTTGGAAATATATAGTGTGCCCAGTGACTGAGAGGGGGGGGGGAGGGGGGGTGAATCAGGAACCAATAAAACTTAATCCATAATTAACTTGAATGATAACATGCATAGAACTGAAAGTAAAGAACACATAACTCATAACACATTATTTGGTTACCTAGAAACCTTCCAAACAAAGTAAAATTGGGGTGGGGATGATACCCACAAGATTTGGTACTGTAGTATAAATTTAGCTGGTTAAAGCTTACAATGACCACTTCTGATGGTCTTCCCTATTAGGAGCATACAAAGGACTTGTTAGGTCCACCTTGTTAAAGGATTTATTACAATACAAAATGTAGTGCAACTCTATTAAGAGATTTAGAGAAATGACTGTTAGGTCCACCTTGTTAAAGGATTTTGCTGATCCACCTGTGAGAATGAATCAGTTGTTGATCTACTTTGTGCAACTGTAATTGTTTATAATGATCCTTTGAATGTAATTGATCACCTGATAGTGATAGATAAGTCTCTGCTGTCCAAAATAATTCTGCACTTAGTTAGTCAATTTTCACATGTCTTCTGCACATATATTCATCTTACAAAAACTTGCTACCTACTTGATAAAACAAGTTATCTTGCATATATATCATATGCAAATATACAACACTGAAAGTTGGCTTGCAATTAAAAAATAATATATAACAATATATACTATGTTAGCCTCATAACTGTCACTCAGGTCATACTATCACTCGGGTCATACTGTCACTCGGGTGACTCAGAATGTTTTAAGTGTTTTGACACTAATTGAAAATATGTCTTGCCATAAGGTCTACAATCTCCCCCTTTGGCATTAGTGACAAAAACACTTTATCATTGATTTCTGCAACTGTTAAGTCAAAATCTCCCCCTTACTGACTACTCAGGTTTTGACTATGTTCTTCTGCTCGGGTCTAACTTGCTCTATTTTTGTATTTTTCAAAACTTTTTTGTAAAGTGTATTTTCTCCATAATATATATACTAAAAACTATGTATACTATACAATGATATCCTTTTCTATACAATATATAATGATATCCTTTTCCTCCTTGTTTTTGACAAAATGCTAAAATTTTATTTACACAGTGATCTCAAAGTAGGATAGGAAGTCACTATGTACTTTCATAATTTGAGACAAAGTGTTGTCCCAATTCTCCTGTAGTATCTTCAATATCTACAATTCAATTTGAAGCTCTCCAGAAAACTCTACCATAGTTTTAGCAATAGAAAAGTTGTTGTCGTGTATGAGTGTCTTGGCATGTGCAATACATTTTTGCATGGCCTCCATGTGGGGTAGGAGCTGGATCTGTATGTCTGTGAGGGAATCTCTATTTCTTGCTTCTTCTTTCAATAATTCAGCTTGAAGACTTGTTAGATACTTGATTTTTAAGAAATGAGCTGAGCTGGTGCTTGGGTCAGCTGCTAATTGCTTTTCATTTTCCTTCATGTTACTGCCAACCTTTTCTAACTTATCTTTGATCAAAGTGGTAAATTTGAAGGAGTCACTCAGCTTTACAAATAATTCTACCACTTTGGCTAGAATGGTTTCAAGAGTGTTGATGGTGTTTGTTACTTGCACCTAATCAATTGCAATCTTCTTTGCAATGTTTTCAAGAACCTTGTTCTCAAATTTCTTCTCTACCTTCTCTTGACCATTCATGTCCATATTGAAATTTTGGACAATGTCAACAAGTTGATCCAATATTGTTTCAGTCTCATTTACCTCAATCTATAAATCATCAACAAATATGCTTTTGATGTCTGTGAGTACCTTATTCCTCTTTCTTTCCCTTTTGAGCTTTTGCTGTGTAGCTCTTTTCATCCATAGCTCACCCAAAATTTCCATTTTCTCTTCATAAAGATTAGATTGATCCCAATTTGGAATGACAATCTCTTCATCAAGAACAATCTCACTAGTGTTTATTAAATTTTCTTTTCCCTTTACCTTTGGACTTGAGGAAGGAATAAGCTCCTTGCTTTTACTTTCCTCAGCCTTGCTATCAATGTTTAGTCCCACTAGGTCATTGATCTTTACTGCATCAGATGATGGTGTACCAATTGTTGGACTAATGTGAATTGATTAATCAATAATAGTAGTAGAGACATTTACCTTATCCTTCTACGACTCAGGCATGCTTGTCTCGGTATTGATTGGAGCTTGCTGCTCGGTTGGTACTTGGTCTAATGGTTCTTTAGTCTTGTCCTTGCTTGGAGGTATGATGTTCTGACTTGGAGATTGGGGCAATGATGCCATTACCTCAACTACTATCTGTTCAACATCTAACTCTTCAATAATCTATACCTTGGGTAGAGCATCATCCATCTGATCTGTACTCGGGATCTCTATTTTATCATCATCAATTGTCTAATGAAAGATTGTTTTCCAAACTAATGTGGCTCACTTCACTACATCTTCAATGTTCTTGTTCAGAATCTGAAATGTTCTGAATCTGGGTGTATGATTGTTTTCATACCTTTTTAGAGTTTCCTTGATTTCTTTGCCCTTCATTACAGGCATAACTTGCTTAAGTGTCTCTTCCCTTATATCCTTTTCCATTCCTACTACATTTGACCAGGGGACAAAGATTGCCTTGTATAAATCTTCAGTCATGTAACTTCTAAAATTGGAAGGGTCATATTTCCATTTGGCCATCTTCTCAACAATTGTTTCATCAATTTGCTTCTTTTCTCCTTTTGATCGAGAAGAGTATTTGAGTGATTTTACAGAGCCCATTTCTCTACCTTCTTTGAATGCCTTAATCTTCTACTCAAGTGAAGGTGGTGGTTTCTTGAAAACCACTTTATCATCTTGTTTTTCTTCATCATCACTATTTTTACACAAATTAAGTTTTATTTGTGACTTTATATGTGTGAGAACAGGGGTAGGGGCCTTTTTCTGTTTAGGTTCTGCCTTCTTCTTCTGAGGAGGAGGTTCAACTTCAGTTTCTTCCTTTGATTGGATATCTTCTATTTCAATGCCTTCCTCTTCAGTGGTGGCAGGGGAGTCCAAGGTCTTGCCATACTTTTTCTAAAACTTGTTAATCCTTTTCACTCCTCTTTTCAATATCTTAGGGATTTCAATCTCTATAGAAATCTCATCTTTTTCTTCCTCATATGTTCCAAAGTAAGGTGCCCTTGGATTAACAGGTTCATTAACAAGAGCTTCTATGATGTCCTTAGTATCATCTATATTGACCTCATAAAAGAGAGGCTTCATCCATGCAGTCCTAGGTCTCACTGCTTGAATATAGACTTTGTCATAGTTGACTAGGAAACATATATCATCTTTATAGTCCTCAACTAGTTTCTTGGGGATTCTATATCTACTATGCATTCTTTTTTTTAAGTTTTCAAAGTACCCATCCATGATACTATCAAAATTATCTCCTAATTCTGCTATATAATCATTGATTTGGTATATGACTGGTCTATCCTTCTTCCATACTACTTTCCCTTAGAAGGAAAGAACTTTTCAACATAAAATAGTATACAGATCAAGAGTGAACCAAACTTACAAGATTTATTCTTTGATGCCCGAATGCTCTCCATATCTTGCCCAATTGGATGAGTTGAAGTTCTGGAAGGTCAAATACCATGTTCTTCTTTACAACTTTGTAGGCTAGGTCAACAACTTCACACGGAACGTTGTTGGGTTAGATGGAGCTGTATATTTTGTGAGAAATTACATGGATGCCAAACTTTAATTTATTATCAGTTACTCCATTCAGTCTCATTCCTCTATCGTCCCACTCGACAAGAGTCACTTTTCCCAAATCATTCATGTTTAGGGTTTTTGTGGCCTTAGATTTGTTAAGAATGGGAAATCCAGTGATACGATGTATCATTTTCTTTGTAATATCTATTGGTTTATCCAACCATATTTGCATGTTATGAACATGAATGAGAACATACCTAACCCATTTCACCTGGAAGTTCTTTGGCATATGCATGATGTGCATTAAACCCTTGGTCTCAATGTGTTTGTGCTCGGGCTTCAAGTTCCCATCCTCACACAATGCATCAAATGCATCGTTCATTTCCACATTTCCAAGTTCCTATAGCTTACAGTGATAAAAATATTAATGTCATTTACCAGTAGTACCCTTGGAGGAATCAAAGATTGATCTCCCATCAGGTCTACTTCTTCAAAAATTGTAGGATACAATTTGAACATGGGAGGATCACAAACTATATTACTCACCAACATCTCTGAACCCTTTTTCACCTTACTGGTGGAAGTGGATGCCATATCTTGTTCAGATGAATTGCTCAAACTTTTCTCTGCAATACAAACTTTCTCTTTGTCGCCAAGTGCTTTGAATGCTTTGTGAATTGAACACTTTGTGCATAATGAACTTCTTAACTCTTCATTTATAAGAGTTTTAACCATTAGGGTAAAACATTAAATGCTCCATACAAATTAGTTGGCATAGCTCAGGTGTAACCAAGATTTACTCAGAGGCTTGGGTGTAGCTATTCTTCACAATTATCAATATGGTCCAACTCATCTCAGGTAAGCCAGAGTGGCTCAGGTGTAACTTGTAATCTGACTCAGGTAGTACTTATGATATGTCCTATATGCATCAATATGTGGATTTGGATTGCTATCTTATATGGAATGGATGTATTATATCTTGAATTGCATAGTTCTAGTCATCTCCTTGAATTTATCCTGTATTGGTAGATCCACCCAATTCATTGTTCTGGGTGTTAGTAGATCCTTCATTGTTTTGGTTTGAATTGTCAGAAGACTTTCTTACCCATTGCTTTCTCATCTGTGTTATGATTTCAGAGACTTTAGCTTTCCCATTCTCAAAGCCAGTATCAACCTTTTCTCTGTTCATATAGTTTCTACTTAAATGTCTGAGTTGCTTGCATACATAGCATCTCTTGGTAGCATCTCTTTTTCTAAAATGAGTCTTTACATAGTTTGGATCAATGTGCCCATATTCACCATAATGCCAACATCTATACCATGTGTTGTAATCCCAACCAAAAATTTCTTTGTCCAATTGTTCAGCAGGATTCTAGATCTTTGTTCTACACTTAGAGGATTTGTGACCTTGTTTGTTACACTTGTAGCATTTGCCTTCAAACTTGGTTTTCTCTTTGCATTCACTTTCTCTATGTCCATGTTTTTTGCAACTGTAACATTTTCCATTGAAGCTTGACTTTCCATCGCTCCAACATTTATTTGATGTGTGTCCTAACTTTCGACAATGATTGCATGAAGGCTTGTTGTTCCTTTTTGCTCCTTGTTGAGAGGTTTCACCTTGTTCAGTATAGACTAATCTCGTCTGTCCATTATGTCTGAATTCTATTGTCTGATCTATGCTTGTTTGTGAAATATTGTCATTTGCTTGTTTTTTAGTATTGATTTCAGTTTGTATTCTGTCATTTTCTATCCTCAAATTGATAACTTCTTGTTTTGCATTATTTAGTTGATTTACTAAATTAGTTTGCTGAATAGACAAGTGATGGATTTCATTGTCTTTTTCTTCTAGCCTTGTACTCAGCAATATTTTTTCTTCTTGTTCTATTTTCTTGTCATCTTCTTCTTTGTTTTTCTATTCTATGACTTCACATATCCTGATTGAATGAATTTCTTGTTCTCTTTTCATTTTTCTTATTTCTTCATGTAAATTGAGATTCTTTGCAAGTAGGTCTTCAATGGCTACATCAGATTCTTCTGAGCTTCTATCTTTGCATATTTATTCAATACTTTCTTCTATATAGTTCTTGTCATTCATCTGTACTGCTTGTTCTTTTCTTCATTTTAGAGAGAGAGAGAGAGAGAGCTGCTCCTTTAGTTTCTTAACCTGATCCATGGCTACATTAAGATCTATCTTTTCATTCTCAATGGCTTTCTCCAGTCTATAGGTTTCCATCCTTTCTGATATTTTCTCAAGCTGTCAAACTTCTTATAAGAGAATCACTACTCTGATACCAATTTTTGGAAATATATAGTGTTCCCAGTGACTGAGAGGAGGGGAATCATGAACCAATAAAAGTTAATCCATAATTAACTTGAATGATAACATGCATAGAACCAAAAGTAAAGAACACATTACTCATAACACATTATTTGGTTACCCATAAACCTTCCAAATAAAGTAAAATTGGGGTGGGGATGATACCCACAATATTTAGTACTGCAGTATAAATTTAGCTGGTTAAGCTTACAACGACCACTTCTGATGGTCTTCCCTATTAGGAGCATACAAAGGACTTGTTAGGTCCACCTTGTTAAAGGATTTATTAAAATACAAAATGTAGTGAAACTCTATTAAGAGATTTAGAGAAAGGACTGTTAGGTCCACCTTGTTAAAGGATTTTTATGATCCACCTGTGAGAATGAATCAGTTGTTGATCTTCTTTGTGCAACTATAATTGCTGATAATGATCCTTTGAATGTAACTGATCACTTGATAGTGATAGATAAGTCTCTGATGTCCAAAACACTTCTACACTTAGTTAGTCTATTTTCACATGTCTTCTGCACATATATTCATCTTACAAAAACTTGCTACCTACTTGATAAAACAAGTTATCTTGCATATATATCATATGCAAATATACAACACTGAAAGTCAGCTTGCAATTACAAAATAATATATAACAATATATACTATGTCGGCCTCATAACTTTCACTCGGGTCATACTGTCACTTAGGTCTTATTGTCACTCGAGGGACTCGTAATTTTTTAAGTGTTTTGACACTAATTGACAATATGTGTTTCCATAAGGTCTACGCTATTTGGTATGATCAAGATTCTATAGAGATAGATGAAAGAAAGAGTGAAGATACCTGAGGAGATGGTAGAAAAGTATAAGGATACAATATGTTTCATGGTTGAAATTGATTGTGTGTTCTTTGAGGCAGTAGAACCAAGGATGAAATGATGTTACCCTATGGGGTATGAGGCTAGTTATGAGGTCTTGACAATGCAAGTAGAACATGTACTATCCTCAGAGATTGATCCATCCGACGAAATATGGGGGAATTATGAAGAGAAATCTTCTAAGATAAGAGAAGACCACACTAAAAAGGAAAAGGAAGAGAAAAGTAGAAAAAATTGTGGATGATCTAGTAGAAAAGGTTGGTATTACTAAGGAGAAAATGAAGAAGATAAGGAAACAGATGACTAAGAGTGCTTCTGGATTGGTGAGCACTACTCCTGCATCCCTTCCACCTCAAGAAACTGAAAAGACTACAAGTCCATGTCCAATATAGTATATGTACCTGATACTACACCTAAACCACCCAAAAGGACATCAAAGATAGAGAAAATAGTAGAGATCCATGCAAAGAGGACAAGGTCCTCCAAACAAAATTCACCACCAAAGAAGCAGAGGACTGAAGAAGTAAAAGAGAAGAAAGTAGAGAAAAAGAAAGTTGAAGAGAAGAAAATATAAGTAAGACAACAATGGAAACTAGATCTAACGATGTTGATGAAGAGAATCATTGATCAAGGAAAGGTCAATGATGAGAAACATAAGATTCTGATTGAATATTATGTCATAGATCATATGCTTGTATTCAAGAAAAATCTACTTGAGATGGAAGGTATTATTACCAAGGAATTATATTAGAAATTAGAAATTAGAAAGAAATTAGCACTAACAGAGGATGAGAAGATAAGAAGGAAAGCTATAGATGATATGCTACCTATTGTATCATATGATGAACATGAGAGGATCCTAATAAAGCAATAAAATAATTGTTGAGAATTGAAGCTAGAATATTAAATATAATGGGAAGGAAATATGTTGAGGTCATAGGGGACACCCATAAATCTATTGATAAAGTTCTATTGGAAGTTGAGATTGAAAATTATTCACTGCCTAAGCACAAGGATACTAAGCCTAAAGATATTCTAAGATGAGAGTCATCCAAGGTTGCTGAAGTAAATATTGATACATATAAGGATGTAGAAGATAACAACCAATTTTTCAGTATAGTAAAGCAACCATACTTCTTTTTTCTGGTGTGCCTGTTTCTTTGGAAACTTTGCAGGATGGAAGTGACCCATTTCAAGGGAATGAGGATACTATTACTAGTATTTGTGGAAGTGATGAAGTGAATGATAAAGAGAAGGAAGTTGATATGAAGGAAGAACAAAAAGAGAGTACAGTTGAAGCAGTAAAGAAAAAATGAGATTAAAGTTGAAGTTAAGCAAGAAACACAAGTATTTTTTTCTTCATCTTTATTGTTGGAAATCAGAGACAAATATCTAAGCATTGATGTAGAAAGCATGGATGAGGATGAGCTAATGAAGTTATATTACATAGCCTTTGCCAAAGAAAAAGAGAGATCTAAATAAAAAATAGAGAAAACATCAAGGTACTGGAAAGGGAAGTTGATACTATCAACAAACGCCTACCCCCACCTTTCACTTTCCAAGGAAAGGATACAATAGAGAACCTAAAAAAATCATTAGATTACTTTGATAGTAACTTTGAGTCTCTAGAGAAGACCGCAAAAGTAAGTGATGAACATACATACTTGGTGAAGAAACTTGAGAAATTATGCAAGTCAATCACATGGGACTTGGGCATACTAAGTAAAACTATTGCTAAAGTGAAGACCTGCATTGGACATGGAAGGAAGATATATAGTTACTATATAAATCCCATCAAATACCTTTATAATATTGAAGATATAACTGCAAATGATAGAAATAGTTTGAATAAGTTTTTACATAGTTGTGAGTCCTCCTGACACATTGTCATGGAGTTGGATAAAGTGTCCAGACTATTGGACAAAGCCAGTGTAATGGAAACATAGAAAGGGAGAGTGATAGGAAGATTTGGTGTTTTGAAGATTTAATCACTCCTAAACTATCAATTCTTGAGAAAAAACTTTCTAACATGGAGACAACAGTGAAGACACTCATTGATAATATGCCTATATAACTAAAGGGAGCTGATACTTCATTGTTTGCACTGAATGGACTGATCCCTGTGGCTCATATTTTGGTAAAGACATGTAATACAGAGGTAAAGATCTTGGAAAAATATTTCCAAGATGTACTTCACATGGTATGAATGTTTGATGAGAAGTTGTGAAATTTTTATTTGTATATAGATACTATTTATAGTACACCTTTGCCATTAATGTCAAAGGGGGAGTAATAGGTATGAAAAATATGCACTTATTCAATAGTTTGGTATTGATAACTTAGTCATTTTTCACTAAGTGTTGTCATCAATGACAAAGGGGGAGATTGTTGGAAAGTATCCCATTTATGATTGCATAGAGGTTTTCATTCATGGAAACACTACTCATCTGCATGGTTACTTGGAGTACAACACAGTTTTGGATATTTAGTTTTGTAAAATGACTAATTCCAAAATGTAGTTTATAGTGTACAATCATACAGTTTTGGTCCGTGAGAACAATATATGGAGATCTAAGTCATGCAAACTTAGAAGGAGACATTTTTGGATATAGTAGACCTTTAGTTAAGGTCTCTTGTGTTTTGGAGTTGATCACTGAGAGTTACAACATGTTGAAGACAGGCAAAGACATTATAACAATGATACATAGAAGTTAAAAGGTCACGATGATCAAGGGAGTATAATGTGGAATAAGGAAGTGCTAAGTTGGATTTGGATTGGGTCCTACCCCAGTTTTTTTAATGTATGATGATCGACTATGGATTTGATATTTGGTTAAGTTTTGGACATGTTTTGTGGTGTTCTTTGTTGGAATTATATTGAGATGATGTACTGAGAGGGGAGGGGTGAATCAGTACCTCTAAAAAATTTCTGTGTGCTCACCGATGCAGATTTTTCCCAACAACAGATGGTTTCTTTTAAATAGTTTAGCAAGGAAAAATATATTGCATATTTATTCATGCCTATATTACAATATGAACTATGTATAATAGAACCAATGCATAGTAAAACTTGTCATAATGCAGTTCCATACTTACTTGTGAAATGTAGTTAGATGTAGTGATGTCACCGGATCCAGTGGATAGGGTGTCACCATTTGCATTGCTTGTTCCAGCACCTTCAGTGTTTATGGCTTTTACCCACATCTTGTTTCTCATTCTTTTGATGTCATCAATGGTATTTCCATTCGGATGTGTATTTGTGTCTGTCAGTTGGTCTTTGCAATATTTTATCACATGTCCAACCTTATGACAATGTAAACATGCCATACTTGGATTGGTCCAACCTCGTGATCTTATAGTCCACTTTCTCATACAGTTGGCAGCAATATGACCATATGTTCCACATGCTGTGCAATTTACCCATGTGTTATAGTCCCAAACATATGAGTTACCTTCTCTTGTTGGTTTGTATCTTTTATCAGTTTCCTTTGGAGTCCATGCCTTGTTGTTCTTTTTCCAACATTCCTTATGTGTATGCCCATTCATCTTGCATGTAGGATAGTACTTGTCCATATAGGTTTTTCTCTTTAGATTTGTCACTTTGGATCTGTACTCATGTGCCTTGTGTCCTTTCTTTTGACATTTATAACAATTACCATTGAAAGTAGATTGTGCTTGAGAAATACCTTTTATTTTGCTTCTACAGATGTTTGAGGTGTGGCCTGGTTTTCCATAGTGATTGCATGATAGCTTCTTGGATCTTGGAGTTGTGAAAGCATTCCTTTGATCTAGTTGATTAGAGGATTCACCATTCTCATTGTACCCTAATCCCATGTAGTTGTTGACTCTCCTTTGTCCATCAAGAAAATCATCCATCCTTTTGTTGTGTTGATTTTGGACTTTGATTTCATGCTTCAATTTTTCATTCTCTTCTCTTAGCTCACCAATGATCTATATTCTTTCAATGAGTTCTGTATTTAATCTATTTACTTCTTGACTCATAAGAATAATCTAGTCGGTGACCTCATGATGATGCTCAGTGAGTCTTAGAATCTCCGATTCTTTCTCTTGTAGTTTCTCTGTAATTTTTATCCTATCATTAATGGCTAGTGTTCTTTCATTTTTAGATTTTCTTGCATCATTCATTACATTAATCATTTTTACCATTTGAGTCTCTTGACCAATTTGTAGCATCTTGATTTGATCTGTCAGATGTGGATTGATCTCTTGTATACTTGTAATTTCTTCACCTGATGTGTCTGAAGCTTTGCTCATTGATGGTTCCATTGTTTCAAAGTAATCTATTATTTCCAATTCTTTGTAGTCTGTCTCATTCATCCTTGTTGCCATTATATTTCTTTCATCAAGAAGTTTTCTCAACTTTATTTTCGCCTCCTTATATTGCTCATAGTTTATTTGCATTTGTAACTGCTCATTCTCAATAGTCATATCTTGTCTGAACTTGTCCATTGCTCTGATCTTTTCTCTCAAGTATTTAAGATTTTCCAGAGAGAGACTTAGCTCTAATACCAATTGTTGGAATTATATTGAGATGATGTACTGAGAGGGGAGGGGTGAATCAGTACCTCTAAAACTTTTCTTGGTTAGCCCATTAACCCTTAATCATTAGTTTTTAAATTATCTTATCAAACTGTTCATCTTTCTTTATGTATATGCAATAATATCATAAATTCTTTAGTATGTAACCATAATAGAAACATTCATGAAAATAGATAACACATGAGACAAGAAATGATATTGCAAAAAACTCCTGTTAGGAATTAAAAACTGCGGTGGGGATTGTTACCCACAAGACTTCACTATCTGCAGATAAGAAGGGGCTAGTTAAGGTTTACAATTGGTCACTTCTGATGACCTACCCTGTTAGGAGTATTATAGTGGAGACCTATTAAGATCTACTTCGTTTGAAGCTTTAGCAACACTGTTAAGTGTGCACTCTGTTAAGAGATTTGTAAAGAACTGTTAAGTCCACCTTCTACAAAAGGATTTTAGATGTGATGCACTTGTTGTTGGAAACAATTGTTTAAATTGTGTGTTGTCCTTGATGTTACACAAATGTCATATCAGTCATCAGACAGAGTCTACCGAGTTCAGAATGTCATATCAGTCATTAGACAGAGTCTACCGAGCTAAGAATGTTCAGCAAGGCATTTTACCGAGTCTACCGAGTTCAGACAGTAAGAGAAGCAATTTACA
Source organism: Thuja plicata (assembly GCA_018584345.1). NCBI lineage: Eukaryota > Viridiplantae > Streptophyta > Pinopsida > Cupressales > Cupressaceae > Thuja > Thuja plicata. The sequence goes on along the minus strand of MU224795.1, from coordinate 1,302,330 downwards.
GAGTCTACCGAGCACTCCAGAATACTATATCGAGAAGTTAGCTACTGCCGGGCTCACTCGGTCAACAAATGAGATTCAGTCTTTACCGAGTTCAGTCAGTCATCAAAGAATATATGAAGGAAAGTCAGTCTTTACCGAGTTCGCAGTACTTACCGAGTTCAGTCGGTTACCAAAGGATTTAGCAGAGTCTACAGTATTCACCGAGCATCAGTTGAATATCATTTCTGGTCTGTGTCAGCTTCCAAAGGTTATTATTTGTGTTAAATATGTATGCAGCCGACCAATTTAATATGTAATTAATTGAAACTTGTAATTGGGCTGACTTGATAACTTGAAGGGTATATAAGAAAGATCAAGTTGCGAATTCAAGTGTGCAAGTACAGAGAGATGAAATGTGAAGAAGCAGGAATGTG
>MU224795.1:1248106-1286695 GCA_018584345.1 Thuja plicata | reverse complement strand
TATATATATATATATATATATCAGACTTCTCAATTATCAAAGACACTTTCAACTTCAACTTGTGAAATACCCATAGTCACTACTTCCTGCAAATCAAACATTAGTGATGTCTACATCAACTACTTAACATCATTAGACATATTCAGATATATTAAATATCGAAATCAATCATTGCCTCTAAAAAACATTATGCATTCAAATTATATCTCAAATGCTTTCTCATATATTTGTGACAAGAGAAAATGTAAACCAAAATCTCACTGACAGTGCTTAGCCAAAAAAACCTTATTTAGTCTATGAAAGTAATGAATGTTTCTTTTAAACATCTGACTCTAACTATTCATGTAACAACTAGAAATTCTGATTAAAAAAATATTCAAAAACAAATCAGAGTATCTGGTAAAATCTTACTATCACTTTTGAACAAATTAGAATAATTCTTTCAGTAATCTTCTTCTAGTCAACTTCTCTCTGAAGATATTATATTTTTCTATTAGTATATACAAGAAAAAAAATGTACACCATCACTTTAACCTACACTGATAGACATGGCACAACACTACCAGATGCCAAGGTTACCTGATACTACCAAGTACAAAGCATTCTGAAAAACACTATTCAGTGTTACCCAATGACAAAAAGGACAAAGGAACCCAATGAGTAACCAACAGTGCAACCCAATGAAACAAAGAAGAGTGGAACCCAAAAGATGAAGGAAACCCAGAAATTAGTTCAATAAAGGAACACCAATAGACTTTCAGTTCAACCCGACGATCAAGAACCGATAGTTAGTTACATCCCACAAAAAGTGGATCTGACTTTCCATGTCAGATAAATCACTGAAGTTTTATATTTAGCTTCTTGATTTGTTTTAAATCCATTATGTGTGGAGAAAGCAATGTAATTATTATTGTTTTAATCAGTTCAACTATTTTAAAAACATGCAAACTAAAGGATCAAGGTCAAGTTGTATACATTGGATCTAGAGTTAATATTGTAATGCGTGATTCTAGAATAGGTCAAATACTTGTATAAATAGATGCTCAATCTATTGTGAACATGTTGTTCGATCATGATTGTAGCCAATGAGAGCATCTAAGGATCAGACAAGAGAATTCATGCAGAAGGACAAAAAATGATCAATTCACTTTCAAGAACAAGAACACAGGCTACCGACGAGCAGGAAAAGGTATTAATCAATCACTATAGGTGATATTCATATTATGAGATCTTTAATGGATCTATGATCAGAAATTATAGATTGCATACAGTCAGGTCAAACATATTGTACTCATTCTAACAAGTGTAGTACACTTAAGAAATCCTTTCAAGAAAGGTGGACCTAATAGTCCTATTGCAAATCTCTTAACCGAGTGCACACTTCATTAGTATTTCTAAAATCTCTTAAAAGAGTAGATATTAATAGGTCTCCACTTTAATACTCCTAACAATGTAGATCATCAGAAGTGATCAATTGTAAGCCTTCACCAGATCCCTTCCATTATGCAGATAGTGAAGTTTTGTGGGTACCATCCCCACTGTAGTTTTTACTTCCTAACAGGAGTTTTCTACAATATCATATCTTGTGTTATGTGTTTATTACTTTCATGAATGTTTCTATGAATGTTGCAAACAATTAAAGATTATGAATTAATATTACATGCATAAGAAAGAACATCAGAAATGGTCAGTAATACAGTAAAGAATAATTACTAATGATGAAAGGTGAAAAGTGTTAAAAATTTTAGAGGTATGGATTCACCCCTCCCCTCTCATTACAACTTCCCATTAATCCCAACAATTGGTATTAGAGCTAAGTCTCTTCTTGGAAATCTTAAAGGATTAAGAGCAAAGATCATACAATGGAGAAGTACAAATGTGATAAAAATATTGAGAATAAATATCTTGAAATTTAGATGTTCTATGAATAGTATAAAGAAGCAAGAATAAAGATGAGAGAGTTGTTGGATGAGAGAAAAGGTATGGCAACTCAGAGAAATGAAAATGATTATCAAGAAGAAGAGATTCTAGATTTCTTTGAATCTTCAGGATCAAAAACAAGTAATGCATCAGATACATCAGAAGAGAACACAAATATAAATGAGATCAATCAACATCTGATAGAAAAAATAAATATGTTACAAATCGGTCAAGAGACCCAGATGGTAAGAATGATTGATGTGATGAGTTCTGCTAGACAAGATGAAACATAAAGAACACTAGCTATTGATGACAAAAGGAAGATCGCAGAGAAGCTACAAGAAAAGGAGTTAGAAATTCAAAGACATGCTGAGCATAACCAGAAGATTACAAATCAGATTATTCTTATGAGTCAAGAAGCAAACATAATGAATATAGAACTCATTGAAAGAGTATAGGCTATCAGTGAACTAAGAGAAGAGAATGAAAAACTAAAGCATGAGGTTAGAGTTTAGAAACAACATAATGAAATTATCAGAAAGGCTCAAGAAAGAAATAAAAGAATGGATAATTTTCTTGAAGGACAACAAAGAGTCAACAACAAAAACGGTCTAGGCTTTACTAAAAATAGAGAATCATCAAATCAAGCCAATCCAAAGAATGTCTATGAAAATACAAGACCAAGAAAGCTCACATGCAAACACTATGGAAAGAAAGGCCACACATCAAATTTATGCAGAGGCAAAATGAAAGGTATTCCTAAAGCTACATCTTCATTCATAGGATTCTGTTATAAATGTAACAAGAAAGGTCATATAGAATATGAATGTAAGTCTGAGATGGATCAACCAAAGAAGGAAACCTACATGGACAAATACTATCCTACATGAAAAATGAATAGACACACAAGCCTTGAATGCTAGAAAAAGAAAAGGAAAGCATGGAAGCCTTAAGGTCAAGAAACTCCCTATCAACCAAAGAGAATCGGTAATCAATATGTATGGGACTACAGTACATGGAAAAATTGTACAACATGTGGTAGATATGGTCACATTGCTGCTAACTGCATGAGAGCATGGACCAAAAGGTCTAGAGGCTGGAAAAACCCCAGAATGACATGCTTACACCATCATAAAGTTGGTCATCTCAAGAAAGACTGCAGAGACCAAATGATAGAAACAAGCACATATCCCAATGGAAACACCATTGAGGATATCCGGAGGACTAGAGATAAAATATGGAGAAATATTCAAGCAATGATGAAGCTGGACCAAGAAATGCAAATGGTGACACCCCATCCAATGGATCTGGTGACATCACCACCCCCACTTGAGCTGAATAAGTAAGTATGGAACTGCACTACACCAAGCCATATTTTGCATTAGTTCCATTATACAAATTGATAGATAGTCAAAATATGCATGAATAAAGATGCATATTATGTTACTTGTTACAATTATGAGAAAACAACCCCATCGGTAAACACATACCAAAAATCATCGGTGAACATAAATGTTGAGTTGTCTACACTTACAGGCAATTGTCCGTCAACACATAAAATGGCTAAATTGCTAGTGTAACCCGACACCCATTGGTAAGGAAGCAAAGTTATAAAGTTGTCATGACAGAACACTGATATCCATCGGTGAAAGAAAAAATATTAACAGCTATCCCAAGCATCCTATCAACACTGACAATGTTAAGTGGAAGTCTTCCCGATGAACTCTGTCTTCATTACCTGACTAGTTGTTGAGCATTTATGACAGACTTAGGGAAAAATTCTATAAATACTCGACGGGAGCATTTCATTTCACACATGCGATTTGAAGAGAAAGAGAAGAGAAAAAATATAGCAAAAATAAAGCATTCAGCAGAGCAACCTTGACTCAATCCCGCACACTCCAAATAGACCATTCACAAGGTTCACAGATCGAAGTAAGTATCGAGCACACCGAAGAAATTTGTTGTTATTTTCAAGAAAGCCCTAAATTTGAAATACGATGGAAACCACTTCAAGAACTGTAAAGATCAAGAATGAAAAGAAGAATATGGTTAGGCTAATAAAGAACAACACCTATGTGGAACCAAAGTACAAGATATGCCTGAGATTGCATCGCAACCTGATGAATCCGGCGCATTTTTGAAAATTCCACCTAGGATTTTTCTAATAGAGGATGTAAGGTCCTAAATTCACTGCAAGATCACTAAAATAGGTGATCTAGAGATAGACCAAGCTTACCAGAAGCTGTGTGATGCAGAAGGGAACCTGGAGGAAGAGCACAAACACTTAGAGGTTAAAGGGATAACTAATGCCAGGCTATATTTCCTGATGGTTTTCAAAACCAACTGGATTAGGTTAGCTTTGAGAAAAATGCATGATCAGAAGTTGTGGTTAGATCAACCTAAGCAAATCACTAAGGATGTCCTTCATCCTGTAACTGGTTATCCAATAACCAACAAGCCTAAGGCACACAACCATCCCTCCAGGCCAGAAGTAGAAAAGCTCACAAAAGCTATGTGGGATAACAGAGGTCTTAAGGTATAAACCATCATCGATGAGGAAATGAGGTTTGGTGCATGTGTAATTGGTTACAAGATCTTCCAAGTAAGAAGGCTTAAAAAAATTGCATCTACAGTAGTAAGCATAGCTTACAAGATAATGACAAAGGGAATACAGATGGATCTATGTGAGATCCTATTCAAGAAACTTGATGAAAACATGACTACAATAAAATGGGATACTACCAAACCAGTCACACTGCAAATTAGTGAACTTATCAAGTCAGTAGGAGACAATTTTGATTCAGTGGTGACTGCATACTTCCTTGAATTCAAAGAAAAGATGATGGAAAGAGTGAGGATCCTTGAGCAACAAATTGAAAAACATAGGGATGAGATATTTTTCATGGTGGATACAGATTTTACACACATAAAATCAGTTGTACCAAGAATAGCTTGGTTAGCCCCTCTTGATTATGAAATTAACATAGATCAAGCTAAAAATGCAATTGATGCATTGATCAATGAGCCAATTGACAAAAAAAAACAAAGGTTTGGAACTTATGAAGAGGCCAAGTCAAATATAAAAATAGGCCTAGTCATCAAGAAGAGTGTCAACAAGAAAAATAAGATGGTAAAGAATCTTGAAAATATTCTATCTGTTAATGAGGAGGAACAAGAACAAACAGAGGAAACTGATGAATAGGGTACCATCGGTGCAGATAAAGATGAAAAGAAATCAGATTCTAAGGCAATTGAGTCTGATACACCTCCACCTCCTACAAAGAAACAAATGACAAGGAGCCAAACAACAAAAGATACTACACCTCTAAAGAAAGGTCAAGTGAGGACCTATAAGAGGAAGCAAAAGACAAAGAAACAAAATATGAAGGCAACACCTACAAAGAGGAGAAAAAGAATGGTCAGGACCAAAGCTGACATTGAAGATTCTAAAGAGGATGAGCCTGATGTAAGTAAGAAAAGTTTTCTTACTAGAAAAATTGATGAAATTGCTGAGTCAATTGCTACTTCTGGTACAATGACTGATAGAAAGATCAGAAAATGGGATAAACTTGAGCCAAAGGACTAAAACAAGATACAAGATGCCATAATTAGGGTAATGGTCAAGTTTAAATATGTACCAGTAGAATTCATAGGCAAAATACCCAAAGAGCTGGGTAACATAATTTTACAACAATGGTCATATGCTCTACATATAGAGAAGGAAGCAAGGGAGAGAGTTCTTGTCACACTTATGCCTCCTTAATCAAAGATGGAAGAAACCAAGGAAATAATGAAGAAGCACTCAAGCAAATTTGTAGCTAATATTAGAGATTACAAAGTGCTAGAAGATAAGTTCGTTGAGCTGAATAGTATGAGTGAGACCAAATGGAGACAACTCCTAGATCTTCCTATAGAGTCAACAAGTCATGAGAATCAATTACTTCTCATTGACACACCTCATGTAGAGGAGGAGAAAGATAAGGAAATTCATAAGCACATTGCTTTGGAAAATGTAGATAATGCTGAGCCAATTGACTTAGACAAAGTCATGGATGATCTTGACATTCAAGACATCACTCAATATGATTCAGATAAAGATCCTCAGAAAGAAGATGATGTAATATTTATATCTCTTAAGGATAAAATCAAGAAACAACAATTGGAGACCCAAGAAAATAAAGACATGGATGTTGCTGATAAAATATGGCTGGACACATCAATAATTCACATCACAGGACTGGACCCTGCTGATCAACTACAAAAAGATGAAGATTTCACTACTCAATAGGATCAAACTGATGAGAAGGACACAAATCAAGATGCAGCGTAGGTGAGAACTCAGGATAATATGCCAGTGCTAATAACAGCCATAAATCTACTAGAAGGTAATGCAAAATCTAATGCAGTAGATACTAGCATACCTAAGGACAAGGGTGATGTAGAGACAAAGGACACAACCGATGCAACAAAGGATACAAATATAGAATAAGCTGCAATCGATGATCAGAAAGATAATTCTACTTATCTGAACAAGGAAGAGGATAAAATAAAAGTAGAAGAGGACAAGCATAAAGAAAAAGGTGAAGAAGCCAAGAAAGATGAGCAGGAGAAGAAATTAGAAGAGAAATCTACAGAGAAACCCAAGGTTGATGGAGAGATGTCTTCACCAAACTGATAGGTGAACCCCGAGAAGAAAACACAAGAAGCATCTTCAACAAAGCCTTCACTGAGCGCATCTGAGAAGAAAAATGAACTAGCAATGGTAGTTGATACATCTGAGTCCACACAAATATCAAGGAAGAAGAAAAGAAATTATAAGAATCTAGTGACACTGGATGAAATCATTGAGATACCAGTTTGGGATCCTAGGACATTGGATCCAACTGAATTGACAAAGTATGCAAGACTTTGTGAAATAAAAGAAATGCAAGACAAGTTGAGAAAATACACCAAAGAGGCAAAGGTACTTGAAGTTGCATGAGGAATACTTCAACAAATTGTACCTGATGTAGATGTTGATCAAACAGCCCCAATGCTTGATCAATTAGTGGTTCTCATAGATGCAATCACATCTCAGAACATAGATGCTAAGAAGGCCATGGAAGATAGACTTGAATAGAAATATGAGCTCAAGTTAGCTTAGAATATAATCCAAGAAGTGGCATTGAAAAAGGTAAAGATTTCTAAACTAGATAGCACAATAGATCCAATAATCTCAGAAGCTATTACCTTGATACAAAAATTATGCATGCTTGATCAACTCACCAAGGAGTATACTGACAAGATAGCACAAATAGATGTTGATCTTCATATAAGTGCACAAAGTCTCATGAATAGTGAAGAGGCAATAAAATTGCATAATGAGAAGCTAAATAAAGCACGAAAGCTGAGACAAGACATTTAGATTGTAGAGACTAAGTTCAGAGATGAGGTAAATGAGCTTCAAGCACAACTCTTACCGACACTCTCACTACTACAACAACATATGGCAGAGGCAAGAGCACTAATTTCCACCCCAGAAATGTCTATCATAGACAACATTTATGATATACATGCTTGAATAGAGCTAGAGAACATGGCACTAGAACTCCTAAAAGAAAAATGGGAGAAATTGCTCGAAGATATCAAGAACACCCATTCACATATTCTTGACACATTGTAAGTTACACATTTTTGACAACTTATAAGTTGTACATTTTTTTCATGAGTATCAAATAAAGGGGGAAATGATATGTATAGTCAAAAGTAAAAGGGGAAATACAGGATGAAATGATTTGTACAGTCAGCCATTTGAAAGAGAAAAGAATGTAAGGAATGTATAGTACAAAGGAAAGTATACATGTACATATACTTATACTATACCGATGCATATAGTTAGGGGGAGTCATATAATGAAAAGGATATATACATGGTGTACATACTAAACTCTTCTATATTATGCACATATCAGTTTTTAATACTAATAACAAAGGGGGAGATTGAAGACATTATATTTTTCCATTAGTATATACAAGGAAAAACATGATCTACACCATTGGTTTACCTTACACCGACAGACATGGAACAACACTACCCAACGCCAAGGTTACCCGATACTGCCAAGTACAAAGCATCCTGAAAAACACTATTTAGTGTTACCTGATGACAAAAAGGACAAAGGAACCTGACGAGTAACCAATAGTGCAACCCGATGAAACAATAAAGAGTGGAACCCAATGGATGAAGGGAACCCAACAATTAGTTCAATAAAGGAAAACCGACAGACTTTCAGTTCAACTCGACGATCAAGAACCGACAGTCAGTTACATCCTGGTAAAAGTGGATCTAACTTTTCATGTCAGATAAATCACTAAAGTTTTATATTTAGATTCTTGATTTGTTTTAAATCCATTATGTGTGGAGAAAGCAACGTAATTATTATTGTTTTAATTAGTTCAACTATTTTAAAAACATGCAAACTAAAGGATCAAGGTCAAGATGTATACCTTGGATCTAGAGTTGACATTGTAATGCGTGATTCTAGAATAGGTCAAATACTTGTATAAATAGATTCTCAATCTATTATGAACATGTTGTTCAATGATGATTGTAACCACTGAGAGCATCTAAGGATCAGAAAAGAGAATTCATGCAGAAGGACATAAAAGGATCAATTCAGTTTCAAGAACAAGAACACAGGCTACTGACGAGCAGGAAAAGGTATTAATCAATCACTATAGGTGATATTGATATTATGAGATATTTTATGGATCTGTGATCAGAAATTATAGATTGCATACAGTCAGGTCAAACATATTGTACTCATTCTAACAAGTGTAGTACACTTAACAAATCCTTTCAAGAAAGGTGGACCTAACAATCTGATTGTAAATATCTTAACCGAGTGCACACTTCATTAGTGTTGCTAAAATTTCTTAATAGAGTAGATCTTAACAGGTCTCCACTTTAATACTCCTAAAAGGGTAGATCATCAAAGATCAATTGTAAGCTTTTACTGACACCTTTCCATTCTACAGATAGTGAATTTTTGTGGATGCCATCCCCACTGCAGTTTTTACTTCCTAATAGGAGTTTCCTACAATATCATATCTTGTGTTATGTGTTTATTACTTTCATGAATATTTCTATGAATGTTGCAAACAATTAAAGATTATGAATTAATATTACATGCATAAGAAAAAACATCAGAAATGGTCGGTAATATAGTAAAGAATGATTACTAATGATGAAAGGTGAAAAGTGTTAAAAGTTTTAGAGGTACTGATTCACCCCTCCCCTCTTAGTACTAATTCCCATTAAGCCCAACACTCTCCACAAAATTTTTAAAAATCTTCTTTAATCAAGTGTCTTCATTATAAATAAAAAAACCCCTCCTTCCTTTTTATCAACTAAAAATTGTAGGATATCTTCTTCACATACATGGTCTCTTATTTATGAATCTATCGGTTTAATTCATTATCTATGTCCTCAAATAATTACATACCATCTCTTCTCCATACTCATTTCTTGTCCATGAATCTTATATAACAGATATACAATTTTTCATCTATATAAACAACTTGGGACTATTATGTACCTGTAGGCATATAACCATTTAATTATATCTATTTTAAGAGATAAAATCTGTTGTGCATAAATTAAGAATAATAAATTCATAAGGATGTCTTTCTTCCTTATTGACATATTTCATGGGAGGTTTTTTTTCTTAAAAAAATTTGATAACCAATGATCATTGACTATCTTCTCAAAAATGGATAATCATAATCACTAATTAGTTTTGTATAAACTAAAATGTATAAACTATCTTGAGACTGTCATACCAAATATTTTAAGGAATCAGTATGAATGTTGATTAATTGATATCCATTTATCAAGATGCTATTATTAACCAATCCATTTACTTACCATCATGACTTATATTTTGTTGTTAATAAATAAAGATCGGTCATCATACAATTGAGTAGTTAAGTGAAAAAAAACATTCTTTGAAGATTAACTAATAGCACAAACTTTATGGTTGTTGTGATACTATTAGGATTTTGAATAAAACCATTGTTATTTATCCTTTTCTTGTTAGGTTTTTGACACCTTTTTCTGTTCTGTTACCATACAAGGCTCCTATTGCCTGGTGATAGGAAGTGACTGTATACATTCATTGATCAATGGAATAAGAAAAGCTAATTTTTCTTAAGCTACAAAACATCATTAACGCCACAAATGTCAATGTATCTGATATTTAATTTTTATCAACCAAAAAAAAAATATTTTATTCAAGTTATTTGAACCATACTACTTGTTCCAACTTGCAGATTACATTAACATCATCCCTTTGTACTGCTGACTGATTGATAGATCGGATTGACATCAATGACTGATTGTACTAATTGATACTTTCTAACAAGAATAATAAGCACATATGAGATCCATTATACAACATACAAGAAGTCACATCAATGCAATAACACAAATTGATTGATTTTATGAAATTACTAGTTGTCTGTAATCCACTGGACAACCGTAAATGCTAATATGACACTCAAAATGACCCAAAACACTTAAAGACACATATAAATGTACCATACATGATATCATAGCCATATTTAGTGAATTCAAGGTCCAAATAAATAAAAAGGTAGGATCCTAAAATCCTATGGTAACCAACAAGCCTCTAAAACTTGACAACTTCTAAAAATTGATTTATTTCAAACAATGGTTAAATGCCAAGAATAGTCATCAATGAACAATAATCCATATCTTCCAAAAAATAAATAATTAAGTCAATATATTTAGAGAGAATTAATAAAAAAAAAATAGACTCTGTCTGCAATTTGATAATGATCCAATGGTGGGAAAGAAAGTTATGTCTTATGTTCTAAAATAGAAAACCCTAGTTAGGGTTCATACCCACCTTCACTAAAATAGTTGTAACTTTCAAAAAACATAACAAAAATCTATCAAACCAGTGAAATATTAAAGATACTATAGCTCTAAGATATTTTTTACATCAATTTTATACCTGTATATGACTATATGAGTCCGTACCATTCATAGAAACTTGACAAGAAAATGGGAACAAAGAATGGATAGAAATAGTCTAACAAAATATACATAATAGGGAATTAATTTGACCTTATAGAGGAAATATGAAAGATAACCATTTGATATCTCTGAATTTGCCTCCATATAATAAATAAATAAAAACCCTAGACTCAATTTATTTTATTTAAAAAATAGATCTCCAAAAATGGGTTGCTAGAAAACCTAGGAAAACTTGTGGCAATTTTCACCAAAATAAACTCTACCTTTTGATTACTTATTAAATGAAAAGTAAAGAAATCATAAATAATTAAATATATAAATAAAACCATATTTCATCAAACAAGCAATGTAATCAAGGGTTTCAATCCCTACCTCGGGTCCTGTGAAGATTCAACAGAAAATTGAAGCAGAAGGAGACAATACGAGGAAGACAATCCAAACTTGAGACACATCATTCAAAACCATCTCCACTTTCAGAAATCTCCATGAAATAAAATCCAAGACCACAGCAATAACTCTATCTATCAACTATTGAAATTCTTAAAAAAATGTCCCTCTCCCAAAAGAAAAGAAAGCCATGAATTCATAAAGAAATATACTCACAAACTCTCCCTCGCATCTCATACGTTTTTCTCCAAAATCTCCATGAAAAGTAGGGCCAAAATCTCCTCAATGATTCGGAAAAAATCCCCCTCCTCAAAAGGAAAAAATAATGCATATAAATATATTTCCCAAAGGTAACCAATTCTCAACTAACTCTTAACTAAAGGACATTATTAAATAACTTAATATAATTATAAACTGACAACTATATATTACTCAAATATAACTATAAATGCTTTTATATTCATTCATACACATATGTACTATTATCATAATATTTTTCATATAAGATATAAATAATTACATCAATACCTATGTATATATATAACCTATCCACATTACTAATAATTAACACTTAAAAATACTATACCTCACATTATTTAATATTAAATTATTAATAATACTATACTTTACCTTAATCCCAAAATATACACCATAAACAATATCCACAATCATGCAAATATAATTACATATAACTTACACACACATATACATATATGTGTGTACCCATACACACACACACACACACACACACACATATATACATGTATATATATATACATGTATATATATATACATGTATATATATATATATATACATGTATATATGTACACATGTATATATATACATGTATATATATATACATGTGTATATATATACATGTATATATATATATATACATGTATATATATACATGTGTATATATATACATGTGTGTGTGTGTGTGTGTGTGTGTGTGTGTGTGTGTGTATATGAAGTAATAGATCACAACATTAATATTTTTACATATTTATACTTACTATAGGATATAACACCCAAATAAAATAATATCACATGCCTCAAAATAAATCTAATCATCCAAAGAGGCCATAACAATCAACTATGAAATACATCGAGATAACCTCAAGATCGAACAAGGTCAACCACAACCAACAAGGCAAGTCAAGCCAAACTCCTGACCAAACATGAAATCCTGAAATACAACATAGAAAAGATAGACTAAGAATCATCCCAAGATGGATAAATAAATGAAATGAATAAACACATCATACAACTAAACACAAGAAACCAAAAGTCACTATCCACAACCACGCCTGACCGAGAAAGGTAAATCGAGGTTTGTCATCCTGAAAATTAACTGACAAAGAAAGACCCATAATATTCCTGAATTGGATAATGTCAAAAGGGAGACTCATGTAGGGACCTTGGTACTATCTCCACAACAAAAACCATCGAGGATTTTGAGGGCACACTCTGACCCGTAGAGCTAGGTGAAGTCAATTCTTGATACCTGCAAGAAAACATCACCAAAAAAATATACATGTGCACATATATAGAAGATAGTGTAGAGAATGATAGGGGTTGAGACATTGCATGGACCTCACTAGGTGAGTAACTACAACTTCAACCCTAGCCATTCAAGTAGATTGGAAATACAGATACATATGTAAGAACCCAGTAAAAAGGCATTATTAATCAAATACATAGTAAGGGCTAGTTCAAATCCATCATGTGATTTGGGTTAGTCCCTTAACCAAAATTAATAATTAAAGAGATAATCATAATCATGCATGTAATCATAAATTATCAATAATCATTTCAATGTAAATTAGAGTCATAACATATAAAGAACCTAATAATTAAGGATAACTTGAAACCATATTTATATATCAATTAGAACATAAGTGTCAAAATATCATAATAAACTCTTTATTCATTATAACTAATTTATCCAAGGTAATCATAATCATTGATAAGGAGTACCTCACATAGTAACTATTTAGATCTATCATGTGACTACATAACAACAAGTTCCTAAAAAATCATGGACACATAAGAAGATATGAATACACATGAAGGAATGTATCTGAAAATATTTATTTTTGTCAAAAATAGGATGTGAAGTTATTATAGTTGGAACAAAATGGATTATGAAAACACCTCAAGAAGTATCATACTATTATTAAAACCAAGCATAGAAGTCCAGGTACAACATTCCGTAACTTCCAAAAATATAGAAAGGACATGCGTGTTAGGGTTGGAGGGGTATTACATCCTCTCCCCCTAAGATTTGACTTAAACGTAGAAGTCAGAAAACACTACCCTATTAATCATACATAAGTAGTAAACAATTAGCTAATAGAATTGTAACCATTCCTACTCTTGAACATAATTTAACTATCACATAATTAATCATCCTATCAAAATTTTGATTAATCCTATCTTATAACAATGTGATGTAGATTAACTCAAATCAAGCATAGAAAGACTTTGAAAAAAAAGCTAATGTAATGCAAGAAACAATTACACAGTTATCATATTTCATGCAATAAGCTAGATAACAAGGCACATAAAATCAGAGTCTATTTCTAGAAATTACTATTATTTTACTCTTAAGAATAACATCACAGTATTAGGCAAAAGCATGATTTATAGATTGAAATTTAATTTTCTTATAATATCAAAGTTCCTATCTTATTAATATAAGAGGAAAATTTATTGATAACATCCCAATTCCTAAAAAAATAGAAAATATATCTCACAAAATTATGAATTCATCCATATTGTACACTAACTTAATCCCACTATATGTTTATTGGTATGACATGAAATACTAGTCTATAGGAATGACGCCTGATGATTCAAGAGTGATTATAATAACTAGACACATTTAACCTTCCTAAATATGCAATTACAACTAAGGGTCCCAAAAATTCACGCTCTCTAATAAAATACAAGGCTAATACAATATTGATATGGAAGGTTCTCTTTCACAAAGGGAGTACATAAATTACTACTATTTCACATCTACTTTTGCAATCATGAAACTAAAACATTACCGATATTCAAAACTCACCATTTATATTAATACTTAGTTCTATAAGTAATCTTTCAGAAGAAACAACACATATCTCTTTTATAAAACAAAGTTACTTGTTATCCTAAAAGGTCCATGCTATATCATAGGTGAATATCCAACATAAAAATTACATACATGACTTAATACACACCTTTTCAAGGAATATAATCTAAGACATATTTTATAATTCTACTATAATAGTTGTTAGTATTCTATCACCAAAATAATATCCATACTCATAGAGAGAATCTAAGAAATTTAACCATTAGTCTTCAAGTTAAGGTTTCATCTCAAGCTTCACTTGTTAAAGTAGCTACATTTCTACTTACACAACAAATAAATATACATGTTAGACCCTTCCATATAAATATACCTAATTCCAATTGATTTTCAAAAAGTAAAGTGAAGAGTTCATTCAACTTGTTATTTCAGAATTAACCACAGATCCACTAAGAGGAGGAGAACACGTGAATCTTACTACTCCCCTTTAAAATAGTTCTTTTAGTAACACACATAATTAATAACACTAACCTAATGCTCATAAAGTTTATAGATGTATTCCATTTCCTTAATAGAAGCGCATTCAAGAGTAACTATTCATATCATTAAACTTTTAAGTGATCACTCTATTCCATCTTATCAATATTCTTCTAACATTTCCTCTAAAGAAAAATCTAATGTTTAACTTAAATCTATTATGATAAATGTACATTCATTTTCCCAACTATTCCATTTGTAATGACTCATCACCCGCAATACCATTATAGTCAACCAACTAATAATATTGTTATTTTCATACAACTAAAGTGATACTTACACATAAAAAATTAAATATAGTTTTCTTAGTATCCAGTTTCAACATAAATTTATTTCCATTATACTCATCTAGGATCCTAGCCACTCACTAGGCAACTAGAAAATGGTACATTTATTAAGAATCCTTTTCTGACAGTTTACTTCAATCATTATGGTAGGTAATCTAATTTTTTTCTTTTATACTTATACCATAAAATATTTAGACAACATTGTACATACACTTCGCCAAGACTTGATTATATTGGCATAATTTGTACAAATCAACATGGTTTGCATGAATCACATAAATCTTAAAATAATATGAGTAGAAAATTTATTTATTCAAAAAAATGTGAACTGTAATCCTATTTATGATAATACCTTGGGGAGATAGGTCCTTTACCTCTGGGTTTCCTTTAATATCAACAACACATTGTTTGGCCTAAGTAATTTAGTTCTTTAAAACTTACTCATCAAGAGGGAAAAGAGTGATAATAGATTTTTTATTTTCTTTTCAATTTCCAACTTTAGGAAGGTAGAGGAGAGGGAGAAGAGAGATATTTCATACTCTTATTATCAATCAAATATATAGTATATAAATATCAAGAACTACCTATCTTTTAATGAACTGTAACTAATTAAATGTTTGAATTTGATAAGTTGATGATCACTGAAATGTAAAAGTGAATGAAAGAAGTTAAATCAGTTAATGTGTTGTATTTTCATTGATGTCAACTTGATATAATTTGACTAGTCATACACATATTGTCATAGAATTTAAGAGCTAAAGAGAAAGTTTATGTTATCGATAAAACATAAAAAGCCAGTATACACCGAGTGACAGTAAACACCGACGAAAAATGCACATCAACAGACAATATAAACCAAGTATCGCAGTAACTAAGAAAGTGTCACCGAGAAGTTCATAGTGTATACCGATCACCGAAGTAACCGAGCATAACTAGAGTGGTCACCGAGTATAACTGAAGTCAATAACCGAGCTAACTAAAGTTGATCACTGATCAAAACTGAAGATAAAGAATGACAAAAAAACTTAGATGGCATGAGATATATTTAGATTGACTAATTGATTTCTTTATTATTAATGATCAGTTAAACTAAAGCATAGAAGATATATAAAGCGTAGTTATCAAGGAGAGATCTACGGAATAAAACTGAAGGAGAGCTTTAAGGATTAAAGAAAGAATGCTGAGTTTTACGGATCAAGAAGTGATCTACAATGAAAAAAGAAGATTGAATGGTTAAATAATGTCTATAAAGAGAGACAAGGAATTCATTATGAAAAAAGAGGAATGGTGAATATAATTTTGATGAAGATAGAAGTTTTCATGTAGATCTGATCATACAGGCTAAAGAACAGAGCCAAAGAATTCTGCAGACACTAAGCAACAGAGGACAGAGCATTCACCAAGCATAAAGAAGAAAGAAGGGGAGAAAAGGAATTGAAGAGAAAATTGATCAAAGAGGTATTATTTGACTAAAAATAGATCTAAAAATTTGCAAGATTAAGTTATATTATTGAATAGATCATTTACTGTTTCAGTTTAACCATTGATTTAGAAAATTTCTTAACTGAGTGAGATTTAACCATCCTTAATGTATTGAGATACTCAAGAGTATCAATTTTTTTTCTTGTTGACAACATAGTGAATTCTAGGTCAAAAGAAGAACTGTTAGTTTTGAATCCTCTAACAAGGTCACACTTAATAGTGTGTTTGTAACCTTTAGTAGGGTTGGCTCTTCACCGAGATCACTTCAGAAGAGTGAAAATTTTGGGTTACCGGTCCCAAGTGGTTTTTCCCTTAATAGGGTTTCCACATTAAAATCTGTGTCAAATATGTATTTCTTTCATTTCATTGATAGTTTTCTTTACACATTACTAAAATTGGATTGGTCGGTAAAACTAAGTTCAATTTCTGCTACTCTGTAAAGGCTAGAAAAAGATAAACAATATATCTTACCGAGCAGTATATATTTGTTAGAATTACATAAGGCATACATCTTGATAGACTAAAAGATAACTGAGGATATTATATTTGTGATATAAGTTTTGGTTGAGTTTTTGAAATTATTTTTAAGGCCACTGATTCACCCCCCCTCTTAGTTATTCTAACAATTGGTATCAGAGCTTTGGTGCTTGGAAGAGAGTTTAAAGACTCAAGCTAAATATCACAAGATTAGTAAAAGGGATGTTCCTAATTTGAATGAAGACAAATTTGCATCATGGAAAAGGAGGACAAAACTTCACCTATCAGGTATTGGAAATGATGTCACACAATACTTGGATATTGAATACACTGCACCTACTGGACCTCTGACTGTTGATCAATTGAGAGAGAAACATGAACACAATTATATGATGATAGAACTTGCTTCTTCACTATCCGGTGTTAAATCTGAAGATGTCGAATCATGCACCACTATAAAGAAAATGTGGGACAAACTCAAGCTAGTACATGGAGGAGACACTAATTTTCTGAGAGATAAAGCTGAAATCCTAGGAGGAAAGTTTGATGACCTAAGAATGAAAGAAGAAGAGAACATCACTCAATACAGTAGCAGAATCAAAGAAGTTGTTAATGATATCTATGGAATAGGAGGAGTACTTGAGGAATAAATAGTTGTAAGTAAAATTTTGAGAATCTTACTGCCTGTTTATGCTATTAGAGTATCTGCAATTCAAGAAATGAGAGCAGTAGAACATAACAATGTTACTCTTGATAGTTTTATTGGTAGACTTATTTCATTTGAGATGAACAACTATGGAAACAATGTCTTAGCAACTATTGAGTCTGTATTCAAATCTTATCTGAAGATAAGCAAATCTAGTCACAAACACACTATGAGAAATGATAGTGAAAGTGATAGTGATGAACAAGAACTTGATGAAATTGAAGAACTAATGGCTAGGAGA
This sequence comes from Thuja plicata, assembly GCA_018584345.1. Taxonomy (NCBI): domain Eukaryota; kingdom Viridiplantae; phylum Streptophyta; class Pinopsida; order Cupressales; family Cupressaceae; genus Thuja; species Thuja plicata. The sequence goes on along the minus strand of MU224795.1, from coordinate 1,268,539 downwards.
TTACATAGAGTTAAAGGAAGATACAAAGGTAAATTACCATTAGTATGTTTTAATTGAAAATAAATTGGACATTTTGTTGCTAGAAGCCCTAACAAGAGAAAGGATGAAATAAAAAATGACAGATCTTATGAAAACAAGTTTGTCAGAAGTGATGAGAAAGACTACAGAAGAAATTGACACTCTGATAGAAGAGATAATCGAGAATACAAGGACAAAGGCAAGAAGGCTTGTTACCTAGTTAAAAACAAAGCTCAAAATACTGAAACTGAGTATGATGAAGATGTTGAGGTAGTATTTATTGCTATGAAGGATGATTCAAATGAAGAAGAAAGGTATGTTGAAACTACACTCATCGCTAAAGTTATAAAAAATGATGTTTGGATTATTGATAGTGGTTGTACTCACCACATGACTAGAGATAAGGACAATTTTGAAACTTTTGAATATTATAATGGTGGATCAGTTAGGTTGAGTAATGACTCACCTTGCCTAGATGAAGGAAAAGGAACCATCATGTTGAATAATCTGATTAGATGTGAAAATGCATATTGGATGAAAGGAATTAACTATAATTTGTTGAGTGCTTCACATCTAAATAACACAGGACACCAAGTCGAATTTGAGAACAAAAAGGCAAAGATCTATAATGGAACAGGAAAGTTGATTGGTACTGGTGAAAAAACAAAAGGTAACCTATTCTATCTTGATAATATTGAGACCACTTGTTTATGGGCTAGAAATGAAGACATTTGGTTGTGGCATAAAAGGTTATGTCATGTGAATTTTGACAACATGGTTAGGATAACCAAGAAAAGAAAACTAAGAGGCTTACCGAGTATGTTAAAGCCCGACCATGTTATGTGCAAGAATTGTAAAAAAAGAAAAGTGACAAAGTATAGTTTCAAGAGAAAAACCTACACATCTAATGCTATTTTGGAGTTAGTCCATACTGAATTATGTGGACCAATGAGAACAACAAGATATTATGGTGATAGATACTTCATTCTATTTATTGATGACTATTCTAGGATGATGGCTATCATGTTCTTAAAAGAGAAATCTGAAGCATTTAAGATGTTCAAATGGTATAAAGCCAAAGTTGAAAAACAAAGTGGAAAAGAACTAAAATTATTAAGATCAGATAGAGGAGGAGAATTTATCTCTAATGAATTCACTAACTTTTGTAATGAGCATGGGATTACAAGACAAGTTTCTACACCGGGGACACCACAACAAAATGGGATTGCTAAAAGAAGAAATAGAGAAATTTTTGATTATGTCAGAACACTAATGATTGAAAAAGGCATCACACAAACATTCTGGAGATAAGTTGTAAGTATTGTTGTCTATACACTAAATCAAGTTCAATTGAAGAAAGACACCAATAAGACACCTTATGAGCTATGGTATGGATACACACCAAATGTGAGTTACTTTAAAAATTTTGGAGGTCAATGTTATATATTGAAAGATGATAGAAATGGGAATCTTGACTCAAAAATTGATGACAAAATATTTCTAGGATATTCTACTGAAAGAAAATCTTATAAATGTCTTAACAAATATTCTAACAAAATCATTGAAAGTGCAAATGTTAAAGTGGATGAATTTGCTTAGAAAAATGATGAAGAAAGAAGAAATTAACCAGAAGATTACAAAAAAATTTTATACATTGAAAAACGTGACACTTTGCCTAAGCAACAGTGCAATGCTATCGAGCGACAGAATAATGCAATCGAGCAACAAACTGCACACACCGAGAATCAGGAAAATGATCACAATGTTGAACCAAGCGATGAAGATCAAAATGAAGGTCAAAATGATGAACAGAGATCTGAACCTGTAATTGCTAAATATGTCAGAAGAAACCATCCATAGGACCAAATCATTGGAGACAAAAGAGTGGGAATGAGAACAAGAAGTAATTCACTTAACACTAGATGTTTGATTTGTGATTTTTGAGCCTAATACTTGCATTTGAGAATCAATAATGGGTTAGTGAAATGAATGAAGAGATTGAACACATTGAGAAGAAAAAGACATGGACATTAGTATCTAAACCAAGTGACAAAAATGTCAATGGTACCAAATGAATTTTTAGAAACAAACTGAATGAGTATGGAGAAGTCACAAGGAAGAAAGCAAGACTGGTATGCAAAGGGTATGCACAAGAAGAAGGTATTGACTATGGAGAAACCTTTGCACCCTTTGCTAGACTAGAAGGAGTAAGAATTATACTTGCTAATTCTGCTTTTAAAGGATTCAAAGTATACCAAATCGATGTTAAATTTGTATTTCTAAATGGAATACTATAAGAGGAGGTATACATTGAACAACCTGAAGGGTTTGTTGATGCTAACAAGAGGAACATGGTTTGTAGACTACACAAAGCCTTGTATGGATTTAAACAAGCACTTAGAGCATGGTATGGAAGACTTCAATCTTATCTCATTAGTATTGGATTTGTTAGAGCAGGTGATAACAATAATCTATGTTTGAAAGGAGATATCGATGGTAAGATTTTGATTGCTGAGATATTTGTTGATGATATCATATTTGGAGGTAATGATATGCTATGCAAGTCATTTTATGATGCAATGAGAAAATAATTTGAGATGTCAATGTTTGGAGAGATCAAATTTTTTCTTGTTTTACATATTCTACAATAGGATGAAGGCATCTACATCACACAATCCAAATACATAAAAGAAGTTCTGAAGATATTCAAGATGAAGGAGTCCAACCTAGTTGGAACACCTATGGAAACTAGATGGAAATTAACAAAGGAAGATAAGAAAACTGAGGTAAATAAGACCTTATACAGATCTATGATTGGAAAACTAGAGTATGTTGTATACACTAGACCAGATATAGCACATGCAGTTGGTATAGTTGCAAGATTCTTTGCTAATCCTAAGGAATCACACATGACTATTATCAAAAGAATTTTGAGATATATGAAGAATACTGAAGACTATGGTTTGTGGTATAATAAAGAAGGAAAATTTGAGTTACAAGTTTATATTGAAACTTACTGGGCTAGAAACATAGATGATAAGAAGAGCACAACAGGAGGAGCATTCTTTATGGGTGATAGACTTGTCACATGGACAAGTAAAAAGTAAGGATGCATATCACAATCAACTGCAGAAGAAGAATATGTGGTTGCTGCTGCAAAATTCTCTAACATTGCATGGATCAAGAAATTACTGAAAGGTATGAATGAGGAAATTCTTGAGCTAGTAATTATCTATGTTGATAATAAAAGCGCTATCAACATTTCCAAGAACCCTGTGATGCATGCTAAAATAAAGCACATAGCTATTAAGTATCATTACTTGAGGGAACAAGTACAAGAGAAAGAAGTGATACTAGAATATGTACAATCCAAAGAATAATTAGTAGACATTTTCACAAAACCACAACCAAAAGATACATTTGAGTACCTAAGAAATATACTAGGGGTTTGTCCCTTGTCTACTGGTCACTAAGCTGACTAGAAGGCTGCATTAGCCTACACACTATCAAAAGATCAATCATGTTGATGGAAGCTTAGATATGGACTGCAATGATATATCAGTACAAAAATGTACTTATCTGAAATACACACCAGAGATATTGTTGGGTACTACAGAGCTGTATTGTTGATGGATAGATGATTCAATGATAAATTTTTGTTTGGCATTGCTGTCAAAGGGAGAGAAGGATACAATGAAATATCTATCATGATCATACAAAGGGAGAGAGAACAAAGAAAATAACATCAGTTAAAGAGAGAGAAAAGATCAGAGAAAGAAGTTTCTACAAAGGGAGAGAAAGATCCAATGATGATTCAAAGAAACAACCATCCATCTAAGGGAGAGAATTAGAGAAAATTTAACGCTGCATATCTATCCATAAAAAGGAGAAGAGATTCTACAACAAAGGGAGAGATAGAAGTAGAAGAAATGATTGCTACACCTATCCATTGAAGGGAATGAAGAAATGGAGAGCACTCAACCAGAATAAAATCTAAGCTAGAAAAGCTTACCAAGATTCATATATTTGAATTGGTTATAGAACAATAAGTTTGGTATGATATGACATATTTCATATTGTGTTTCCATCAATGCCAAAGGGAGAGATTAATGAACTATAACTGATTAAATGTTTAAAGATGATAAGTTGATGATCATTGAACTAAAAAAGTGAATGCAAGACATTAAATCAGTTAATGTATTGTATTGTCATTGATTTCAACTTGATATAAACTGATTGGTCATACACATATTGTCATAGACTTCAAGAGGTAAAGAGACAAAGTTTATGTTATCGATAAAACATAAAAAGCCAATATAAACCAAGTGACAATGTACACTGAGTGATAGTTAACACTGATAGATAGTGCACACCTAAAGAAAATATAAATTAAGAATCATAGTAACCAAGAGAATTTTACCGAGAATGTGTCACCAAATAGTTCATAGTGTATACTGAGCATTGCAGTAACCAAGCATAACTGAAGTGGTCACCGAGTATAACTGAAGTCAATAACCAAGCTAATTGAAGTTGATCACTGATCATAACTAAAGATAAAGAATGACAAAAACACTTAGCTGGCAGGAGCTATATTTAGATTGACTAATTGATTGCTTTATTATGAATGATCAGTTGAACTAAATCATGGAAGAAATTTAAAGTGTAGTTATCAAGGAGAGATCTACAAAATAAAACTGAAGGAGAGATTTACAAATGAAAGAAATAATGTCAAGTTTTATGGATAAAGAAGTGATCTACGATGAAAACAAGGAGATTGAATGGTTAAATCATGTCTATAAAGAGAGACAAGGAATTCATTATGCAAAAAGAGGAATGCTAAATATAATTCTGATGAAGATAGAAGTCTTCATGCAAATTTGATCATACAGGCTAAAGAACAGAGACAAAGAATTTTGTAGGCACCGAGCAATAGAGGACAGAGCATTCACCGAGTAGAAAGAAGAAAGAAGGGGAGAAAAGGAATTGAAGAGAACATTGATCAGAGAGGTATTATTGGACTAACAATAGATCTAAAAATCTGCAAAATTAAGTTGTATTATTAAACAGATCATTTACTATTTTGGTTTAACCATTGATTCAGAAAATATCTTAACCAAGTGGGATTTAACCATTCTTAATGTATTGAGATACTCAAGAGTACAAAAAGGGTTTCTTGGTGACAACATAGTGAATGCTAGGTCAAAAGAAAAACTATTAGTTTTGAATCCTCTAAAAAGGTCACACTTAATAGTGTGTTTGTAACCTTTAACAGGGTTGGCTCTTCACCGAACTCACTTCAGAAGAGTGAAAATTTTAGGTTATCGGTCCCAAGTGGTTTTCCCCTTAACAGGTTTTCCACGCTAAAATCCATGTGTCAAATGTGTATTTATTTCATTTCATTGATAGTTTTCATTACACATTACTAAAACTTTATTGGTCAGTAAACACTAAGTTAAATTGCTGCTACTTAGTAAAGGCTAGAAAAATATAAACAATATATCTTACTGACTAGTATATATTTTTTAGAATTACATAAGGCATACATATTGATGGACTGAAAGATAACTGAGGATATTATATTTGTTATACAAATTTTGGTTGAGTTTTTGGAATTATTTTTAAGGCCACTGATTCACCCCCCCCCCCCTCTCAGTTATTCTACCAATTTTTAACATGCTATATCATTTACAAACAAATTGACTCATACATAAGTTCCTAATTTCTATTTTTACACAGTGATTTCTATTGGTGGTTCATTTCATCCATTTTTCTAGAATAGAAAAAAGAGAAGAGAGACACAATATTCTAAATCTTATATTAACCTACTAAACATAGCCATGCAACACTATCATAATTTTAGTCCTATAAAAGTGAGTATTATCAGTCATGTTTTACATCATGTTAGAAATGAGAAAAACACTCCAATTCTAACTTATGAACATACCTTAATTAGTATATAATGTTAGCATGAACAAGAACTGAGAGAGGGGGGGGTTACATTAGTGTACACAAGTACTTAATAAATTTCATTACTGATATAACAAAGCTAATCAAAAGCTTCCAACTAATGAACCATGCAACTAATAATGTCAAATAGAAGTAAACAAATCAAGCATCCACAAAGCATCACATATGACACGTAGATTTTTCACATAGAAAAAATTGTTAGAGGGAAATAATTATGGTGGGGATAACACCCACAAATCACCTTACTCTAGTTAAAATATTTTCCCTGTTAGGAGCTACAATACACTTTCTAGGGTTCACCCTATTAAAAGTGACTTGTACCTTGATAGAAGTACCAAAATACTTGTTAGAGTCTACCCTTCTTGAGGATTTAAACCTTCAATAAATAAGTTACCCTGTTAAAGGATTTACAATAAAGACCTGCTAGGATCTACCCATTTAAGGGATTTTACCTGTTGCTGTGTGTGTATATTTATGCACCTGATATCTACACCACAACACTTCAATAAGTCATTCTGTTAGTGAAAAACACGGGTTAGAGAGCATATAAACCATAACATTGACTTATTTCTTTCTAACTAGGATGAGTGTCGAATGTAACATAAAAGCCCTTAGATTATGCTAAATACTAGTGACATAAACAACCTAGTATGAAAGATTTAGTTTAAAACAAGCTATCATTCAATGAGCAATGCATATTAATCTAAAAATGGAGATAATAACAATGTATAAGCATAAACTATGAAATAAAGTATGAGTCTAAGTCTATTCCAACAGCATAACAATGCATTTACAATATGGGATGAAGGCTTTATTTCTCTAAAAAATGGCTTCTATTTATAGAAGAATGAGAGAGAGAGAGAGAGAGAGGGGAGACAAGGCTCATTAATGAGTTGAGGGACTCATTAATGGTGGTGTAAGAGCCATTATTGCCTTGAGCATTAATGAGGCATGGAGGAGACATGAGCTTAAGGCATCTTCATTAATGAGGCATTAATGACAGCCTTAAAGAAGCATGGGAAGGGTGTAAGGTTCAACTTGGCAAGTTGATCCCTTAGGAAAGTCATGCTTGAGAAAGTTGACTTTCTTAAGTAGGTTGAGTTGTTAATCATTCCTTAATGGAATGTGACAACATTAGGAGGTGGGTTAGGGTTATAATTAGGATTAGGATTAGAATTAGCAAGGGTGAATGGGTTGAGAAGGGTTAGAACCTAGGGTAGAAGTGGTTGAGATAGGTTAGGTTGGGGTTTAAGGGAATATTAATTAAATGAATTAAACTTATTTAATTCATTCAAAAATAGGAATTTAATTATTTAAACAATTTAATTGATTTTTAATAATTAAGGGGACTATAGCCATTTTAATTAAATTAAATAGGCTAGGGGAATGGGTTATTTTGCAAGTGGGTAATTGATTTAGGGATTTATTTAATTCCTTTATAATCAAATACTATAGCTATATTTGAATTTGATTTGATTTAATTGGTTTGAATTGATTTGAATCATATGGCTATAATAGTTAATATAATTTAGTTATAAAAATCACCTAGGACATTAAATTGATTCAAAGAATTATGCCAAGCAGTAACAAGGTCATTTGAACATAATCGAGGGTATGATCACACTTAGGGAAAATAGGGTCCATAGTTGGAATAGACCAAATTTAGGTCGTTACATTTTCCCTTCTTTGAATGGATGTGCGAGCAACACATTGATTCAAAGAAAGTTTTTGATTTTGACTTCAGAAGGATTGAGAATCCCATTCTTGGTTGTCAAACAAAATGTTGATGAGATCAGTCTCGCACTTGATTGAACAAAACTAATAGAATTGATTTTGAACTTGGTTTTCGTACAAAATCAATAAAAGATTTTAAAGATACCAATCCTGAACTTGGTTGTCGTCAAAAGATTGATAATACTGGTTCTGGACTTGGTTGTCGTCCAAAATTCAGTATGAAGCTACTAGGAGCTTTTTTTAAAAAAAAAAAAAATCTTTTAAAAATGAGGAAACACAAGATATCCAGCTTATGAGAACCAAAGCTTTCTATCCAACAGTTTCAACTTTAGTCAAGGAAAGTGTTATGCCCCTAGTTTGTTTGATAACGAAGTTGTTTTTAATGCTGTTTCGAGCAAAAATTTAATTGATGATAGTGTGATCATGCCCCCTCGGGAATGAAATCAAAGGAAATAAATAAAATTCCTCTATTGAAAGAACATATCACTTGCATGGAATGGTTAGCAAGAAAGAATGGAGTAGAAGAAGTGGAGAAATGGGGGTGTGTTTAAGAGTAAACACATGAGTACCAAGTTAATCACATTAAAAATATGAGTTCAATTTTGTTCCTGATAGATCAGAGATTTCGGGAAGCACAGGTATTAGTAATAAACTTGGATTTTAGATGAATTAAAAATAGAAAGGAGTTTGAGCTCAAATCCTTGTATTGTTCCTTCAAAAATGCATCATGCAATCGTTAAATGTAGTTATATGCAGACTCTTAGGACTTTGTCACTGATATGCAAATGTATAGCTTTTTATCATCATTGGGTGCTCTTTCAGAATGGATACCATCTGATAGTACAACCATCACTAATACCCACTGATATTATGAAAGTATGAATACTATGTGTTATTGAAATGTCAGAAACAGACTTTAGGCATCAAGGCATAGAAGCCAGGATAACAAAATAGTCACCTTCCTTTTAATATACCAGATTCTGATTAAGGCAAGATATTGGACCCGCAATGAATTTGAAAATTCATATCCTTGGGTACATTATGATTCGTATACCTTAGTGAGAACCTGTATCAGAAAATAGACAAGGAAATTGTTTCAACCTCCCCGTAGTTTACACATAACAAAGATCAAGATATATGCGGCTAGCCACCCATGGTGGCAGCTCTTACCATAAACATCTAAGTTAGGTGAAATTTATAGGATTATTTGGAACAGTCACCATACATAGAAAATCATGAAAACATTATGCCCCCTATCCTCGTGACTCTTTGTCTTTGCACAAATGTCATTGAGTAACTAAGAAGAAATAATAAATTATCAATTGTGAATCAATCAAATAAAATTTATAATTACGTAGATGCCCCTAGTTGAAAACATCATCAGGACATGAAAGAATCATAAACAAACCAATATCAAACAGTGTGTTTAGATAGTTCTTGTTCATTCATATGTCAAACCCAGTGGAGATTCATCAATTAGAAAACTGGGATATAAGCAATATGGTGTCCTGTGTCTATGCATTGATAAGATAATCCATTCATGTCCGCGATCCAATAGAGCCTTGTAGGAACTCCTTTAATGTAAATGTCATGTCTGGATATGTGATGTTTTGAAAAGACATCCTTGTTTTCAAAAAGAGACATTTATTTTGCATGTATCAAGGAACATTGTGTTTGTCAGGCAAACCATCCTAGAGAAATCTAGCAACTACAACATACTATGCCAGCAAAGATGCCCCCAGTGCAAAATGACTTATTCCTATGACGTAAATGTAGACAAATCCCAAGCAAGGATAAGATAGCCATGTAGGAAAATGAAGTCAGTGTATGAGCATAGGTAAAATTATGAAGGCCTAGTGTCAGCAATGTATTGGTAGATGGAGTGCTGAACACAAGTGACACCTGATTGCTAGGTTTTCACCACTTGGCAAGATCTTTTCTTCCTTTTTGCTACCAAGATGCCTGTTTTACTAGGTTGTCATCAAGGCACTTTTCTCTTTTTCATTTTTTTTGCTATTTTTTTTTTTTGAATATTTTTATAGTATCAAGGTGCCTATTTTCCAGGTTTTCACCAAGGATACCCTTTTTTTAGGACCTTTTCCACTATTTTTGAATTTCTTCAGGATCAATTTTCTAAATGTTTTGGGTATTTTGCAAGAACTTTTTTCTGTACAGGCTCTGCTAGCCGAACATCAAGTGTAGAACTGCTTCAAATGTATAGTGTTGATAGGCTCTAGAAGAACATCTCCCTCAAGTGTAGCTAAATGATAAGCTCCAGTCCCAAAAGTAGCAGTGATAACATAAGGTCCTAGCCAGTTAGGTTCAAATTTTCCTTTTTGCTCCCTGTTAGGCTAGTTCTTAGGATTCTCCTTGAGGATGAGATCTCCTACTTCAAATTTGCATGGTTTAACCTTGTTGTTGTAACCTTTGGACATACATGCTTGATACACTTTGAGGTGATCAAACGTTTGTTGTCTGCGCTCATCTAGAAAGTCTAGAGAATTTAACCTATCTGTGTGGTACTGCTTGTCAGTAACAAGACCTTGTAAAGATATCCATAAAGATGGGAGCTTGACCTCAATAGGTAGTACTTCTTTAGCACCATAGACTAGAGAAAATGGCATGGATCTAGTTGGTGTTTAGATGCTTGTTCTATAGGCCCATAGTGCCAAATTTAGTTGTAGGTGCCAATCTCTGCCATACTTGCTCATAGTTATATGTAGAATCTTGAGAATATTCTTGTTGGATGTCTCAGCCTGCCCATTACCTTGAGGATAATAGATTGAGGAGAAAATTTGAGTGATATGGAACTATTCACAAAGGTCATCAATGTCTTGATTTTTAAATTGGCCCCCATTGTCTATTACAATTGAAGAGGGTATCCCATATCTACAAATAATGTAGTTCAGAATGAACATAGCCACCTGTTTGCCAGTGGCTTTGATTAGCGGCACAACCTTGACCCACTTTGTGAAATAATCAGTGGCCATAATGATGAACTTGTTTCCGTTTGAGGAATTGGGATATATTTGTCCAACCAAGTCAAAGACCCATTGTTGAAATGGCCAATGTGTTATGAAAGGTATAAGTTCTCTGGCAGGAGCATGGATAAGGTTTCCATGTGTCTGGCATTTAAGACATGCTTTTGAAAAATGAATAGCATCTCTCTCCATGTTAGGCCAATAATAGCCTACTCTAAGTAGTTTCTTGGCCAATGAAAAGCCTTTTGAGTGTGATCCACATACACCTTCATGGACTTCTTTTAATGCTAGATCAGACTCTTAAAGTTCTAAACACCGAAGAAGTGTACCATCAAAACCGCGTCGATATAGGTTGTTAGTTATGAGGACGTAATGTGATGCTTTCCTAATCAAGGATATTTTATCATTTATGGATAGATTAGCGGGAATGGTTTGGTCAAAAAGGTAAGCAATGATATTGGCATACCGGGACTGATTTGGGGTATTCAAGGCACATATTACCTGGTATTCAGGGGTATCAAAGGTAGGATAGGATATTTCTTCCACCAAGAAGTCATAGTGGAATTGATGTCCTTCCAGTTGTAACATGGAGGCCAAGGTAGCCATAGCGTTCGTAACTTTGTTCTCTGATCTTGGTATCTGCTGGAAGGTGACAAAGAAAAAGTACTTTTTCAGGTCATCAACTAGTTGCTTGTAGGGCATCAACTTCTCATCTTTTGTTTGATACTCCCCATTAACTTGATTAATAATTAGTTGGGAGTGACCATACACGTGTAACTCTATGATCTTCCATTCTATAGCTAGCTTGAGGCCATTTACCAAGGATTCATATTCTGAGACATTGTTGGTGCATGGAAACATCAATTTGTAAGACTAGGGAATCTTGTAACCTTGAGGAGTTATGAATAGGACCCCAGCTCCAGAGCCTTGTTGAGTGAATCAACCGTCAAAGTACATCTTCCATGGATATTTAGTTAGATGCATGATTGCTTCATCAAGGAATTCAATTAGTAAAGGTTCATCATCCTAGAGTGGTGAATCAACCAATTGATCTGCAAGGTCCTGTCCTTTGATAGCTCTCTGTTCTACATATTCAATGTCAAACTCACTTAGAATCAAGACCCATTTTGCCAAACGTCCTGTTAATGCTGTTCTACTCAAAAGATACTTTAGAGGATCAATCTTAGTAATGAGCTTCACTGTGATGTGAAGACGACTACTAAGCATGCTTTTTCAATAATACTATAATTGAGCTCATAGGTGACCAGTGTTCTACTAATGTAGTAGATACCTCTTTCTTTCTTTGTTTCATCTTCTTGTACCAGAAATAATCCTAGGGATGTAGCTATAGCTAAAATGTATAGGAATATGGGCTTTCCATGAATAGGCACCATAAGGATAGGAGGAGTTTCCAAGTATCCTTTCAATTCTCTAAAGTTTTCTTCGTAGTGTTCGTCCCACTTGAAGGTAGCTCCTTTATGTAGTAACTTAGTAAAGGGTTGTGCCCTATCTACAAGTTGGGACATGAATCTCCTGATGGACTGGAGTCACCCTTGTAGTGTCCTCATTTGACTGATGTTTTGTGGAGGAGTCATCTCTAGAATAGAGTTTACCTTTGCAGGGTCTACCTTGAATCCCTTCACTGATACTATGAATCCTAGGAGTTTCCCTGATTGGACCCCAAAGGCACATTTCTTTGGGTTGAGCCTGAGTTGGAACTGTTTCATTCAATCCAAGATCTTTCTTAAGTCAGCAATGTGAGTACCTCTTTCTTTGGATTTAGCCAATGTTTCATCGACATAGTCCTCCATTTTCTTGTGCATCATGTCATGGAATATTGTTGTCATGGCTCTTTGATATGTTTCAGTGGCATTCTTTAACCCAAAAGGCATGATATTCCAGCAAAAGGCACCCCATGCTCATGTGAATACAGGTTTATCTTGATCCTTAGGGGCAATTTTGATTTGATTATAGCCCAAGAATCCATCCATTAGTGAATACATTTGAAAGCCTGTTGTAAGGTCTATGATCTTGTCAATGTTTGGTAGAGGGAATTCATCCTCTAGACATCCTTTGTTTAGGTCTCTGAAGTCCGTACAGATCCTGATAGATTTATTAGATTTAGAGATGGGGACCACATTGGAGATCCACCCTACATAGGCAATGACTCGAATAAATCCATCTTTTAACAATTGTTCTAGTTCTGCTTTTACCAATAATGCAACATGAGGATGTATTTTCCTAAGTTTTTGTTTTACGGGCTTGATCTCAGGAGCTATAGATAAGTGGTGCATGATGAGATTAGGATCTAGCCCTGGCATATCAATATAAGACCATGAAAATTTAATCTTCTTCTCTTTCAAGAACTCTATGAATCGCACCTTCTCCTCTTCTGATAAAGATTATGCAAGATGAACTATTTGAGGATTTTCAACAGTGCCCAAGTTTATTGGCTGTGTTGGTTCAATCAGTATCAAAGATCTTTCCTAAAAGTGTTGAGGGAGGATATCAATATTCTCATCCTTTGGCACCTTGGAGAGGTTTTCACCATTGGATACATCTTTTTTCTTTACTATTTTGGGATTTGATACTGCCACAGAGTGGTTTTCACCATCACTCCACTTTTTCTTTTTATTTTTTCAGTTTTTGACTAAGAAACCTGATATCCTCCTATGACATGTTCTCACTCCTTGCATTGGTGGAAGAAGGGTAAGGATCACAAGCATTGAGATAAAAAGAAAGGGTGTGGTCACTGGGAAAGTTTAGGATAGGAGTAGGATCTGTTTTAGTCCAATCAATTAGGTCTAGAAGTACCAATGTTAAGGAATCAAACTCTGGGAAGGACAACATCGTTTTAGCATCACGATCATTAACTGACATGACACGATTTATTATGTTAATTTCTTCAATATTTAGATCAATAAGAGTGATATTATCATTAAAAGGGTCATTGTTAGTCATATGTGCACGAAACTCTAGCAACTCGTCAGTAGAAATCTCATCATCATCTCTTCGTAAAAGGAGTCTTCTTTCTTGTAGCCTATGAAATTCTTCTAGACTTGTGTCTCCATCAATGATCAGGGGAAGGAAGTCTTCTTCTACTTCAAGAGGATTCGTATCATTGGGAGGAGTGTCAGATCATTTACTAGGAGCTGAAGGAGCTGCAAACATGTGAATTGCATCTATTCTAATATCTTCAGTGGTGATAGATAGCTCTTCCCATTCATAGTCATGAGAGTTCGTGACATCATCATCAGATCTGTTTAAGTACTCAGTAATAGTTATATGATGTACCCAGTTAGCTTCTTGTAGATCAAAGTGGGGTAGATCTAGGACATGTGAAATTGTGACCAATTGCCCCTAGTTAGGATGTAGATTATGTTGTCGGGGTACTTCTTGAGTTATTGTTGCTATAGTGTCTCCTACCTCTTGAATGGGAGGTTGTGCTAGCAAAGGAGTGCGAAGATCTTGTGGTACCTCAAAGCTGGGTACATAGCATTCTCCTTGGTATTTGGGGTCCTATATGCCAACATGTAACAATCTTTCATAGGACCATTGCTCTAGTTTGTCTTTTTCATCACTCCCTTTATCTAAGTATGGACTCTCTTTTGAAGCGGGTTTACCAGTTTTAGTATTGAAACCCAATCTAATTCTATCTCTGGTATTCCGGAACTCCATGGGTATAGGTTCAATAAGCCCCCATCCTGTGTCATTTAGAGGTCCCTTTCCTTTGTAACCCATTTGTGTGAGGAAATCATATCCCTTTCCATACTGTTCTGGGGATATCTTCACATTTTTGACTTCAGCGTCCACTGGTTCTCCTTTGTAAAGCTAGTCCAAGACTACCTGTTCTTCTATGTTATCTGAAGATGTGGATGCCCTTGCCATGCTAGTTGCTTTGTGCATTTTTGGCTCCTTGGATGCTACAGGTGTGAATATTGAGGAAGGTTTTCCATAGGATCTTGGTGATACTGGGAGTTTTGTCAGTGAGGGAGTTAGGTCCAGCTTGTACTCTCCCATACCTTCTTTTTCAAGTTTCAAGGTTTTGCTAAAACTCTTCATAACCATGTCTTTGGTAGTTTCAGGAGCAACTGTATTCATAGCTTCTTTGTTGTGTGGGATCATGCTACCTACTTTTCTATTGTTGCAAGTGTAGTTAGCATCTGCGAGAATCATCACTTCCACCGCATTATGTGGGAATTTTATGCATTGGTGGTAAGTGGATGGTACAGATTGAACCTCATGAATCCATGGTCTTCCTAGTAGGATATTGTAGGCCAATGGTAGATCCTGAACTTGACATATGACGTTCCTCTCAATCAGTCTGACTATGATAGATAGAACAATAAGACCCCTAGAGGATCTTTCTTCCTCATCATAAGCTTTGATGGTTATCTTGCTTCTAGAGTCAATTGTTTGTTCTGAGAGACCTAGTTTCTTGATTAGATCCAGTGTATGGATATTCAATCCTATGCCTCCATCTATCAACACACGTCTAACACAGGATTTATGAATAAGGACTTTAATATGGAGGGGTTGATTATGTGGATGTGTCAATGACTTATCATCCTCTTCAGAAAAAGAGAGGTAATGTGGCATTGAGATGTGATTGACCATCGCTTGGAACTTGTTTATATCAATATCCTTTGGAACATTAGCAGTATGTAGAGCTTGTTCTAGGATTTCCCTATGTACTGTGGATATCTTGAGCAACTCAAAAATGAAAATTTTGGCAAAGGTTTGTTGTAATTGGTTTACCAAGTCATATTCTTCTCCAGGAATATTAACCATGTGTTTTTCTACTGGTTTAGGAATAGTTAAAATAGGAACCTTTGATGTTGATGTCGGTTTTGGAGGGCCTTTGATTGTAACCTATGCTTGGCTCTGTGTTACAACATTTGAGTGGAATGAGATACCTTTGATTGTGACCATATTGATGGATTCGGTTTTAATGTCAAGCATATTAATCACATTGTCATTTTTGGAATAGGTGTAGTTTACCTCATTACTCTTCCCTTTAGATGTCTCTCCTTGATTGTAATTAGGAAAGGGTTTGTTGAATGTTGTATGATCCTCATTAGTAGTATGTCTGTCTACTTTGATCTTACCTCCTTCGATGAGGTCTTGGATAAGATGCTTAAGTTTGAGACAATTATTAGTCTTGTGTCCCTTGTTTTTGTGGAAGACATAATAGGAATTATCATCCCACCACCTGGGTTTGACCATTGGTTCCCACGGTTTAGAAGCAGGAATTGTAAGAACTTTGTTATCCAACAGTGTTTTTAGAATAGTCTCAAGAGGTTCTCCCAAAGGAGTGAATGTTCTTTGGGGTTTTGAAGTCCATGTTTGTCCCTTGTTATTATCATTATTTTCTTTGGGTACGGGAGGGGTTACCTTAGCATCTTTGCTCGCTTGCATGCTATTAGTGATATTGAATACCTCAGGTTTAGGATTAATGTTAGAGGCGTCAACCACTCCGTCATTAACAACATTCTTGTTTTGTTTCCACCATTTAGGCTTGGATTTGTAGTTGTTGGTCTTGTTTTCATTTTGGAGGGTGATCTCTCCCCTTTTGACCATTACTTCCTCAATACAGAGGGAATTTTTAATCATTCTGTTGAAAATAGGAGAGTCTTGCATTTGTAGAGCATAGTTCAATTCAGGCACTAGATTATTAACAAAGATTTCCATCTTCTCTATTTTGGGAATGGCCCTTGAATATCATGCAAAAATCTTCCTCCATCTTTGTAGGAAGTGTGTGAATGATTCTCTAGTTTTCTATTTGGCGTTACATAGGTCAATCATAGTTACATCATGTTGGATGTTGTAGGAGTAATGTTGAATGAAGCATTGGATCAACTCCTCAAATGTCTTGACCTTGGGGTTTAGCTTTGAGAACCACTCCATGGCATTACCTCCTAGTCGCATGAGGTATATGGGTTTGTGCATGTATCCAAAGAGTATACATGGGACCATAGTGATACTCTTGTCAAAAGGAAATGGGACCATATTGATACTCTTGTAAAAAGGAAATGGACAAATAACATCCAAAGAGTATTGTGTTTTGGGTTTCTCCTTCTCTTGTTTGAGGTTTGTGAGCTCCGTTTGCATCAAATTGAGTTGTTTGGTGAGAATAGATATCGGATTTGGTACCTCCTTTTCTTTGAGTTTTTCTACATCATAATCCTTAGGTAATTTGACACCTGTGGATGCTAGATGAAGAAAGTACTTTTCCTTATCCTCATCAATCATTCTTTCCATTATCTGGTGAAACCTCTTGCTTTGTTTGAGTTTTTCATATTCTTCTTTGGTGATTTCATCCTCACTACCGGATTAAAATAAAGTACGTTCAAACTTGGGTTCTTCTTCTTCATCAGTATCTTCGGGTTTTTGGTGTTTTCCATTGTTATATTCCTCAAAGGCCTTATTGCATCTACAAGTATCACTATCCATTTGAGGGGAATCTAGATCAAGAAGGGAACTATGAGAAGTTTCTCCTTGAAAGTGTGGTGTTTTAGGAGGCACTTTCGATCCTTTAGACATGAGAGTTTCACATTGTTTCAGGTGGGTGTGTCTAGATAAAAGTAACTGTTTGTTGTTGGTGGATGTAAATGATTCCAGTGTCAGAGGGTTAGAATGCCCTGATAGTGAGTTGGGAACCAAGTTATTGGTAGAAAGTGGGTAGACCACACATATTGAACTGATCATGAAAGACTGACTAGGCCTGCAAGGTGGACATTTTGAAAGTGCTTTGAAATTCCAATAGGGAGACTAGAAAAGAAAATAGGAACTAGCTAAAGAGCCAAAAGGGTATCCTAATCAACTGAGACTTTCTAAGAAAATCTTCTACAAGTACCCATTATCCTGAATGTGAGCTCCCAGATGCGAGCCTCTGATGATACTAGATGCGATCCTAGAATATGGAAGCGACTATGTGCTGACTAAATGTGATCTAGAATACCAAATGTGATCCTAAATACTGCATGCGACTTGGGAAATCTGGGATGCAATCTTATGATGTATTTGTCAAATTTGGTCAGTTCTAAAAAGTTCATTTTCAAAGTGCGTGAAGTTGCTTATTTCTAGATTGCGTTAGGAGGTGTCGTAATGTGTGAAAAACACTTGTACTCCGGGGTTTAAAAATTGTTGATTATTTTGAGGAGTTTATCTTTTTAATGATCTTTTGAACACGTCAAACAGTTTTGCATTGTTAGGAGGGTGAAACAAACACTCATCTTTTCCTATTCTCTAGGTGGAGGATGAAAATATTTGCTCACTAACTCAGGTATACACTCAAATGCTAATCCGAATACAGCCATCACCAAACATGCAATGGCTCCAGTCATGATGCTGTATTAG
Organism: Thuja plicata; assembly: GCA_018584345.1. Taxonomy (NCBI): domain Eukaryota; kingdom Viridiplantae; phylum Streptophyta; class Pinopsida; order Cupressales; family Cupressaceae; genus Thuja; species Thuja plicata. The sequence goes on along the minus strand of MU224795.1, from coordinate 1,250,480 downwards.
CTGACTCCAAATGCAAGTGAGGGCACAATATGATGAGTGTTTTGGAGAAATTACTTTTTGCCTTGCACAAAGATTATCACCCTTTCGGGGATGAATCAGGAATTCTTTTAGTTGAATTTGTTGTAGATTATTGGGCAATCCATTTGAAATCATTCCCCATAGAATTGCACAAGGCAAAATTTAGGCGTATAGCCCTATGAGTACCTGAATATATGTAGTCTCGCAAGCAAGATTCAAGCGGCTCCGGTCTACATATACCCAGATATGTTCAAGGAATGATGTCAAAATTCCATGAACAAAACCGGCTCCATCTTTTGAGGCTTTAGCCTACAAGGAAGCAACTATTTATAGTGAGTTGGAAGGGTTGGCGTAAAACCTGTCCTCACTTGGGTCATTCCTGGGAGATTTTTTCCTCAACCGGAAGGCCCTCTACTGTTTAAATATATGTACCAGGATTGGCGAGTTTTGGATGTCTGGATTTATGATTCTTTCAAAGAAGAAGAGCATACTCTCCTAATCTAAACCATTTTCTCCCAAAACATGTAAAGCAAAGTTCATTCCTTCAAGCTATGTTGAGCTTGATTTAGTTTGTTCCTATTTTAAGAAAAACAGGATGCTTGAAAAGGAAAGTTGCTTTGTTCAATTAGCCACAAAATTTAGTGAGTTTCTTGTCCAATTACAAATCCAAATTGATTTAAATGATTGAACTTGTTCTTTGATCCCACATATTTAGTGCTTTGATTGTCCATTTTCTGAATCCAAAAAGAAAATATACGATGTAGTTGTTCATTGAACTCCAATATTTACTGACTTGTGTTGTTCATTTACCGATCTAAAAAGAATTAGGTGATGTGTTTGCTTGTTTAGTTAACTCCAAATTTTTTTCAATCCATAAACTGATGTATGAGTTTCTAATTTTCCTTAAAAGGAAAAGAGCATAATCATCTAGTTAGTTTAGTGATAGATCAGAATATGTATCTTAATTTGGAAAGCAAGTAAATAGAAGTCAAGATGGGGGTTGGGTAACCTAAAAAACCAAGTTAGTATCTGTTTATGTTAACTCCCACAAAAACCTTCAAGAACAACCTGCAAACACTTGTTAGGCTGCAAGATACCAAAAACACAACCTGTCAAAATGTTAGAGTTAGGGAAACAAAATGCACAAACTTTCTAACTAGATGCGAGCCTAAAATTTTACTGAATGCGATGAAGTATACTGTATGTGAGTTTTCTTACCAGATGCGATAATATGATCCCCAAATGTGAGCCTAAACTGAAAATGATCTAGGAAATCCTGTATGCGAGCCTCATTTTCTGCGGTGCGATGGCGTATCCTGGATGCGATCTAGAATGGTAAAAAATGAACCTGTAACAGAATTCTGGGCATGCAAATTAGTGAAAAAGTGTTAGAAAATGAGGCCAAGTTGGAAATTGGGCCCCATGGTGGGCACCATAAGTGTGTGTGTATATTTATGCCCCTGATATCTGCAACACAACACTTCAATAAGTTATTTTGTTAGTGAAAAACAAGGGTTAAAGAGAATATAAACCATAACATCGACTTATTGCTTTCAAACTAGGATGAGTGTAGCATGTAACATAAAATCCCTTAGATTATGCTAAATACCAGTGAAATAAACAACCTAGCATGAAATATTTAGTTTAAAATAAGCTATTATTCAATGAGAAATGCATATTAATCTAAAAATGGAGATAATAACAATGTATGAAGCATAAACTATGAAATGAAGTATGAGTCTAAGTCTATTCCAATAGCATAACAATGCATTTACAATATGGGATGAAGGCTTTATTACTCTCAAAAATGGCTTCTATTTATAGAAGAATGAAAGAGAGAGAGAGAGGGGAGACAAGGCTCATTAATGAGGTGAGGGACTCATTAATGGTGGTGTAAGAATCATTAATGCCTTGAGAATTAATGAGGCATGGAGGAGACATGGGCTTAAGGCATCTTCATTAATGAGGCATTAATGAAAGCCTTAAAGAAGCATGGGAAGGGTGTAAGGTTCAACTTGACAAGTTGATCCCTTAGGAAAGTCATGCTTGAGAAAGTTGACTTTCTTAAGTGGGTTGAGTTGTTAATCATTCCTTAATAGAATGTGACAACATTATGAGGTGGGTTAGGGTTAGAAATAGGATTAGGATTAGATTTAGCAAGGGTGAATGGGTTGAGAAGGGTTAGAACCTAGGGTAGAAGTGGTTGAGATAGGTCAAGTTGGGGTTTAAGAGAATATTAATTAAATGAATTAAACTTATTTAATTCATTCAAAAATAGGAATTTAATTATTTAAACAATTTAATTGCTTTTTAATAATTAAGGGGACTATAGCCATTTTAATTAAATTAAATAGGC
>MU224795.1:1231329-1247971 GCA_018584345.1 Thuja plicata | reverse complement strand
GGACATTAAATTGATTTAAAGAATTATGCCAAGCAGTAACAGGGTCGTTTGGACATAATCGAGGGTATGATCACACTTAGGGCAAATAGGGTCCATAGTTGGAATAGACCAAATTCAGGTGGTTACAGCTGCAACTGTTAGTAAAACAAAATAACAATGATCTATAGAATTAAACTAATTGCCTATCATATCCTTTCTTCTCCTTTTATCTTTAAAGCTGTAATGATCTCTTGTTCATCAATCTCTGATTGTTGTGCTTGAAAATATGATTACAACCCTAAATCACATGATTTAGCTCTCCTTATATATTTTGTTCTTAAGTGGTTAAAGACCTAGTTTTTTTATCCAAGTTGGCACAAAATACTTATCAACCTCCTCAATAGCGGCATCAAACATACCTAACACATTGTCTCCATACATAATATATATTAACATAAATGATATCTGACCATAGATCCACCACCTTAACTGATCCATCATGAAATTATGATCGGTGACCCAATAGGTACACTATCTTCCACATCAAAAACATAATACATTCAAAACATTGAATTAGTTATTACAATAAGATTCATGCCTTCCTTATACCATATTAATGGCTTCTCTAAGAATGCATCTTTTGTTTTTCTCTTCAACTCTACTACTACCAGTTTAGTTGACTAAAATTGTTCTTCCTATACATCTCGTGTACACCAATCAACAAAGTTAATTGCATATGCCTTTAATGATCATGTACAGATCTTAACAGTCACTCCAATCATATTAATTGAACATGTTTCTATCAATGACAATTAATTTTGAATCTTCAAATGACCAATCTTCAGGTCTCCTTTAAAAACTACCATAATGCCAATAATTTCCCCCTTTGGCATTGATGGCAAAAACTCTATATGAACTCAAAATTATTTCATGCATAAATTAGTAAGTATTGATTCAACTCATACTCCCCCTTACACTATGCATGCTCTCACATACATATCCCCATACACTTCTATCTCACATCTATCTCCCCCTTTTTGTCAACAATGACAAAGGATGGCAAGTACATACCAAAATTACATTCTATCAAAGATATCTATGAAGAGTGTCTTTGCAGACTCCAATAACTTGTCCCATGACTCTTGTAAGTGCTCCATAGATATAATTTATCCATGTATAACCGATGTTGAAAATTCCATATAATTCAAAGTACTCACCTCTAGTAGACTTAGTGTTGTTTTTGCATCACTCACAGTCTATTGCATAAGATCTATGGTGGGAGCTAGGTAGGTATGCAACTCCATAGGTGATATAATTATTTTATCTTTCTTTGCTTGCAACTACTTCACTTTGTAAGTAATTAGTTTGACCTTAGCACTGTATACTGAAACTGAACTAGTTAGGGGATCAAACCTTTTATCCATATCATTAAGCTCTTGTTGAACTTCCTCTCTCTTCTTGTCTAGATCCTTTGTAAAAGATGTAAACTTGGACACTTTTACAAGTAACTATCCTACCTCCTATAGGATATCCTTTAATTTTTTCACTATAAATGCTAGTGACTTTTTTCTACTGATATAATCTCTTTCAACTTGTCAGTTCGTAGTTTCTCATGCTTTTTCATTGCCAACTTCATAGGTTCATTATCCAAGTAAGATACTTGATCAAAAAATGCTTTGACCAAAATACCCAACTCATCAATAGGTTTATCTTGTTTATCATATTTCACATCAAGTACTAGATAACTGATTATATTCCTTTCTCATTTTAGTACACTAACCTTCTTCTTCTTTCCCTTTATTCAGTCTCTTTCTTCTTTCTCTCTATCTAAGCTTCTCAGACATCTTCATCAACTCCTTAAGACTCATTTTAGTAATGTCAATAGTTGCTTGGATTTCTTCATCTATAGCTTAATCTTCCTCTTCTTTGTCAAAACTAGTAGACTTTGTAGTTTTACTCTTCTTCTATGTGCTATCTTCACCGATTAAGTCTAATTCCTCTTCACTGACAGTATATCTTTATCAATCTTTTTCTCTTCACTTTTGTGTTCTATAACTTTCTCTCCAGTGCGATCACTTTTTTCATCCACTTGAGTTTGAGTATTAATATTCTGTATAAGGTCTGTTATGTAAGAGATAACATTATCTATGACATCATTTGTCTCTTTAGCTTTAAACTCTTGATCTTTTTCCTTCTCTTCTACCAATTTGTCCTTGGTTCCTATCTGATATTTCAATAAATTTTTCCATAACTCCACTATCTCATCTCATACCAATTGTATTTCTCCAACGAGTATCCTTGTTACTCTATTTATTGTCTTGAATTATCCTCTCATTTCTTAAACCATTACCTTCACTTCCTCAGTTGTTAATCTGGGTTGAAATAGTGCAACTTCTTGCTCCATCATTACTCTATCAACCTTCAAAGTTTCTCTCCATCTTTTTTCAAATTCCTTAGATATTTCATTATATATCTCACTAGGTGTTTTGCAAAAAGTATGTAGAATATCTACAATTGCATATTCTATTTTCAGTGAAACATGCATAAATTTTTTTATCACATTTTTCATTCTTCCAATCTTCTTAAGATCTTGAATTATGCTATCAACTGGAATAACATAAACAACTTTTATAGATTTCATAGTAGGTTTTCCTGCTACAAAGGAATTCTTCCCACTAGCTCTTAGTTCTTCTTATTCCTTATCAGATTCAGTTTAAAATTCTTCTACCTCAACTATATCCTTACTTTCCTTCTTACCTTTTGACTATTTTTAACGAGATGCATTCTCTTTATTCCTTCTATAAGTTTTCTGAATAGAAACAGGTGACTTCTTTCATGGACTATTCATATTAGGTGTCGTAGATTGAGTTTGTTACAATTTTGACCTCCTAGTGACTCTCTGTGGTATGAGTTCTTAAACTTCAGCTTATGTTTTCTTATCTCCAACAACAATAAATGTTCCTTCCTTCTGTTAGATCTTTTTCTTGTCTGCCCTTTTTTAAGCATCAATTCTTGACTCTATGATTCCCAAGACTTGAATAAAACAAGGAAAATTCTAATTGATGAGGATTTAATCCTTCTTCTTCTTTGAGCTCCATAGGCTCAGGTGGGTGTACCCTTCACTGTTGACTACTTCTTAACAAATTTAATAGTGGATAAAGGGTTTACACTAATTTTCTCTTGTCTTTTACTGCAACAACTGATAACACATTTTTCAAATGAACAGAACCAATCTTATGCAGATCTTAACAAGCCAAACCATGAACTTGACAAGGGAAAATACTAGTGAAATAAGGATTCTCATCCTTCTTCTATTCGAGTTCTAGACTCAGGTTGGCTAACCTAATGGTTCTCTCTCCAAGGAATTAATAAAATTACTTGTATTTTCCAATACAAATGGTAAACATCTATGTTCTTAATAACAAAAATATAAAGGATTGTTTAGATTTAAGTTTGATGATGATAACTACTAATCAAAATCTAGACCAGTGCCTAATCTAGGGTAAAGAGTCAATTGAAACATACATTCACATAAATATCTTAATGGAAACACACATGAAACTTAGGTGAAATGATTTACAAACCACCTTCTCATTTCCACACCCATGTATAAAATTATTACATTAATATCTAGCCCTTTGAAACTACTTATAAGATTTACTCCCTCCTTGAAAGAAGCTCACAAATAATCTCACAGTTACCTTGTAACCAACATATTTAAAATTCCTTATAGATTAAACATACAAGAACATAAATAAAAATACAAGAAGACATCATTTATGTGAAACAGGAACTTCCATTTGTATTTTATTAAAATATTTCTGCTCAGTACATTCACAATGACAAAAAGGCTTGACACTTAGACAAAATTCAAGAATTTTCCTCACAGTTGTGAATTCACCATCCTTACAATATCATACATCTTTCTATATATAGTAAGCACTAGCCATCTAGGAATCCTTAAAGAGAAAGGATGCAAAAAGATTTAGATGGTTAGGTAAAACCTAAAAGTGCTAACTGACAAAAATCAGTTACATTTTCAGTCGATGGAAGAAAATGCTTGAGTAGCTAATTTGAAATCTTTCCAAATCCTTTGCAGTTGGCACCTTTGTCCACAAATATTTTGGGTAACCTCTTGAGGTTGTTGTGAGACCTAGTGACCACCAATACAGGATAAATTACACTAGTATTGATGATTATTTCCCTCCCTGTGCTCATTGATCAGGTGCCAAGTGCCACTTTACTCTTGATTTATCACATCCAAGTCAATTGTTGTTGGTTTCTTTTTCTTTGGATTGGTGATATTATCCCAAAGTGTAACTTCTTCCTCTAAAGGCCAATTGAAACCTTTTAAACTTTGCAACTTCTTTACTTGTCTTTCCCACCTGGCATTAGTGATAGCCTTGACATCTACAACAAACTTACAAAGTTTGTTTCTACTTTGAAAGCTTCATCCAAGGCTTTATTGAACCTGTCCATATCTAGGACATCCTCATATGTCATAATTGCCTCTTTCTTAGGCTATAAAGGGTCAATTTTTTTTCTCCACTCTTCAACAAATTTGATCTTATCATCTTCTCCTTTGATAGGAGGAATAAATCTACTAAAATCAGGGCCAAACATATTGACCCTTGCCTAAATCTAATTGGCTTTGCCTTTGAAAAATGACAATGATGTACTAATCTAATCATTCATCTCCCCCACTTGGCATAATACCTCTGGAAGATCTATCTTGTGTGGTTTTAATTCTTCTAACCTTTCAAAAAGGGATCCCCTACTTGACCATGCACGAAAATATGGGTTCAAAGTTTCTATGTGGCCCTTCACCTCTACTTCTAAATCATGAAATCTAGTGTATGCCTTGTGTACTATCTCCACCTTTCCTTTAGGATATCAATCCTATACTACAAGATATTCAATAAGGAAGCTAAAGCAACTTTATTCCTGTCATTTTCTAGTTGTTGTGTTCCTTGTGGGAAGTCCCTAGTAGATTCTGTCTATATAGAGGCAACTTCTTTGGCTAGAGGATGAGATTTGGGAGCCTCTTCTACTTTCTTATTCAACACTTCTACTTTCCCCTATAATGCTTTGATTTGTATCAAGCATCTTTGTTTGTCTTTAGCTACAATAATTGACTCATCAAAGAGTTTTTCATATCTTGCATAAATTTGCTCTATTTTTTCCTGATTGAGGTGGGAAAAGTGGGTGATAGCCTGGGAGATCTCAAGGTCAAAAATATTCTAGACAGTCAAGATAATATTATATCCATCCATTTTTTCTTCAACACTAACCAAGGATGGATTTTGTGTTCTTGGTGCCAGGGACCACATGGCTAGAGTCTGGGATCTTGGATCATATCCACATCCCCTTATCATCTCTCCAATCTGAGTCTCAGAAGATATATTGGCATCTGGCTCCTTCCTGATATGATCAATTATGAATGCAAAGGACAAATCCCATCCAGGAACAAGTTGCATTCCACTTGATTTAACCAATTTCCTAGCCTCCTTAGGTGTTATGATCTCAGACTCAAGATGATAGGCTTTTAGGGATTGCAAAGCTTCAATTTTCATAGTATCATCCTCTGTCAGTTGCAACTGTGATCCAAATTCCTGTTGCTTTCTCCATATCAGGAAGTTCTTGGGTTCATCAGTCTTGATGAATGCATCACCACTTAGAAACTCTTCCTAATAGATCCCTTTCATCTTGGCATAGTTGGAGAGGAAACTCCACTTCTTCTTGGACATTATTTTTCTTTTTCTTACCCTCTCTAATTGTATTCCTCAGTTGGTGATGGTATTTCCTATCACCAGTGATTAGAGCACTCACTCTGCCTTTCTTATTCCCTTGTGTCTCTGCTTGATAAGGCCCCCCTTGTTCTATTCTATATTTCTTCCTTTGGGGCTCACTTGTTACTTTAGTGTCAGGATCCTCTGTGTTTTTCTCTACAACAGGTGATACATCTACATGAGGTGGATTGTATATCAGATACCCTCCTTCAATATCCTCTTCATATTTAGAAGATGAATGCTTATCAGGGCCTCTTTATTTTTCCTCAATCTAACCCTCTAATTGATTATAAAAAGTATGATACATTTCAATCATCTTTGTGAGTCTTATAATATGGGGTAATCCTCAGAAGAAACCTCCAAAAGGGATATCTGCTTTCTTCATTTATCATTCTAAATATATGAGGTCTTGGTGCTTTATAGCTCTACTTGTTGCCTCTTCATCATCTAAGATGTTTCTGATAAGGTCCTCTTCAACACAATCCTCATGTTCATTAATAGTAGTGACACTTAGGGTTAGCAACTTCTTGGAATTTTTGATGAAACCCTTAGGGTCTACATACATATACAAGGCCATTATCATCTTGTATTTCCCTAACCATTTGTTCACTGCTTCGATGTCCATTTTACAAATGGTAAAGTCAAAAACCTTGAACTACCTAGGAGTAAATGTGCCTTTTTTGTGTGGAGTTAAGTGCCCTTTATCTGTCCACATCAATTTACAAATGATTTCCATTAACGAAACCCTTAGAGGTGCATACTTTGGAAGTATGTGAGGAGGTTGAGAACATACATAAACCCTAATCAGGCTATAAGTATTTTCATAATAGAAGTCTCCCCAATTGTGATCTCCTAGCCATTTGTCCACATATTGATAGGGTCTTAGGAGTTGAAGCACCCTGACCATCAACCTAGTCACATTAAGTCCCATCAAGTCTCAAATTGGATGTACAATCGAGTTTTCAAAACCACAATATTCATTCTCATTGGAAGTGCAATTCAAAACCCTAATCCATAATTGTACAAGGTTTTTTTGGCCTTGGAAAAGAGTCCTAGGTCTCAAAAACTCTATATCCATGCTGTCTATATTGAAGTATAGAATTAAATGCATCAGGAGTGACTAATGCATGAACTTGGGTTTGGTATTCTTCTGAATGCTCACGAGGCCCTCATGCATTCTATCATTGACATACTAATTGTAGTCAAAATCAGTGTTGGCGTAGGAATTTTGAATATCCAAGATGATCATCAACAGATCTGCAGGCAGCTTCTCAATGTGCCAACCAATGCCCAACACTTTGCATAGGCCATAAGCTATATACTTCATGTAGAATCTCAAGTCTTTAAATTCATATGGTACACCCTAAGAAGAAGGCATTGTAGATACATAATTTCTATTTGACCTATGAACATTACCCTGGATCAAATTATTTACCACATTAACCTATCTGGTATACTTATTTTGTAACCTGGTTAAGTCAATAGATGTGGTTGAGGCATGCTAAATACCAAAGGCTTTCATAAAGGATGCCCTATCCAACGTAACTAGTGCCATCTCATCACCTTTTCTGATAGTTTTAGAATTAGGATCATATTTCCTATCCATTTCCACTAACAGGTTTAAATCTAGGACAATTAGCTTGGCTAAACCTAATGTCCAAGGGTTTTTTATAGGAATCTATCTATCCTAATTATTGTAAAAGTAATTAAACAAATGGTAACCATAGTACCCAGGAGTGTTGGGATCCCTACAATTTGACATGTCATCAACAAAGTATTCATTATTTACCTTTTTGTTTTGGTTGGTTCCTGGCAGCAAAGTAACAAATTCATCTGAATAGTTCCTCTTTCCTTTCTATTCTTCCTCTGCATCCTTTCCCTCACCACTGACTAAAGCTCTGCTTGACTCTGGTAGACTCATCTTTATTGATTCTGGACAATTCTTCTCTCAGGAATAGGCTCTTCACAATTGCTCTGAAAATTATGCAATTTTTTACTATGTGCTATGTAAACTTTGGTAATCAGAATGTACAAAGGCTATGTCTATTTATCATTGAAAATTCAATGCATCAATCTAGTCGAGAAATTGGAAACTGTTGCTCAGTCACTTCTGCAATAACTCTGTGTGTCTTGACATCAATTTTCTCCTAGCTGTGGCACTTGAAGTTGACAGGTAATTGAATTTGAAGTTCTTGGTTGGAAAAATCGTGAGTGATTTTATGTTTTAAAACCTTATTTTATGTGAAAAGGCTCAATATGCAATTTGATTGGTCTGATTTTATTTCCTTTTCATAGCTCAGTGGATTAATTGTACTGTGTCAGGATCTCCAATCTTTATTAACCCTACCTTTTATATTATTTCTTTGAAATGGTACGAGACAAGATACTCATGATTTTACCATACTTAGACCATCGTCTATCTAGAGATTACGCGGCTGCTTTATCTCCAAGTATCTAAATGTTTCCTCTAACCTGGGTTCCATTACAAGATCTAATACCAGCCACAATACTCTTACTTCATCAATGGTTATCGCTAAGTCGCTAGATAATCTACTTAACTCTAACTTTGTTTTGAGATTCAACGTTGGCCACTCATTTTAACTTTACCTCACCTTTCGTTTACTTCTTAACACTGGGTGAATCATTTCTTCTTACCTCAAAATCTCGTAATAATATTTACTATGATTTTCTTTGACGATGATCATATCTAGAGATTCAGAGATAAAGGAACCGCCAAGTCACTGAATAAAACTCTTAAGTCAAGTCTCGTCTGGAGATCTTGTGCTAGCCGTTCATCTGAGATAAGATAAAAAATCCTGGCTAAGTCTCTGAGCTTTTAACTTAACCTATAGGTACATTTGGAGATCTAGTGACAAGATGAAAAGATAACTCTATTCTGACTTTGAGTTTATCTAGAGATTTAGAGATAACTAAGTCTATGAATCATTGAACATTTTGACTAACTATGGATCTATTCAGAGATCATGCAAAAACCAAAAGATTTAGATCATAGGTATGGTCCAGATCTTTTCTTATCAACTCAGATTTTAAATTTAACTTGACTTTAAGTAATCTGGAGATCATGCAACAAGGCAATCTCTAAGTCACTGAATGCTTTACTTAACCTTGAGTTTATTCAGAGATCACACGCCAACCACATGATGAGATCTTGATCTATGTCTTATGCTGAATCTCTGAATCATTCTTTAGTTTACCATTTTATCTCAAGATTACATAGAAACCCTTGATCTTACTTTTGATCCATGGTTCATACTTGATTTCATAATCCTTGGCTCTAACTCCAGTCTATTTTGAGATAAAGGGTATCTCGCAATCTCCCAATTTTTGGACTAACTCTAGTCAAGTCTAGAGATTCAAATATAAAGGCTATCTCTGAATTGCTGAAAGATCTATCTAACCTTGGGTTTACTCAGAGACTTCATGAGCACCACAGATTTCCTTATCCACTTATACACATGTCTGCATCTTAGGTCATTACCTCTTAATCGCTAAATAATTCATGACTTCTTGACCTTTTATAGCAATTCAGCGCCAGACACACATCTTTTTCTTGATCAATGGTCTAGATTCACTCACAACAAACCTGACTTGGATTTGAATTAACCACAACTGACCATGGTTGATTTGGAGATTCAGCGACTGAAAAGATCTCTAAGTTGCTGAATAATTCTTATAACTCGGGTTTAATCTGGAGATTATGCGCTAGCCCCTAGATCTTCCTTTTAATCAACAATCAGTGCTAAGTCTCTAAATATTTTTGTACTTGGCCAATTCTCTGTGATACTAAGAGACAACAGCTAATTTTTATCTTGATCCAATGGCTTGCGCTGAATCTCTAGATTACTTACTTAACCACACTTCCATTTTGAGATCATGCGACCAAGTTACCTTTGAATCTCGCAATAAACTTTACTTGACTTGGCTTCAACCACATGTTCATCTGGAGATTACGCGACTATTTTATCTCCAATTTGCTGAAAGATTTAATAACTCTACGGTTAAATTAGAGATTATGCATAGACCACTTGATCAAACCAAGGAAAAGACAAGATCAACGACCATCACTCAATCGTTAAAGAAAATTTTGACCTTAGCTATTATTTGGAGATCACACATTAGCCAATCATCTGGAATGAGATCAATGATCATTGTTCAATCTCGCAATATTTCACTTAACTCTGATTTCATCTGGAGATCTAGCGACAAAGTAAAAAGTAAACTTTGTCTTAAACTCATGTTGGATTATGAGATTCATCAATAAGGCTATCTTTGAATCTCCAAATATTTCTTGTAACTAGAGTTAAGTCATGAGATCTAGCACTAGCCACATAATGAAAACTGCATCCATAGTTGTCGCTAAGTCTCTGAATTTTTGGGCTGACTTCATGTTTGTCTAGCGATCATGCGCCAACTGCACGATGAGGAAAAGATCAACCACCTGTGCTTAATCTCTGAATTTGTAAGAGCATATTCCTTTTTTCTCAAGATTAAGAGATAAAAACTTGCACCAAGCCTCTAGACCATAAAGAACATTAAGTTCTGATTCACAAGATTAGGAGATAAAGGTAAAGACCAAAAAACACATGACTTAAAACCACTTAAGTTACTCACCAAAAGTAACTTCAAAATAGAACAAGATCATGAAGGTCTGGGGTTTTTGCATGGAAAAGACACACGTGACCTAGGGTTTGATAATTTCAACCATTTTTTACACTTCAGTGCTTGGGAAATAGACACTTGCAGAAAAATTTAATGGTACATTAGAATAGACTTTGAATTTTAGGGCATAAACAGATAATGGGAACCAAAACCTTCAGCAAGACTTTTAAAACTCAAAATAGTCCAAACAGTGGCTCTATCTGAGGATGCTTGAATGAAATTTCATAGAAATAATTAAAATTTTGTGGGAGGCAAACCACAACTGCAATAGCTTACTGCAAATCAAACACAGAATAGGGAAAGAAACACACAACAAGAAACAAACACACCTATACATAAAATACAAGACTACTGTGTATGAAAAATAGAATCAGTTTAAGAAAGGTTTTAAGAATTGTCCATGCACTGCCAATTCAAACACCTCACCATCCATATTCTTAGAAGATATGAACTCTCTCTAAAATCTTGATGAATGATTAAGGGGCCCAACCATAAAGACTCAAATTTGTTATGCTTTCCCTTATCTTCAGCCCTGGCATTCCATTTTAATACCATGTCATTTGGCTGGAATTCACTAATACTAGCCCTTTTATCAAACAAGTGTTTCATTTTTTTTTGATTCTTTATGTTTTTTCTTTGTCTTTCCCTTCTATTTTCATCAAAATCAATCAATTGGATCATTCTATCTTGTAAAGCATCAGTCACTTCTAGCTCTTGATCCATGATAAAATTGTAAACAAGCATAAAATTATTCACAAGAAAACTAGCTTGTACTCCATACACTAATTCAAAAGGTGCCTTATTAGTGGACACCTTGATTGTCACTCTGTCAGCCCACAAAGCCAATTTAAATTTTGAATGCCATGCCCTTTTTTTTGATTCCAAGGTCTTGTTCAAGATTTGTAGAATGCTCTTGTTTCTTGATTCTTCTTATCCATTTGCTTGTGGATGATATGGGGAAGAATAAGATATGACTATTCCATTTTCATCACAGAACCCTTGAAACTATATAGACCTAAAACACTTTGTATTATCGGTTACCAACTTCAAAGGGACACCAAATCTAGTCAAGACATTCTCCATGAAGAAATCAATGAAAAATTTATTGGTTGCTCCTTTTTTTAGGGATTTCTTCAATCCATTTTGTGAAGTAAACTTTAGCAACCAAGATCTAGCTATGTCCACCACTGGAATTTTTTTGCAAATTCTCCAATAAATTCAATTCCCCACATAGTAAAAGGAGCCTGAAATTTTTAAATTTGAAGAATTTTTTTAACAAGGTTCACATTTTTGCACAAAACTAAAAGAGTCCCTAAAACATAGGGCCAGTAGTAGCCAACTCTCAGAATTTAATGGGCAGTTGTCTTAGCAGAGAAATGTCCTCCACACAAGCCTGTATGCATTTCTTTGAAAACTTTTTTTTCTTACCTTTTATCTAGACATAGAAAGAGGACACCATCTCTATTTTTCTAGTATAGTTCTCCCTGTACTAAGGTGTATTTATGACATTGTAACCTTATATTTCTCTTATGATTATTACTCATAATGTCAGGGCACTTGGCATTCTTGAGGAAGTATACAATATCAGAATACCAGGGTTGTCTTTCAATGCTAGTGATTGTCAAGTCTTGCAACTCCATATTGTTGACTTGTACTAAATCCATATTATCTTATGTCATGAGCTTGGATAAGCCTATTCCTCTTACCAATTTTGTGATATGGATCTCTAGATTGAATTCTTGGACCCTGTTTATCCATTTACATCTTTTCCCAATGACTTCTGATTGGGTAAGAATATCTTTTACAGCTTCATGGGGTACATATGCTATCACCTTTGAGAAAACCAGGCAAGGCCTAAAAGTTTTGACAACCTTTACTAGTGCATATGCATGTTTCTCCATTACCTCATAGTTCAATTATGTAGCCTAGGGTGATTTTCTATACAAGCCAATAGGATGTTTATGTCCTTCCTCATCCTTTTGCAACAATACAACAACTATTGTATGGAAAGATGCAAAGGAGAAGAGTGAGAAAGGTTTACTATAATCAGTAGACCTTAAGACATGGGCTTCTTGAATTTCTTTCTTGATCTTTTCAAAGGAAACTTGGGCCTTTTCATCCCACTGGAACTTAGCATCTTTCTTGAGGGATTTTATTATTGGTTGCACAATTTTTGCAAAATTTATAATGAACCTCTTGACAAAATTTATCTTTCCTAAGAAAGACTGCACTCCTTTGACATTCTTAGGGGCAAGGACATTTTGTATTTCTTCTACCCTCTCAGGGTCAATAATTACTCATTATTTTGATACAATGTGCCCTAGTAACTACCCCTCTATTATTGCAAAGTGACACTTTTTAGGGTTTAAAGACTCCATATTCCATAGCTTTGATGAATACCTTTTCTAAGCGATGATAATGATCCTTTACTTCCTTAGAATATGTTGTCAAATCATCCTGATAAATAACCATAAATAAATCAATAAAATCCTTGAAAGAAACATCCATTGCTCGTTGGAATATTTCTCCTGCATTCATTAGACCGAAAGACATCCTAATGTATACATAAGTTCCCCAAGGGGTTGTAAATGCAGTCTTAAACTGCTCTAATTCCTTGACCAGTACTTGATTATTCCCAGAGAAACCATCGATCATGGACAATAAGTCACATCCAGTGAATTTATGCAACATTTCCTCCTTATTTTGCAAAGATTAATTATCTTTAACAGATGCTAGGTTTAAATTTATGAAGTCTACACACAACCTTATGTCCCCATTTCTCTTCTTGACTAGGACCAAGTTAGATACCGAAGTTGAATGTCTTATGGGCTAGATAATACCTACTTCTCTCAATCTAATCAATTCTTTTTGTATTTTGGGGGCCAATAATGGGTTAATAGGCCTCTACTTTTGTTTGAATGGTTTAACCTCTAGCTTCAGTGGGATTTCATGTTGGAAGAGGTCTTCTCTATGAGCATTCAAATACTCATAAGACCATACAAACACATGCTTGTGTTTTCTCAATAGCTTTATTAGATGTTTTCTCACATGGAGATCCAAGTTCCTTCCAATGTATACATTTTGAGGTGCTACCTCTGATCCCAAGTTTATCTCTTCAAGGTCCTCAAGCTTGGCATTTCTCTTTTTAGACATAAAGTTATATTGGTCATTAAAAAATGCCTCTATTTCCACTAACGCTTTGGGTATCTAATTTGAATTACTTAATTTCCAAAAGCCATGTCTTTTCCATCAACCACTTATACTAATGCATTGAAATCTAAATGTTGACCCTCAAAATGGTCAATACACTGTGCAAACTTGAGGATATCCTGATCATCCTCAAAAACTTGTCAATTATACACATTGTCAGGCACTATAGGTCTATTTTTGACCTCCACAATTGATACCCCAGCCAAAGTAGAATCATCACTCTTTAAATAAACATTTGCAAATAATTTGGCCATAATGTTTTTTAATCTTTTGACCCAATTTATGTTGAAAGCATCTGTAGACACCTAAAACTGGGCAGGTGTTCTCTAATCAAGCAAATATGTAAATCTCAACAAAATGCTCTAAATCTCATCAAAATGGATCAAATCAATTCAAATATACAGTTATTAAATTAGATTGGGATAAAATAAATTAAATAAAAGTATTAATTAACAATGACATCAAATAATTAAATATAAGCCTAACATGATTAATGAAACTATATAATTGATTTTAATCAATTAATTGTATAGTTTAAATCAAAGATTAAATTGAACCTATTCCCCTACATGGATAATTTAATTAATTGATTGAATTAATAAATCCTAATCTCTTTCAACATGAATTTGAGGAACCAATGAGAATTGAGAAAGCAAAGCACATGGATCACTCCAAATTTGCAATCTCAATCACTCATTTTTAACTTTCAATCTCAATCACTCAAATTTGTCTCTTTGTCCCAACTTTTGAGACAAGCATTTAAATTGTCCCCCCATTTGAAACCATTTGAAAGCCTTTCACTCAACCAAGGCTTAATCATGATCAATTGAATCTACCCCCTATACTTGGTAAAACCCTATAAATACAAGCCATTTTGCAAGCATAAACATATCCTAGAAATTTGAATGTAAAGCATCTAGATTATAGCCATTTTCATAACATATCAAAGCATATCAAAGCATAATTTATCAATTTGTATAGCAATTAAGAGCATTTGAGTTCATAATTTGAAGCAATTAAGAGAATTTGAGAGTTAGATTAGCACATCTTCATAAAATTTTACATTCTAGGACTATCATTAGTATAGATGAAGGCCGAGAGCTCTATTAACATGCTTAGATAGAGAGCCATGGGGTGCTTATTGATTTATTTGCAATTCTTAGTTTAAATTGTCTTTATTATTCCCTAGGATTACTCATAAATAAACTAATCTAATGAAGGTCTATTTCATTCACACACAAATGGCACCCACCGTGGGGCTTTGAGCCTCTAAATCTTGTTTTCTTTCAATTTTTGTGTGTTTTTGGTGCATTTTTGTGCTCATTTTGCAGGTTGTAGGTCAAATGACGCCTACAAGTAAAAGTATGATGCCTACAATCAATCAAATGACACCTACAAAATTCCTTCTATTTATTTTCTAATTCTTGTAACACCTGTCACATAAAGTGTACTGCCTCTGCACATAAAGCAACTCCCGCTACTCGGGAAATAACACCTGTCAACTTTCTTTTACCGCATGTGATATTTTGTGTTTCGCATTTAATCAACTTTATAATGCCTGTGATTTTTCATTTAACGCCTATAATCTGTAGTAATGCCTAATTCACTTCAAAGTAACACCTAAGTTACTGTAAAGAAACTCTTAACACATTGCAAAATCACGCCTACTAGCTGTAAAATGAAGCTTGCTGCTGTCTATGTTTTATTGCTTTTAGATTGATAAATTCAGTTTTCTAACTCTCTAGTTTTGTGTTTTCTACAGATGAACAGACACTTGAAGGTGCAGAAACCTGAAGTGAGGATCAAAAGGCAAAGCAATGAGGTAAGATTCCAAAACAAGTACTCAAAGAAAATTCATAGTGCTTTAATTTTGGAGGATTTAGGAAAAGAGAAAGAATTGTATGAGCATTACATTAAAATCAGTAGTGCTTACAAGAAAAAGTTCCCTCTCTTAATTGATTTTATGGATTAAGTCCTTAAATTGTTTTTTGCAAATTTTTCTAAGGAACTTAATTGCATTTTTAATTCCAATTTAAGGTTTTCTTAGCTTTTCTTGGTTGTGTTGGACTAAGTTTGTTGGAGGACATGGAGAGGGAATGATCGCCACTAGGTGAGTAAGAAAAAATAAGCAAAAAGGCTAAAAAAAGTGGCTAGCCTTTGCTAGCATTGAAATGAGGTATTTTTCATATCAAGCTTTCTTTACTTAGATTGTTGCATTTCTTTGATATCTAGCTAATAGGGACACCCTATTATTGTCCATTCCGAACAAAACATTTGGTATATACTCTCAACTTTTCAAAGTTGATCGAAAAGCCAAAACTAGTATTGTGTTTGGTGGTAGAAAGAAAGGGAGGAAATTGAACCAAACATTTCATATTTTAAGAACCTCCGTGTCAAGTGGTTGAAAATAAATATATGTATTTGTAGTGCTTGGAATTTAAGGGAAGTAATAGGGGTATGCTCTTCACTCTTTGAGTGACTCAAACTCCCAAACTTGCTTAACTTAGTTTAATTTTTGCTTGCTTATATACATGCTAGATAAATTAGAGACTTAAAGGGCGTACCTCCCGAGTACATGCTTAAGAGGAAGGTGAGAGGGAACGACCCAAAGTGGGAGACACTCACTTTAGCCGTGAGACTATCTAACCCACTATAAAAAAATGTACTCTTCCTTAATGGGTCATAGTGACTAAATTGTGTTAAGTATTTTCACTTCCTCTAGTAGTCCTTCGGGATTGTGCAAAATCATACTTTCATGCCTGTGGGAAGCCTACAAGGGGGTATAAGAAATTTTCATAGTTTAGAACAAAGGTGTTAATTAAAACCTTGTTAAAGTAGCAAGATTTAGAAAAGTTGCCAGATTTGATTGATGATCATGACATAACACATGAGGATGTGATAATGAATTTATTTGCAATATCTCTAATCGATAATGCTAGGGAGTGGTTTAAGGATTTACCTCATGATTCAATAGGATCTATGGC
>MU224795.1:1161632-1224604 GCA_018584345.1 Thuja plicata | reverse complement strand
CTCTTTGCCCAGGGGATAGGCACTAGTCTGAGGTATAATTTGCAATATGTTCCTCATCCAATATCAAAATCAAATTAATCAAAATACTCTTGTTACTAAGAACAAATGAGCAGAACTCATAAGAATTCGTATCAGCAGGATACTATTCAGTTTGTTGATTCCTTAGAGAGAGAATCAAAAGGTTAGCCTTCCTTGAGTTTAAACTCATAAAAAGAAGAAGGATAAGCATCCTTATGCCACTATTATTTGTTATTACAGTCATAAGTATTTCCCTGCCAAGCTCTATTTCAGAATTGTTTTCAGTCATCTGAAGAGTGGTATCTTGTTGATATAATTAGAAATATAATGACATAACAGTGAAGACCCAATCCACCATTTGAGGTTTACTTGAAATATAGTGAACTATCTAGGTAACACCTGCCTGAGTATGTGGAGCTAAAAAATGAAGAAGGACCTTATCCAGTCCTTAGCAATTAGCCTTTCTCTTGTCAAAGGGAGTTCATTGTCAAAAGAAGCAGATTTTTAGAACTTCAGAAGAGAATATTTTGGAAACTTTGATGGATATCATTGTTCAACCCAAGCATTTAATCTTGAAACTTGATCCTTGAATTTCATTAATTTATTATCAGGATTAAATTTGACAAAACCAAAATGATCAAAATGTTTGGAATTCTATTGAAAATCTTGATACAAGGAAAAACACTTGGAATTTTTGATGATCTTCATTGACTTTTCAATTCATGTCTTTTTAGCTAATCGTTGATGTTTCGACTAGATCGACGATGATGAAGATATGATATTTTCTTAGCTTCTGTTTGACTATTTGGAGCAAGATCCACCAACTTGTGTGAATTCATCTAAGGACATGGTCATAAAAGAACCATCAAGGAATTTCATATAGGAAGGAGGGTTAACCTTTGTTTGTTACACAAAAGGATACCTTGGCTATTTAGATCTTCCATATCTTAATACCAAAATCCACTTGCAACATTGAATCTGATGAAACCGTTATTCATACTCCCATAATTGGTTATTCAACTAGTGAGGGTTGTACTAGTTTCTCCAAACGGTTGCTAAAAGAGATGCAAGTGGTATTCATATTATCATGATGTGGTCAGTGATGATTGTACTTGCTCCTAGTTCTACAATGCTCAATGATGAAAATATATCTCTATTGCATTTCTTTCACAGAAAGCTAATGACAGTTAGTTGCATTGCATTACATTTTCATGTTAGATCAATTTGCATGTTTAAAGGATTTTCCAAGTTCAATGGGGTTAATCAATTTTGGGGGTTAATATCAATTATCTTGTTTCAAATCAATTATGTGAGATTATCTTTTGTGTTCATAGCATTAATCATTATTCATTATCTATTATATCCCAAAATCAAAATAAAAGAAGCATTAATCATTATTCATTTGACATCCATTTTAAGAGTGCATTTCATATAAGTTGCATACATCAAAATCCAAAAATATAGTTGCATTCATTTTACCATTGCATTACATAAATCATTGCATTCCTCATAAATCAAAAAAACATATAGAGGTAGGTGCATACATCATTTGCATCCATCTATCTATGTCACATCTAAGACATTACATCCATAGCATAATAAAAGTAAATACATCATAGAAATCATATAGATATGCATATAAAGAAATATCACATCAACATCATTACAAAATCATGGGAATCAAAGAGCATCATCAATAAATTTCCATCGAAAATGTTCATCAACATCTGTATATCAAGATACATCGACAAAATGATACATCATCAAAGTCCTGATAAAAAATACATATGGTACATCAATGGATATCCAGAGGATCAATATCAATCTATCTCATGACCCAGTAGGGGCACCTGATCCATCACTTGTACTAGTACCTGATCCATCTCTAGTACCTGTATCACCTGTACTATCTAGATCTTTGTCACGTGATCTATCCTATGTAGTCAGAGGTACCTGACTAGCACTAGCTACACTAGGCCTCTATGCCATCATCATCATAAAATGCTGCATCATGCTATCCACCTGATCAATCTGACCACTCATTGATGTCATCCCATCCTGTAAGGTCCTCACATCCTATGTCAAGGCATATATCGCCTGTGGAGCCTGTAGAGCCTGTGGTGTCCACGATGTAAGAGGTACCTTTGGTGCAACAAAAATCTATGGAGGAACCTCTTGTGCATGAACCTGTCTCTATAAAGGATCCTAAACATGTGATCCATGAACCTATCTAGAAACATCTATATGTGCCTGCCTGTCATCCCCTATCGCTATCGCTGATGACCCCATGCTGCAATTGGTATGGGATGAACCTAAACCTGTCTTTATCTTGGCTTACCATATTTTCCACCCCTAGCTCTCACATGTCCACCCGCATCTGAGGTTCAACCCATCCTTTGATTAAAGCTTTAGGAGATCTCGAAACCCTAGGATCTCTTTGTACTCTAGGATCTCTCTATCTTTGTACTCTCAGACCCCCACCTCTGCCAAAACCATCTATGCCATCATCATCAGAAGTATCATCCACATCAGTGATAGGCTCTATTAGATTAGTAAATCACATGAATCTATGTTGAGAAAACCACTCTCTATAATCAGTAGACATACCGACATCAACAACATGATCTAGCATGCCCCATTAGACAAAGACTAATCTATTAATCTCAGTACAAGAAAAATCATAATATACCTGAGCTCCCCACATGGATCATTTTGCTTGTACACATGCATATAAGGCCATACCCTAAGGCATATCCTATACTCTATCGTACTATCATAAAACTCTACTAAAACATAAGATCTCAATAACAAGTGGTGATCAGCCAATCATCCAATGAGGGGAAAGCATTTATGGAAGCTCATCATCATCCTCTCTCCATCCATGATAGCCCATATAAGGTCTCCAGATGACTTGATCTATATTGTCACTCATACGACGCCAGTAATCAACCTTGCCCAGATGATGCTGGAAAACTATGCCATCATAAAAGAATGCATAAGGCCATCCTCAACCTCGCACTTGAGCTGTTATAGGTCTTGTCACAGGGATGTGCTCCCAGGTCCATAACTGTAACACAATAGCACTTGATGATAAAGAAGCACTAGCTCGATAGATAATCTCATGCAAATCATGATATAACTATGCTAAAACATAGGATCCCCAATCAAATTGTTGAGTATGTTCAAGTAAGTCCTCTAGGATCCGTCCCTAGCCAACTGATAATCTGTGACCTCATCTATCAGGGATAAATAATCCTCCAATCACTGCACCTAATACTCTTGGCAAGGTAGGGAATGAAGCAAACTGCACCCATGTAATGGTATCATCTCTGATAGTGTCATCTCTAAATACACATCTGCATATGCTGCCATCGTAAACCTAATCATAGTAAACCTTCTCTCCTTGAGTCAGGATACACAGAAATCTGTAAACACCCCCAGGAGTGATTTTCATCTCCCAAGGGGTAAATGGAAAGTATTATGGTCAGAGTGCCATCACTTTTCCATAGCTGTAAGTAGACCTCGGTTCAGCTAAAACTGAGGAATATCAGGAAGGAAACCCAAACCACACTGCTCTATCACATGTGTCTCTGGACCAGTTAACTCCCCAGCCAAATCAAATATCCAAGAATCTAGAATTTGTACATACAACAAATGGAACCGTGCCTATTTTACAAACAAGTGAATCATATTAGCATCATTATATTAGTGGATGATTTCAAGTCAATCAAACTAATAATATCAATCCTTTTCTCTTTTTGAGCGCATCAACCTATTGTTCCTAACTCTAGATCTTGAGAAGGGATCAATATATTAGTTATCCTATCAATTAGTTTTCTATACAATCAGATTGACATATCAAACATCCATTTTTGTGATCATTATAACATCCTAAACACTTTGTAGCATTACTAAACAAACCTATCTATCTTGGAAATCAACCGGGTAATCTAGACGTTCAAGCAGAAAGTAGTTTGTTCTTTCCAAATCAGGTTTTCATCAAAATTTAATTATAGGTGTCACTTGGCATAGTGTATGCATCATTTCATGCTAAGCATAATTTAATCTATGATAGGTGTGATTTGATTTATCAGAGGTGTTACATTACATTGTACGCGTCATTTCATCATCCTACGCGTCATTTTAAGCATCCTAGGCAACATTTAAAATCTACTTTTCCCCTAGGGTTTGATAGGAGACATTTTATTGATCAAAGGAAATTTTTGACCTAGCTTACATGTGGTATTTTAATACACATAGGTGTCATTTAACTATGGGGATGTGACATTTAATGTGCCTAGGCGTCATTTAAACTATTCTACGCAACATTTGACCTAATCTATCCTAGAAAGCATGTTTAAAAGAAATAAATGCAATCAAAACAAATAAATAAATGCACTAAGAGGTTCAAAGCCACTTACCAGAGGTCCATAGTCTACGGGTCTCTGATACCAGTGTGCTCACCTGAACCGATGCTCTCAAATAGGGACCACCATCGCTATCAATCTCAGCAGGATCATAGCAAAATCTCTATGGTAAAAAGTGAAAATGAATAGTAAAAATGGATTTTTTAACCTATTTATGCTATTTGACCTTATTTTGAAGAGGTTTTTGACCTTGTTTCACCTAATCTAAATTTTCTTCACACTAGGGCATGTTTTGTTGCCAGGATCATCATCAATGTTCTTTCAGAAATGAAAACATCTGGGATCTATTCTTTATCAGTTTCATCATCTTTTGCATATGGACATCAATATATTTTCATTTTTGAGGGGGCATCATCAAAGTATCAAATCAGGATCTGCATCAAACATAAAATTGAATCTGGGGTATTGAAATTTAAAACTATCATCAGTGGGTCATTCTGCAATTTATCAATTCAATTTCATAAATCTTCATATCAGGGTTATGAAATCAAGTTTCGCATCCTGGATCAGGTTCTACATCTTCAAATCAGGTTATTAATCACAATTAGGTTTTTGTATCAATTAATCAAGCATCAAATAAGTGATCAGAACATGCAATTTTATTTGAACTAATGCACTTCACACATCAATTCAAAGAGGGGCATTTATAGACACCTAAAACTGGGCAGGTGTTCTCTAATCAAGCAAATATGCAAATATCAGCAAAATGCTCTAAATCTCATCAAAATGGATCAAATCAATTCAAATAGACATTTATTAAATCAGATTTGGATAAAATCAATTAAATCAAAAGATTAATTAACAATGACATCAAATAATTAAATATAAGCCTAAAGGGATAAATCAAACTATATAATTGATTTTAATGAATTAATTGTGTAGTTTAAATCAAAAATCAAATTGAACCTATTCCCCTACATGGATAATTTAATTAATTGATTGAATTAATAAATCCTAATATCTTTCAACATGAATTTGAGGAACCAATGTGAATTTAGAAAGCAAATCACATGGATCACTCCAAATTTGCAATTTCAATCACTCATTTTGAACTTTCAATCTAAATCACTCAAATTTGTCTCTTTGTTCCAACCTTTGAGACAAGCATTTAAATTGTCCCCTCATTTGAAACCATTTGAAATCCTTTCACTCAACCAAGGCTTAATCATGATCAATTGACTCTACCCCTACACTTGGGAAATTCCTATAAATACAAGCCATTTTGCAAGCATAAGCATATCCTAGAAATTTGAATCCAAAGCATCTAAAATATAGCCAATTTAATAGCATATCAGAGCATAATTGATCATTTTTCATAGAAATTGAGAGCATTTGAGTTCATAATTTGAATAAATTGAGAGAAATTGACAGTTAGATTGGTGCATATCTTCATCATATTTCTCATTCTTGGACTTTTATTAGTAGAGATTAAGGCTGAGAGCTCTATTAACATGCTTAGATAGAGAACTATGGGATGCATATTGATTTATTTTCAATTCTTAGTTTAATTATTCCATAGGATTGCTCATAAATAAACTAATCTCATGAAGGTGTATTTCATTCACACACAACATCAAAGAGCTCTACCTGATCCCACACTGCATGTTTGTATAGTTTTAACCTATCATTCTTCATAGCATATTTGGATCTAATCTAGGCTACTACCAATTTAGAATCTAAAAAAAATTTAAACATTTTATACCATGTTTTGATGCAATGTTTAACCCTAAGCACATGGCTTCATACTCAACAATATTATTTGTACATGAAAAAGATAATAAGAAGGAATAATTGAATGTGGTACCTAATGGATAAATCAAATGACACCATCTCCTGATCCTTTCTTTGAACAAGCTCCGTCAAAATACATCTTCCATAGACCATTTTATTGTGTGAGCAATTCATCCACAAGTGGATCAGTGTTTATGCATTCTGGAAAGATCTTCTCCACTCTTAAGTTCTCCATGTCTACTTCAACACAACAATCGAGCCTATCATTTGGAACCTTTTCAACAGTGACTGGTTCACGTGGCTCTCTATACAATTTTACATCATTCCCATTTACAAGGATTGTTGCATAAGATAGATCCAATTGTACATGTCCCGCTATTGATGCTTCCCATTCTCTTGACAACAACACACCATAATGGGGTTGAGTATCCACAACCACCACATCCATCTTGTATGTGGCCTTAGGAAAGAATCCTATCTTTACCTCAACAACATGTATAGTTCCCATAATAGGGACTTATCCGTTATCCATAGCATAAAATCTCCCACAGCAAGTGTCCACACTCATTCCTTGTTCTTTCATTACTTTATAAGGCATGATATTGGCAGTAGCACCAGAGTAAATCATGCAATTCTTTACAATCTTATTGTTAACTAATAAAGTCACATAAAATGGGTCCACTTGGGATGGCTATTGAGTAGTCATATTACCCACATACAATATAGGGGAGTTTGGGTCAAAGGAAACTTCCCTTTTCTTATTCTCCTTCTTGTTTGAAATGGGAACATCTTCAATTCCTTTGAAAATTGACATAGCAGCTTCTCTATGTTCTTTTATTTTTAACATTTCCATTAATGGAATTGAAACTTTCATTTGAGTAAGAGCATGCTTCATGTCAAATGCAGGTAACTCAAAAAATGCATCAACTTTTTTCTTCCCTTTCTTGGTCTTATCAACAACATTATGTTCTTCTATTTTCACTTCCTCTTTTTCCTTTTGGGAAGAAGAAGATTCTTCTTTTTTGGTGGTTTTCTCTTCCTTTCTATCTTTAATAGAAGTTTCCGCAGCAACTTGAGGAGCAGCTTCCTTGATTTATACATAATCAAGTTTTCCCTAACAGGGATCTATCCTTATGTTTATTAAATTATAAGCACTCCTTGCGTGATTTATTGCTGCTATAGTCAAAGATCTTTTTTCCTCATCATTAGGTAATCTAAAATGGGGATGGTCTTCATCATCACATACTGCATTGATAGTCCTTTTTGGTATTGTACTAGCCTCATCATCTAAATTAGAGACTACTTGGGTCTGATACTCTAGGTATTGTTGGTATTTTCCTCTCCTGTTATTTTTATTTTGAGGAGATTCACTATCTTCTAGAGACCAAGGATAAGGTTTCCTCATAGTGAACATATTTACACCAGGACCTTCTTGTCCTGAGCATGTCTGTTCATTTCCTTCCCCCATTTGATTAGATAGGGCTTGGGCTACACCACATTGGTAAGAGGAGTGAGGCATGTTGCAATCAACACACCAAGGAGTTTTCTCCACATAGTTGGTGCTATTTCTTTTTAGAGGATCATGGGTTTCTCTTGTCTTTTGGTTTTCTTGATTTTCAGGGATAGGCTTGCCATCTTTACAATTTTTTCTATATGGCACGTCCCTCAGATTTGGATGTTTATCATACCTTTTATATTGGTACTTATTTTAATGAAAACCTTTATCATTTTTATCTATTTTAACAGTAAGATCCTCTACTGCACTCATCATTTTATCAACCTCGTCATCCTCCTTAATAGGTTTTCTTGTTTGACCCTTTGTCTCCTTCCATAGCTTACCATCCTCTCTCTTCCCCATCTTCCCCAAGGCTTGCCTATTACTCTCAATGTCTATTGTTGTTTTTTAATCCTCTCTCAAGGTACATGGGTTTTTATCTCTAAGAAGATAGGACATCTTCCCATCAGCAGCATTGAAGTAAGTAGTTAGACATACTTTCTCATCTAACCTTAACACTTGGAATAACTTGTTCATAGCTTTTTGGAACCTATTATTGAAATCTGACGTGCTTTCATTATGGAATTTCTTAATGTTATTAAATTCACTTTACATGTAACCAAAGTTAACATGTTCTTTGTATTTTTCCCTAAAATATCTAACAAATTCATCCCAAGATGCTATGCTATCATTAAGCAAATTCCTAAACCAATCCCTGACATCTTCTATCAAGGACTGAAAAAAGATTCACAATAACATCTTCATGTTCTATTTCAAAACCAGTAATCTTATTTGTGAAAGATTTTAAATGTTCTTCATAGGTTATAACATTATTTCTTGTGAACCTAGGGATTCATTCTTTTACCTCATTAGGGATCATGTTTGGATGACCAGGGATGCCATCAAAGAAAAGAGGTTGGTATCTGTCCAAATGGACAGGTCTTCTTTGGAAATTTCCCAAAGTAATGTTTCCACTTGGGCCTGCTACACCTCCTTGATTTTGAGTATGTTGAGGCCCCCCTTGCTTTAGATGAGAGATTTGAGCACTTGGATTTGGACCAGAAAGTTGAACATTTGGACCAGTTTCACCTAGTGGATTCTTTTGCAGTGTCCCAGTAGTAACAGGCATAGAGATACTTGCAGTGTATTTGTAGTAGCATGCAAGAAAGCTATCCTCATCTTCATGTCAGCTGCAGCAACCTCTAACTCCATGTTTTCTAGCTACTTGGCAAGATCTTCTTTAGCTTTGCTAGCTTGTTCAAGTTATATGTTTACTTGAGACATTCCTCCAAGGGTAACTTTACTTTTCTTAGGCTCATTTACACTAATGCCAACAAATTTTTGTTACCTTTATCAGAGACATCCTTATCACTTTTCTTTATCTTTTCATTTTTTCTCAATCTCATGTGGGCGCAACTACCTCATGACAGGTCCTTCTCCTTCAAACTCATCTTTATTAGAGTTTGATCTATTATTTTCAACTTGTTGCCTTAAGGCCCCAAGATCACCAAACAAATCTTTGTCTAGACATTTAACCTCCTCATTTAGGCTTTTATCCTTAAGCTTATTTCTCCTTGTCTCTGCCAAGAGTTCTTCTCTCTTAGTTAACAAGTCATACATTTCCTATTCATGCCTTTTTATTTCATCTTCTATCTCTGATTCTTACTCACACTTCTTTCTTCTCAAGGATAGAACCCCCTCACACAATTTATCAAAATAATAAGATGTCTCAGCAACAAACATTTCTCCTAGTTGATCTAGAGTTTCTTGTGCAGGGAAGAAGCCTGCATCTATAATCTCTCCATCTCTGAAGGGATCAAAAGATATGTTAGCTCTATAAGGACTTACTAGCCTTGAATGTTCTACACTCTCAGATGAAGATGACACTCTTTCAGGGACAAGGGTTTCCATTCTCCCCTTTGAAGTATTGGGGGAATTATGGTTTGACCCACTTCTTTTGGACCACGGTATCCTTCCATGTGTATGGAGCTCTTCTCTATATCTTTCTTTGGATTATTTCTATAGTAAGACCTAGTGTTTCTTTTTTGACTCATTTTAAAATCATACAATAATTTTCAATATTACAGTATGCAAATCACACTAGAATGTACCGAGTATAGAGTTGACACCCATAAAAAGTATGGGAAAGAAATTATTTAAACTGATCAATAAATGGAGCAATAGATAATGAGCCTCTAGGAACTTTGGAAATCCTATTGTGAACACCCATTTCTCCCCAGTAGATTCTCCATTTTGTTAGATCTTTTTCTTGTTTGACCTTTGTTAAGCATCAATGCTTGACTCTATGATTCCCAAGACTTGAATAAAAAAAGGAAAAGTATAATTAATGAGGATTTAATCCTCCTTCTTCTTTGAGCTCTCCACAAACTCAAGTGGGTGTACTTTTCACAGTTTATTGCTTCTCAGTAAATTTAATAGTGGATAAAGGGTTTACACTGATTTTCTCTTGTCTTTTATTGCAACAACTGATAACACATTTTGTAAATGAACAAAAAAAATCTTATGCAAAGCTTAACAAGCCAGACCATGAACTTGACAAGGGAAAATAACAGTGAAATAAGGATTCTCATCCTTCTATTCAATTTCTATGTTCTTAATAACATAAATATAAAGGGTTGTTTATATTTAAGTTTGATGATGATAACTACTAATCAAAATCTAGACCAGTACCTAATCCCGGGAAAAGAGTCAATTGAAACATACATTCATAGAAATATTTTAATGGAAACACACATGAAACTCAGGTGAAATGCCTTACAAACCACCTTCTCATTTTCACACCCATGTATCAAACTATTACACTAATATCTAGCCCTCTGAAACTACTTATAAGATTTACTCCCTCCTTTAAAGAAACTCACAGATAATATCACAGTTACCTTGTAACTAGTATATTTAAAATTATTTACAAATTAAACATAAAAAAACATAAATAAAAATACAAGAAGACATCATTGATTTGAAATAGGAATTTTCATTTGTATTTTATTAAAATATTTTTGCTTAGTACATTCAAAATGACAAAAAGGCTTGAAACTTAGACCAAATTCAAGAATCTTCCTCGTAGTTGTGAATTAACCATCCTTACAATATCATACATCTTGCTATATATAGTAAGTAGTAGCCATCTTGGAATCCTTAAAGAGAAAGGATGCAACAAGCTTTAGATGGCTAGGCAAAACCTAAATGTGCTAAAAGACAAAAATATGTTACATTTTCAATCAGTGGAAGAAAACACTTGAGTAGCTGATTTGAAATATTTCCAAATCCATTGCAGTTGGCACCTTTGTCTATAGATATTATGGGTAACCTCTTAAGGTTGTTGTGAGACCTAGTGACTACCAATACAAGATAACTTACACTAGTCTTGATGATGATTACCCTCCCTATGCTCATTGATCAAGTGCCAAGTTCCACTTTACTCTTCATCTATCATGTCCAAGTCAATTGTTGTTGGTTTCGTTTTCTTTGGCTTGGTGATATTATCCCAAAGTGTAAATTATTCCTCTAAAGGCCAATTGAAACCTTCTAAACTCTACAAATTTTTTACCTTCCTTTCCCACCTAGCATCATTGATAGCCTTGACATCTACAACAAACTTTACAAAGTCTGATTCTTCTTTGAAAGCTTCATCCAAGGCTTTATTGAACCTATCCATATCTAGGACATCCTCATCTGTCAGAAATGCCTCTTTCTTAGGCACTAGAGTGTCAAATTATTTTCTCCACCCTTCAAAAAATTTGATCTTATAATCTTTTCCTTTGATATCTGCTAAAATCAGGGCCAAAAATATTGACCCTTGCCTGAATCTGATTGGCTTTGCCTTTGAAAAATGAAAATCATGTACTAATCTGCTCAATCATCTCCCCCACTTGGCATACTACCTATGGAAGATCTCTGTGTGGTTGTAATGCCTCTAACCTTTCAAAAAGGGATCCCCTTCTTGACCATGTACCAAAATATGAGTCCAAAGTTGCTATGTGGCCCTTCACCTCTGCTTCTAAATCAAGCAATCTAGTGTATGCCTTGTGTATTATGTCCACCTTTCCTTTTAGGATATCAATCCTATGCTAAAAGATATTCAATAAGGAAGCTAAAGCAACTTTATTCTAATCTTTGTCTAGTTGCTTTTTTCCTTGTGGGAAGTCCCTAGTAGTTTCTAGATATATATAGGAAACTTATTTGGCTGGAGGATGAGCTTTGGGAGCCTCTTCTACTTTCTTGTTTGACACTTCCACTTACCCCTATAATTCTTTGATTTGTATCAATCATCTTTCTCTGTATTTAGCTACAACAACTAACTCATCAAAGAGTTTTTCATATCTTGCACAAAGTTTCTCTATTTCTGCCTAATTGAGGTGGGCAACATGGGTGACAGCGTGGGATATCCCAAGGTCAGTAGTATTTTGGTCAGTCTAGATAATCTTATCTCCATCCATTTTTTCTTCAACACTAACGAAGGATGGATTTTTTCTTCTTGGTGCTAGGGACCACATAGCTAGATTTTGGGATCTGGGATGATATCCACATCCCCATAACATGTCTTCAATCTGAGTCTTAGAAGATAGATTGGCATCAGGTTGCTTCTTGATTTGATCAATTATGAATGCAGAGGCCAAATCCCATCTAGGCACAAGTAGAATTCCACTTGATTTAACAAATTTCCTAGCCTCCTCGGGTATTAGGATCTCAGACTCAGGATCATAGGTTTTTAGGGCTTGCAAAGCTTCACTTTGCACAATATCACCCTTTATCAGTTGCAAATGTGATCCAACTTCCTATTGCTTTCTCCATATTAGGAATTTATTGAATTCATCACTCTTCCTGATAGATATCCATCTCATCTTGGCATAGTTGGAGAGGCAACTCCACTTCTTCTTGGACATTCTTTTCCTTTTTCTTACCCTTTCTAATTGTTTTCCTCAACTAGTGATGGTATTTCCTATCACCAGTGATTAGGGAACTCACTTTTCCTTTCTTCTTCCCCTATATCTCTGCTTTAGAAGGCTCCCCATGTTCTATTCTCTATTTCTTCCTTGGGGTCTCACTTGTTACTTCAGTGTCAGGAGCCTCTATGTTTTTCTCTATAGCAGGTGACACATTTACACGAGGTCGACTGTATATCTGATACCATCCTTCACTGTCCTCTTCATATTCAGAAGATGAATTCTTCTTAGGGCCTCTCTATTTTTTCTCAATCTGAACCTCTAATTGATTATACAAAGTATGATACATTTCAATCATATTTGGTAGTCTTGTCATATGGGGAAATCTTGGGAAGAAACCTCCAAAAGGGATTCCTGCTTGATTCATTTACTTTTCCAAATATATGAGGTCTTGGTACTTTGTAGCTCTACTTGCTACCTCTTCATCATCTAATATGTTTATGATAAGGTCCTCTTCAATACAATCCTCATGCTCCTTAATAGTAGTGACACTTGGGGTCAGCAACTTCTTGGAAGTTTTGATGAAACCCTCAGGGTCTACATACCTATATAAGGCCATGCTCATCTTGTATTACCCTAACAATTTGTTCACTGCTTCCATGGCCCTTTTCCCAATAGTAAAGTCAACAACTGTGAACTACCTAGGTGTAAATGTGCCTTTTCTATGGGGATCCAAGCACTCTTTATCTATCCACATTAATTTTCAAATGAATTCCATCAAGGCAACCCTTGGAGGTACGTACTTTGGAAGTATGTAAGGAGGCTGAGAACATCCATAAACCCTAATCAGGGTATAGGTCTTTCCACAATAGAATTCTCCCCAATTGTGATCTCTTGGCCATTTGTCCACATATTTATAGGGTCTTAGGAGTTGAAGGACCCTAACCGTCAACCTAGTCATATTAAGACCCATCAAGTCTAGAATTGGATGTACAATCCAGCTCTCAAAACCATAGTATTCATTCTCATTAGATGTGTAATTCAAAACCCTAATCCATAATTGTACAAGTTTTGGCTAGCCTTACAAAAGCATCCCAGGTCTCAAACACTTTGTATCCATGCTATCTATAATGAAGTATAGAATTAAATGCTTCAAGAGTGAATAATGCATGAACTTGGGTTTGGTCTTCTTTTGAATTCTCACAAGGCCCTCATGCATTCTATCAATGACATACTAAATGTAGTCAAAATTAGTGTTGGCGTGGGAATTTCCAATATCCAGGATGATCATCAATAGATCTAGAGGCAACATCTCAATGTGCCCATCAATGCCCAGCACTCTGCATAGCCCATAATCTATATACCTCATGTAGAAGTGTAGGTCTTTAAATTCATATGGGACACCCTTAGAAGAAGACATTGGGGATATATAATTTGTATTTGACCTAGGAACATGAGCGTGGATCAAATTATTTACCACATTAACCTCTCTAGTATACTTATTTTGTAACTTGGTTAAGTCAACCTCCATGGCAGAGGCATGGTAAAAACCAAAGGCTTTCATAAAGGGTTCCTTATCTAAGGTAACCAGGGATGTCTCATCACCTTTTCTGATAGTTTTGGATGTAGGATCATATTTCCTAGACAATTCCACTAACAGGTCTACATCTAGGAATACATCTAGGACAATTAACTTGGCTAAACCTAATGTCCAAGGGTTTGACAAAGGAATCTGTCTATCCTTATTATTGTAAAATTAATTAAAAAAATGGTAACCAGAGCACCCAGGAGTGTTGGGTGATGAGACAATTTATTGTCTCTATTTTATCTTTATATTGATACTCTGTTTTAAATAGTACCAAGACATTTGTGGAACTATAACTATTTGAACTTGTGTTAAAGTATAGTTAGAGCTGTCAATCCTATGGGAAATTAGTTATGTCATGTTTTTCTAATATTATATATATTACAGTACTTCATATAGCTATCAGAATATGTGTTCTAATATTTGGATTGGTTTGACTAAGTTTACTTGTATACATTTCTGCATGCTAACTAACTTGCCAGGAAGGAGCAACTTGAGAGTGGTCGACAACAATGAAGAAGAAATTTGAAGTATAGCTGCAACAGGGAAATCATCATGGCACTAAAAGAAATGTCTGCTACATCAGAGGAGCCACCATTCTAGAGAATATATGAGTATATCTTTGCTATATTTCCTCAGCACTCATTATCTTATTGAATCGGTCATCCAGACTTTATTACATATGTCATGGGCTTTTACATTTCCTTTTTCTTTTATGGAAAGATTTAATTCAGAACTTATGTTTTTTTTTTGAGTAAGTGTAAATCCTCTATTTATAGGGATTTGATTGTTAGTTTGTAAGTTTGGAGTTTTTGGGAATATATTGTTGCATCTTGCACATCAAATTATTTTTCTAGTTCTGTGCATTATTCTTATGTAATTAGTTTATGAAATATAATGAAGTGATTTTGGTTTACCTACGGTGTTAGAAGTAAGTAGAAGCCAACCAAGGGAGCCCACTTGGGAGGTGGATTAGATTAGAGTAGAGTAGATTTACTTTCAACATTTACAACATTTTGAATAAGAATTTACTGTTTCATTCTTGCAGCATTGGATTCATGTATGTTCCTGCAACACTTACACGGATAAGTATGGTGAATGCTATGGGTTGATAGAATAGATTTAAGTTAATTTTGCATTTTTCAACATTAGTTCCATTAAGTAGTCAAGAGTGTTTCTTTCCTACAGCAATATCATTGGTTCCTTTCATGAATTTTTACTTCCTGCAGCATAGGTAGTATGACTCTCTGGGAAACTTAGTGCACATATTTTGCTGTCCCATTTCAAGTATACATCCCTGGGTTGAGAATTTAAATGAACCTCATGGTATGAAAAGTAATCCTTAGTTTGAATATACTACTCTTAGGAGAGGCTTTAGCATGATTAGTAATTATAAGTACCTATTGTGAGGCAGTTCATTTTTGGTGTCATTTTCGGGGATGGTGTCAAGCTGAGAATTTTATTGAGTCATTTTTTATTTTTAGATAGTTTCCTGCTTTCTACATAGTAGTTTGCAGTCATGAACTTGCTTCACAAGTGTGAAGAATTTACTTGCATGCATTGAAGAGGAAGAAGACAAGATGAATATGGCATATTTCTTCTAGGAGAGTTTGCAAATCTGAAAGAAGAAGTTGAAGAATTTGAGTTACCTTTTGTTGATGCAAGTCCCAAATTTCCTGTAGCATATTCCTCTAAAGCAGAGCCTTTTGATATAGTTGGCATTCGACCTTTTGCTGAAATTTTGGCCATCTTTCTTGATAATTCTATAGCCAACGTTCCTTTCCAGCAACAAATACATTTCCAAATACCTCCAGTAATGGTACAACCTACCTTTCCATTCCCTCTTCCAAGGCTTATCAATAATTCTAATCTCAAAAACATACCCACTGCTGCACTTCCAAAGTTCTATGGCCTGGTAACCGAAGATCCTAACACCTTTTTGTTTGAGTTTGAAATATTTTTTCATAGCTTTGACTATAAAATTGATGGTCATAAGCTCAATTTTTTTCTAGGAATATTGAAGGAGTCTTCCCTATGATGGTTTATGGGCTTAGGAGCTAATGCATCAACTAGATGGGATGAGATGCAGACTCTATTTTTGTAGAAATACAAAGAGTATTGCAAGCGGGATTACCCAAGAGGAGATGATATTTTTTGAATGTCACAAAAGGAGGATGAAAATCCAGAGCACTATGTTTCACGTTTCTTGTACAACATAAAGAATAATCCCCAACATGTGTTGGAGGAGAATTCACAGAAACTCATCTTTTAAGGGGAGTAAATGATAGCTGCCTCGAAGCACTAGACCTCATGGATGGAGGGGACATATTCCAATCTTCCTTGGATGACCTCAATAAAATCTACCTCTACTATTCATGATCAACTGTAAATAAGGGCAAATGATTTCTGTCTACAGTCACTAAGGGGATCAACTCAGGCATTTACAAGATGGAGATATCTAACTTGCTTTTAGATTTCAAGCAAGACATCATTAATGATGTTGCTACACATATGGATACCATGACTTCCAAGAAGAAGCACACAGATGCTAAATCTTAGTTAGCTGAGTATTGTCCTCACTACTGCAAACAAAATGAAGACTATGGATGCAAGATGGTGGATAACTTGGAGAATCAACACTTGCCTACTGAGTACATGAAGATAGAAGGAGATGACAAGAAAGTTTTTTTTGTTTCTCAACGTCGGCCATGGGCTTCAAGACAAGGTATGCCTCAAGATCCTTTGCAATTTTCCAATCCTTATAATAGTCAATGGAAAAACCAAAATTATAAGAATCCTTCTCAGTAATCCCAACATATTTGGAATAACTAGTGGCCTAACCAACTATAAAAATAGTGGCCTTAGCCTCAAAATAAATGGCAACCACCACAAGGGAATTGGCAACAAGATAAACAATGGAGAGGGCCTCCATAGTGGCCTAACCAAAATCCTAGTTATCCATAATTACCACCTCCAGTACCTCAACCTGGAATAATGCCACCTCCTGCAACCACAAGTCCTAATCCAAAGCCAACCAAATTACCTACTCAGCCACAACCTAATCTTAAAAATAAGCAACAAGATAAACCAATGTATACTACTAATGCTCAATAGTACCCTACTTATGCACTAGAGATATCAGATATCCATTTGAGATCCAGTACCACTCTATTTGCACCTAAACATCCTATTATTACAGAAGTTGTAGACATTCATACAACATCAACATTACTTCCAGAAGCTACACTGCAAAATACTATCCAACCAACTAATATATCTAGAAAAAATGATGTTCACACCTTAGTTAATCCTCCCTTTCCACATAGGCTTAGCATGGAGAAACCTATATCCCAAGTAGAAACACCATTTGATATCCTTGAGCAGCTGAAAAAATGCATATCCAGATTCCTCTATTCCAAGCTATCAACAATGTTTCTCTTTATGGATAAGCTATTAAGGAAGCATGCCTCAAAAATCCTGGATGAAAGAAAAACTATCCTCAAACATTCCATGTTATAGGTCAACTTGTAGATATCATGTTGGGAAAGATAGTTATACAAAAGTATTATGACCCTGGAAGCCCAATTGTTGATTTGATAATTAATGGCCAGTCAATAAAAAATTCTTTAGTTGATTTGGGAGAAGCTATAAATGTTATGACTAAGGATACAATGCATAGGTTAAGTATAGAGGGCTTGAGAACCACTACAATAGTGTTACAACTTGCAAATAGTTCCACTATCACCCCAGATGGTATCATAGAGGAATAGAGTAGTCACCTTGGATTCATGTGAATACCCTACAAAATTTCTCATATTATCACCTAAAGTAAACTTTGTTGGCTATCCAGTTATTCTTGGAAGACCCTGGTTAGCCACCCCTGATGCCAATATTAGTTGCACACTAGGAAAAATGACAATTTCAAATGCCCAAGCAATAAAGAAGCTAGCATTACACCCTCCTACCCAACCCCAACCAGATTTGAGTGATCCCATTTTGCAAGATTTGGGAGACGATAAAGAAGAGATAAATTCTATTTCTCATCTCATGATGTTACACAAACAATATTATCTAAAAATGCAAGAAGAAGATGATGTGATACAAAGTAGTCTTACCAATGAGTGTGTCATAGAAAAAGATGTTTTTGAAAGCTCTATTCTATAGTTGTGTACCTATGAGGACTGTGTCTTTTTAGAAAGTCTTGATATAATCAATCAATTACTACCATGTGAAGTAGCTACAAGAACAATACCTAAAGTGTCAATGATAGAGCTAACAACCACTGTGGATCTTTCCTCTGGTCACAATCTCCATGTTAACAGTAAATTTCCTCCACAACAATTGGTATTTTTAAACAAAATCATGTGTAAGCATAAAAAACCCTTTTTCTTGGGAGTATGGAGATATGAAAGGTCTGAACCCAAAGCTTTGCACACATAGAATCTACATCAATGAAGGCATTATACCACTCCTCCAACCTCAGAGAAGAATTAACCTAGCCTTGAGAGAAATAGTCAAAACTGAATTGCAAAAGTTGTTGGATGCTGGTTTCATATATCCAATCCCTGAGAGAAAATGGGTATCCCCTTTGGTCATAGTGGCTAAAAATGGGGGTAAATGGAGGATATGTGTATATTATAGGGAATTTAACAATGCCATAAAGAAAGACCATTTTCCCTTGCTATTTATTGATCAAGTTCTAGACACTTTGGCTAGTAAGATGTACTTCTCCTTTCTGGATGGTTACAACAGTTACAACTAGATCATCATTGCTCCAGAGGATCATGAGAAGACCAAATTCACATGCCCTTGGAGGCCATATGATTATTTTTTGTTACCTTTTGTCTTATGTAATGCACCAGGTACTTTCCAGAGAGATGTAATAAGCATTTTTGCTGACATAACACATGATTTCATGGAAATATACATGGATGACTTTACTACATTTGGTGTCACCTTTGAGGAAGCCTTGAAGTACTTGGAAAATGTGCCAATCAGATGTCAAGAACACAACCTGTCTCTCAATAGTGAGAAATGTTTCATGATGATGTAGGAAGGAGTAGTGCTGGGAAATTTCATCTCAGAAGCTGGAATCTAGGTAGACCTTGCAAAAAATAGAAGTAATTCTCACTTTGCCTACACCTACTAAGAAAAAATATGTCAGATCTGTCTTAGGAAATGCTGGCTATTATAGGAATTTCATTCAAAATTTTAGTCAAATAGCCAGTCTTCTATATACCTTGCTTACAAAAGAGGCTAAGTTTGCATGGAAGAAAGTTTGTGATGAATCCTTCCTGCAACTCAAGTCACTTTTGACAACTATACCAGTACTTAGGGGCCCTGATTGGTCTTTACCATTCCACATACATACAGATGCTTCTGACTATGCAATAGGTTCTATCTTTGGACAAAAGTCTAGTAACCTTGAAAATGCAATTTACTATATCAACAAAGTCTTACATGGACCAGAGTTAAATTACACAGTGACTGAAACTGAATTACTTGCAAAATTTTACGCTCTGAATAAATTCCACCATAATGTAATACGATATTCCATTTTTATTCGTACTGACCATGCAAAAATCAATTATCTCATGAAAAAACCTACCATCTCGGGCATGTTAGCAAGATGGCTTCTTCTTTTGCAGGAATTTGACATAACCATCACTGACAAGCCCAGGAAGGAAAATCTAGTAGCTGATTATCTATCCAGAATCCAGCATGCTGACAAAGATACTATTGTGATAGATGACACATTCCCTGATGAGCACTTGTTTCATATTTCTATCAAGAGTTCATGGTATGCTGATATAGCTAATTACCTTGCAGCTAATAAATTAACCACACATTTCTCCCTTAAGGAGATGAGAATGTTTGTAGAGAAAAGCTTCCAATTCTCTTGGATCAAAAATGCACTATTTTATACTGGCCCAGACCAATTCATGAGGAGGTGTGTGTGAAAAGATGAGACATATGACATCCTCCATGCTTGTCATAATGAGCCATGTGGAGGACACTTTGCAACTAAGAGGAAAACCCTGAAGATATTAACCACAGGTTACTACTGGCCCACACTTCACAAGGATGCAACCAATTACACAAGGAAATGTGATAAATGTTAGAGAATGGGCCATCCAAAAAAATCAAATGAAATGCCTTTGAATCCCCAAGTGGTGGTAACACCATTTGATAAGTGGGGCATGGAATTCATTGGTCCAATAGATCCTCCATCTAATGGGAAATCCTACATTTTGGTGTGCACTGATTATCTGACCAAATGGGTCGAAGTAAAGGCCATGAAGCACGTAAGGGATAAGGCATTTGAGATTTTGCATAATTTTAGTATGAGGAAATCTTCACCAGATATGGAGTGCCAAGAGAAATTGTAACAGATCAGGGAGAACAATTCACATCCAATCTGATAAAAGAACTAATGAAGGAATACAAAATTAGACATCGGAAGTCTAGTCTATACCATCCTCAAGCCAATGGTAAGGAAAAAGTTACAAACCAAGAGATTGAAGCCATTTTAACAAAAAAAGTTCATCTACACTGCTGAGATTAGAGCAGAAGACTATCAGAAGCCATATGGGCATACAAAATAACCTGGAATGCCACCACAGGGTTAACTCTATTTGAGTTATTATATGGCAAAGAAGAAATGTTACCAATTGAATTTGAGTACAAAACATTGCGCACATCAGTAGAGTTAAACATTGACCTTCCTATAGCATAGAAAGAGTGACTGATGCATCTCAATTCCTTGGATGAAATGCACAAATCTGCATTGGGGCACACTGAGATAGTATATAAACAAAGGAAGAAGTGGCACGACTCCCATATTAAGAGAAAATGGTTTCAATTTGGTGATTGGGCAATACTTTACAATTCTAGATTCAAATAAATACCAAGCAAGCTGCAGACAAGAAGGCTGGGACCATATGAAATAAGCCATGTATTTACCAATGGAGCAGTCTAGTTGACAACTATTGGCCCAGTGAAATTCATGTTATTAGTCAATGGACATTGGCTATGTCTATATCACCAGCTCAGAACCAAAGAAGAGTTACTGCAACAATTTAGACAACCATTTCCAAACGAACCACAGGTGACACTTCCTGTAGGAGAGGGTGCACACCTTCTTCCTGCAACTTTAACATAGCATTCCTTTGAGCATGTCCATGATAAAAACCTCATGTTCACATGAAGTCCAATTCTCCATTCACTTTCTAAATTCTTCTTTTCAAATCATTTCATTTCTTTACCTTCCACCCACCCATCTTCCACGTCATCATCACTTTTCATTTCTATGTTCCAGTTAAGAGCCAAGTCAGGTGACACATGCAGCCATCAGCGTGACGATCGAATGAAATGTATAAAATTTTCAAAAATTTCCACTTTTAACACATATATTTAGGTAATTATATCTAGTACTGCAATAAATTTATGATTGCGCCGTTAAGCTAGTTTCGTACCTCATGCCAAGTATGACAAGTGTGGACACTTGTCATTATTTCATAGGGTTTGGGAATTTTATTAAGCTCTAATGTCATTTCTAATTACTCGTAAAGATTTCTCGTCACCTCAAATTTATACTTTGGCCTTGTCTCATTAAATCTCGTTGCTATATCGCACAAGTGTCATATTGTTATTCCCAAATTATCCCTGATTTTCAGACTTGATGTGACCTAAAAAGCTATAATTAAAATATGTGGAAACTCATAGTTAGATTTATAATTTCTTCTATTCAAATGCCATTATCATTGTTTATGTCAAGAAAAATAGAAGATTGTAAAAGAAGGTCTGTAGTTTTAAAAGGAGCAGTCTAAAATTCAAAAAGGAATAAAGTAATTGTCAATTGCAAAGCGGGAAAGTTGAAAATTGACTAGCTTAGGCTACAACAGAAATTTGGAGGCCAAAATTTGAACAAATGGGAGGGAAGCTGTAGTGACATGATCCAGTGGTTCATGGTGTTTTTCTTATAGATGTCAAAGCAGTAAGGAGGTTTAATGGATGTGGTTGGTTGGGATATTTCTTGAAATTAACAGAGTTTGATGAAGAAGTAGCATCTAGATTTACAAATACGTTTGAGGAAGGGAAAGAAACCATATGGGGATTAACATTTGTTGCAACAAAAGAATAGATAGAAGATGTAACTCGGTTACAAGTATTTGGGGAACACTACCCCAATGTGCATGATTGTAGGTTATCTTGGGTCTAGTTTACCCTACCAAGTGACCCTCCTCTAGAGATTAATAAGCAAGGGTTCAAATGAATGTCTCTTCCTCCACCATTTAATGAATTGGAAACACACATTATCAGGTATTTGACATGCAAAGGAATATTTTAAAATTTTCATGCACATCATTTTAAGTTACTTAGCTATGTAAGGCATAATCTTCCAGTGAACGTTCCTAATTTCTTGTATAACATGCTAAGTATCAGTGCTGAGAAAACCCAAAAGGGAAATGTAAATTTTGTCACCCACCATGCCCTAATTAAATTGCTAGTCAAGAAATATTTTAAGGAAGTCTCTCCCTTAGCATGGTCATAATTTGTCCAACATAAAACCTTGCAACCTCAGGTTGACCCTTTTGAGCAACCCAGCAATGATGATGTAGCACCCATTGAACCCACTGTTGAGTATGACACCCAAGAAATAGAAATAAAAAATCTTCAAGGAAATATGCCTTTGCCTAATCATATGGGAAATGTACCTACTCCTGCCCAAAAGAAAGGAAAATGAAAAGTAGGAGAAGGAACTTATGCTCCTGCAGCCGAACTGCAAAACCCCACATCTTCGAAAGGGAAGAAAAGAAAATCGGCTCTTGTAGCAGCTACTCCTATAGTAGAGAGAAAGAAGAAGGTTATCAAGAAAAAGGTTGTGGAGGTTTAGGAAAATCCTATGCAAAGAAGCCCTAGAATGAGAGGAAAGCTTCCTAAAGTTTTCTCAGAAAGCCAATCTATTTCTCCCAAATAATTTGATAGAGAACCCCATGTGAAAATTGTTCCAGATGATTCCCCAAATTAGTTTGAAATCCTAGACATTTCTCAAAACCCAAAAGATAATTGTGATGATGAACCGGATGTATGTCAAAACAACCCCCAAGAGAGCCATTGTAATATCTTAGAGAGCAATGAGGAAGAAGTTCCAATAACTCATCAGTCAACCTACTCAAAGAATTCCCTAGTCCCTTTTAAAAGAACCTGGTTTACAGCTACTTAGAGCAAACATGGAAAGAACAAAGGAGGCAAAACAATTAGGTAGAAGAGTCTAGTTGACCCACTTTGCAATCACTTCTCTTCAATTTATACAATAAATATGTTTTTACAACAACCTTATGTAAATAAGAGAAGAAGAAATGTAGAAGGAAATAACAAACCAAAGCGAGGAGATAAAAGACCTAAAACAATAATTGGCAAGACAAAAGAAAAGGTTGGATCATGCCCTGAAGTTGGCTGATCAAATAATCACTTGCAAGACACCTCCTAGGGTTTATGCTATTTGTTTGAAAGAACAGTTCCTTTTGTTCCAACTAATGATGACCTTAAAAGACATAGAATCTGATTTTATAAAGACCCAGGAATTTTATGGATTATATCAGACCCTTCCTTCATGGCAGTAGAATTTACTTTGTGAGCTGTACTTACATAAATTCATTATCCCTATAGAAACTAAATGGAACCCTTTACTGTACATAGGGGATATACACATGAGGGAATTACTGTCCTATATGAATAATGAAGCAAATTATGACAAACAACTAAAAAATTACACAAATCAAGAGAAGTCAGAACCCTTGCCATTAAGGGTAAAAAGAAGCAGACCTGATGTGCTCCTCAGGGATTAGTTTAGTCTAACCTATGGAAAAATAAAAGTGGAAACATAGAAGAAAATATTTGATATTAGAACAACAGTCTATGCAGAATATGAGGGAATGTCTTACTTTGTTTTTTAGAGAGCCTTGGCTTGTGCCTGAAGCACATGTAGTAGTCTGCCATAAGTATTTAAGAAACTAGAGCTACAAAACCCTATCAAACTTGAAGCATCTATTCATAGAGAACCAAAATATATCTAGCTAGGTAGGCAGATTAGACAAGAGCTCTGGTGTTCACTTACCATGTAGCCACCTATGCTCCTATGACCCCTTTATGAAATCAATGCTGCAAGGCTTGACTGAATGCAGGAGGACCACATGATGGATTTCTAGACAAGGATAAGATGTTTTTACTACACTTTCAAGAGACAAAGAAGAGGAAAGATAGAGGCTAGAGAATTTAGAGGAATATCAAGGAGATACAATGCTTGAGGACAAGCATTATGCTTACCAGGGGGTAGATGATGAGACTGTTAGGAATAGTCCCAAGAGATAACTGAGGGGGGGTGAATCAGTTATCTACAAGATTCAATTCTTTATCCAATTAAGTATAGAATAAATTTAAGCACAAACACAACAAGATAACATAGATTATAACACCACAATTTTGGTTACAGGAAACCCAAAATAGGTAAAAAATCTGGTGGGAATTAGCACCCACAAAGAACTGCACTAGTGTATAATGATCCCTATTAGAAGATCCTACAACCCTATTAGTAGTTGATCTTTACAATGTATTAAGTATAGTGACCTAGTCAAAGGTCGGACCCTGTTAGGAGTCTTTTACAAATAACCTTGTTAGAGGTGAGGACACATTGTCTGTGAGCACACTGCTCAAATAATGAAGGCTGCAACCTTCTACATAATAGATATACACTATATCTGATATTAAAGTGTGAATTAGACCTTCTATCTTGATCAGTTCCAGTGAATTGTATACACTCTTTTCTTTTTCACATAGATCTTCAAATGATGAATAATATAGCTTTACTGGCCCAATA
The DNA here is from genome assembly GCA_018584345.1 of Thuja plicata. NCBI lineage: Eukaryota > Viridiplantae > Streptophyta > Pinopsida > Cupressales > Cupressaceae > Thuja > Thuja plicata. The sequence continues at coordinate 1,199,562 of MU224795.1, read as the reverse complement.
CATCAAATATTCTGCTCTGCTACTTTCTCCACATTCTCACTCTTGGCGATAAAAAATGATCTTCTATAACTATCATCCTCCAAAGATATGATCAAGTCAGCTTGTAGGAAACTCTTCAACAAATTCTCCATCGACCAAACTAAGCACCCAACAAAAATATAATTGCGTAACTCAAGATGAGTAGACGCGTCGCTTCACACAGTCAGCTCCACCAAATTTACTCAAACTTGATTGTCTAGATGAAACATGTTAAGCGCTCTTAACCAAACATTCTGAACTCATAACTAAACACGAATCCAAACACACATATCCAAATGATAGGCACAACTAAAGAAACAATATAAATACCTTTGGCTCTTAATAAACAATCTCCCGAAACTATAACTGGAAAATAGATCAGCATAACTCAACTTCAACCGTACAACTAAATTTGTGTCTATGAACATAGCATAATGAATATGTCTACAACATAAAATTAAATATGCAAGGCTGCAACATATCCATACTGAGAATTACATACAGGAAACTACTGCATAATATATGTTGTCATTAATGACAAACATACAGTCAACCACTAGTTCAAAGGAAAATCTCCAAAAATCTCCCCCTTTGACATTGATGGAAACATATGATATGAAAAACACCATCAATCCAAAAGTACTCTTTCTTTTTACAATCTTCTCAATATCCTCAACAAAACTCCCCTTTACTACCGCATCTCCTTATACTAAATTTTATTTTTCATGACTGTATACTCCCCCAGACTATATACTCCCCCTTTGACATCAATGGAAAAGGGTGAAAAAAAAAAGCACAGGTACTACTCCTGAGGTAGAGTAGTCAACCATTCATCAGTCACCAAGGAATGATGCACTTGCTGCAAATTCTAATCAAAATCAGGGAAGAGAATTACTCCCAGCTTCTCCCTAAGATACTCAAAAGTATCTTTTGGTAAAGGCTTTGTGAATATGTCTGCTAACTATTCTTCATTTCTCACATAATCCAAATTTACTTCTTTCTCTACAACTTTCTCTCTTATAAAATGATATTTTATTTCAATGTGTTTTGTCTTTGCATGCATCAGAGGGTTCTTTGACATATTGATAGTGCTAGTGTTGTCACAATGAATAACAATAGGATAATAAATCTTAATTTCAAAAGTCTTTTATCATCTGCTTGATCCAAACAATTGTAGAACAATTTAATGTTGTTGCGACATACTTTGCTTCTGCTATTGACTGAGAAATACAATTCTTCTTCTTTCTTGTCCAAGTAACTAATCTATTTCCAAGAAATACTTCTCCTCCTGAGGTACTCTTTCTATCATCAACACAACGTGCCCAATATTGATCTGTATACACATGAAGTTCTACATTCTCCGAGTTAGGATACCATAAACCATAGTTTGTAGTCCCTTTTAAGTATCTGAATATTATTTTTATTTCCATTAAGTGATTTTTTTTAGGTTCAACTGCAAGTCTTCCAACAATGCTAATTGCATTATAAATATCTGGTCTAGATTGAGTAAGATATATGAGTTTTCCAATCATAGACTTGTATAGTGTCTTGTCAACTGCTTTAGAATCATCATCTTTAGAAATCTTGCTTCATGTTATCATGGGGGTTCTTACTGGCTTTTAATCTTCCATCTTGAATTTCTTCAATATTTCTTTCACATAATTAGACCGATTAATGAATATACCTTTGTTTGTCTATTGTACATTAAATCCCAAAAAGTATTTGATAGGTGCAATCATTCTCATTTCAAACTCGCTTTGCATCTCTTTGGAAAAGTCTGCACTAAGCTTGTCATTACCACCAAAAATAATGTCATAAAAAAAAATATCAACAAGTAATGATCCTTCAGGTGTCTCTCTTAATAATAAGTTACAATCTATTGCTCCTTTCTTGAATCCGATCTTTGTCAAGTAACCATCTAGTCTTTCATACCATGCTCTAGGGGCTTTCTTAAGTCCATAGAGGGATTTATTTAGTCTACATACCATGTCAAGTTTGTCTGATAAACTAAATCTTTCAGGCTATTCTATGTAGACTTCTTCCTTCAAGTCACTGTTTAGGAATGCTGACTTGACATCCATCTGATATACTTTAAAGTTATTGAATGTTACATAGGATAAAAATAATTTTATAGCTTCTAGTCTGCTCATAGGGGAAAATATATCAGAGTAATCAATACCTTCTCTCTATCCATATCCTTTACATACCAGTCTTGCTTTGTTTGTTACCATTATACCATCTTCATTCATCTTGTTTCTGAATATCCACTTGGTTCCGATCACATTTTTGTCACAAGGTCCAGGGACCAATTCCCATGTGTCATTCTTAATTATCTGATCTAACTCTTCTTTCATTGCTTTCTGCTAATCTAAATCATTACATGCATTTTCAACACTTAAAGGTTCAATTTGTGAAAGTAAACATACCTCTTCATCAACAGTTATACCTTTTTCTCTAGATCTTCTCATGACTTTACTGCTCTGATCTCCAATGATATCTTCTTTTGAATGGTATTTAGATGTACATTTTGGAACTTTAGGTGTGACTTTCTCATTTGTTATCTATGATTCCTCTTACCTTGGTTCAGGGTCATTGCATGATACATGAATTCTCTCAACCATTTCTTCAATAACTATTTCTTTACTGATAGGTCTTAGTTCATTTTCAATCATAGGTGCATAATCATAGTATCTCTCTTGAATCATAAAATTCTCATCAATCTTCACATGTTTACTTCCAATGATTTTCTTCAATCTCAAGTTAAAACATCTATAAGCTTTTCTTTTGGTAGAGTAACCAAGAAAAATACCTTCATCACTTCTAGCATCAAACTTGCCAACACCATCATCTCTCTTGATGTAACACTTGCTTCCAAAGATTCTGAAGTGTTTTACTATAGGTACATTCCCAAACCAAAGTTCATAAGGTGTCTTGTCTGCGCCTGGCCTTAATTGAATTTTGTTGATAGTATAGACTGCAGTATTGACTGCTTCTCTCCAATAGGTGTGTGCAACTTTTCTTTCAATCAAGATAGTGTATGCTATGTCAAGTATGATCCTATTTCTTCTTTCTACAATTCCATCCTGCTGAGGGGTTCTAGGTGCACTTAGCTATATTTTGATCCCATGTTCTTCGCAATACTCATAAAATTTGTCAAAGGTGAATTCTCCTCCTCTATCCGATCTCAAACATTTTATCTTTAATCTAGACTCATTTTCAAATTTAGCTTTGAATATTTTGAACTTCTCAAATGCTTCAAATTTATCTTTTAAGAATGCAACCCACATCATTCTGGAATAATAATCAACAAAAAAAATAAAGTACCTTTCACCATAGTATGATCTTGTTTGAGTAGGTCCACATAAGTCTGTATGCACTAGATCCAATTTGTTTTCTACTGAGTTCTTTTTACTTCTGAATGAGTTCCTTACATGCTTTCCCATCACACATTCCCTGGACATAGTATCAAATGGTCTTGCAATACTAGGAAGGTCTCTTACTACCTTCACATTGGTTATCTTTACTATATTGTCAAAATTGATATGACATAATCTTTTGTGCCATAACCAACTGTCATCTACTTTTGCAAAAAGATAACTTGCTTCAGAATTGAGCTGAAAAACATTACCTTTAGTATTTGAACCTGATGCAATCATAACTCCTTTTTTATTAATGATACACTTGTTGTTTTTGAATTCCAACTGATATCCTTTGTCAAGCAATTGTCCAACACTTAGTAGGTTATGATGTAAACCATCAACATACAGAACATCATCAGTGTTGTTCTTTCCATCTAAAGTGATAGCTCCTCTACCTATGATAGGCTTAGGAGTGTTGTCTCCAAATATAACCATACCACCTTTGTACTTATCTAGATGTACAAATATATCTTTGTCTTTTGTTATGTGATGTGAACACCCGCTGTCAATGATCCAGTCTATTCTGATGTCTACTTGGGAAATTAATGCCAACTCTTGTGCTTTCTTTTCATCTTCAATGTCCATTTCATCAAACATTTTTTCCATTTCTTCAATTGCAATGAATCCAATTTCATCTTCTCCTGAATCTTCATCTGTCACTCCATCTTCAACATAGTAGCATTCCTTGGTATATTCAGGCTTGAAATTGGTTTTGTACTTCTTGACTCTTGTAGGGCACTTAGATGCAAAATGACCAACCTTGTTGCATGAAAATCATTTGAATGGTAATTGTCCTTCATATTTTCCTTTTCCTTTTCTTTTTTTCTTAGCATTCATAGAATTGAATTCTTCTAGTTCTTTACCCTCATCTTCATTACCAAAATTACTAGAAGTGTTCAAAGATTTCTTACCATGGACTGAGGCTTTGAAGGTTGTTTCAATTTTAGGTTCTATCTTCAATTTTGATATCTCAAATGCTGAAATTTTGCTTATCAAGGTCTCTCTCTTGAAGTCTTTCAAAAATTGCATAGTCTCATCTAAGATGTTTATCTTGCTCTCATAATCTGCTATCAATGTAGTCATCAATTTATCCATTATGTCTTCTTCTGTAATTTGTCCACCATTGTTTATGATTCCTGCAACTGCTTCATTAATCCTCTGATTGTATGCTCTGGTGTTTTCTTCAGGTAGCATCTCTAAATTTTTATATCTCTTTTTCCATGTCTTTCTACACACATTCTTTGCTTGGATATCTCCTTGAAACATGTCTTCCAGATACTTCCAAATTATATAGGCTCTATGTACTTTCTTAATCTCAGAAAACTCACTTTCAGATAAGGCACTTATAAGGGCTTCTTTGGCAATTGCATTTTGGGTGAATACTTCCTTTTGTTTAACAGTAGAATCTTCTTTTGCAAGGTCTTTTAAAGAAGGAACATCAAATTTTTGAGTAGATGCTTCATAAATCTCAAAACCAACACACTGCAAATGTGTTATCATTTTTTTCTTCCAGTCAAGATAATTATCTCCATCAAACTTAGGACTCTCTTTTCTAAAGTACGCCATCTGATCAACCTCAAGGTGTTAAAACTTTTCTCTAAGGCACTTGGCTCTGATACCAATTTTTAGGAATAGTCCCAAGAGATAGCTAAGAGGGGGGGGGGGGGGGGGTGAATCAGTTATCTACAAGATTAAATTATTTATCCAATTAAGTATAGAATAACAGTAAGCACAAACCCAACAAGATAACATAGATTATAACACCACAATTTTGGTTATGGGGAAACCCAAAATAGGGAAAAAGTCCAGCGGGAATTAGCACCCACAAAGAACTGCACTAGTGTATAATGATCCCTGTTAGAAGATCCTACAACCCTGTTAGGAGTTGATCTTTACAATGTATTAAGTACAGTGACCTGGTCAAAGTTCGAACCCTGCGAGGAGTCTTTTACAAATAACCCTGTTAGAGGTGAGGACACACTGTCCGTAAGCACACTGCTCAAATGATGAAGGATGCAACCTTATGCACAACATATATACACTATATCTAATATTGAACTATGAATTAGACTTGTTGTCTTGATCAGTTCCAATGAATTATATACACTCTCTTCTTCTTCACATAGATCTTCAGCTGATGAATAATATAACTTTACTGGCCAAATACATCAAACATTCTTCTCTGCTACTTCCTCCACATTTTCACTCATGGTGATTAGAAATGACCTGCTATAAGTATCCTCCTCCAAAGATATGATCAAGTCAGCTTGTAGGAAGCTCTTCAACAATTTATCCATTGGCCAAACTAAGCACGCAACACAAATTGAACTGCGCAACTCAAGATGAGTAGACGCGTCGCTTCACACAGTCGGCTCCACCAAATTAACTAAAAGTTCACTCTCTAGGTGAAACACGTTAAGCTCTCTTAACCAAACATTATGAACTCACAATTAAACATGAATCCAAACATGCATATCCAAATGATAGGCACAACTAAATATACAATATAAATACTGTCAGCTCTTAATAAACAATGTCCTCAAAAATGTAACTGGCAAATAGATAATCATAACTCAACTTCAACTACACAACTGAATCTGCGTCTATGAACATAGCATAATGAATATGTCTACAACATAAAAATAAATGCACAAGGCTCCTGTTAGCATTTTTTCTTGTATCCTTCAACTCTAAAAGAGAAAGTGTAAACTAGACTTGAGGATCTTCGTCGAACAACACAAATCTACTCCTTCTAGAAAACTGAGGGGCAAGGAAAAGGCTAATTGATGAGGATTTGATCCTCCTTCTATGTCAAGTTCCACACACTCAGGCGGGTGCACCTAAAAAAAGCTAAAATTTGCATACATAAACACTCTCTCATTAGAATCCTTTATGCAGATATGAAAAATAGTGGATAGTTCTTAGACTTACAAGATGTGGGAGTTCAACTCAACCAATCTTATGCAGGATCCCACCTAAATGATCTCCAAAGAACTAGGAAAATGGCCAATGTGACAAGGATGAAATCCTTCTTCTCTTTGAGTTATAGACTCAGGTAGGATAACCCAAGGATTTCTTCTTTAAAGAAACTAACATGTACCCTTACATTCACAGAATGCAAGACATAGACATTCAAGCTCTCATACAGAAATTTAAAAGTGATTTGAATAATTTATTTGATGAAGAAAACTACCAGATAAATTAAAACCAGTGCCTTATCTATTGGGAAATAGAGTCAAACAAACATGCATTCCTAGAAAGCCAACTCCAAACTCAAAGAACCTGAATGAAATTCCTTACAATCCATTCTTCTAATTTCAATATCTAGACATCAAATTCATGTGCTGACCCTAAACTCTTAGAACTTGCATTCAAGATTTAATCTATCCTTGAAAGAAACTCAAAAAAAAAGACCACAACTACCTTGTAAATGGTGCATTAACATGCCTTACAGATTAATACACAAGAATTAAAACCAAGCATACAAAGACATCAAACAGATATCTGAACGGGGATTCCATCATTCTTCATTAAAATTCATCTAAATATGTACATTGCAAGACCATGAACACAAAAGTAAGACTCCAAAGCCAGAATATTTCCCAACAATATAAATTTCAACATCCATTACAATCAGAAGAAAATCTAGATATAGGAGAAAGGAAAATAATCTCAGTCACCGACACTTGTCTATCCCCAAAAATATTTGCAACTGCAAAAATTTGATTTGGTCTGGATTCATATCTTCTTTATTTTTTCCAAATTTAAGCTGAGTCATTATTTTTTAATTTTTCTCAAATTTATTTACTCCTACACCAAAATGGACTGCAAAAATGAATTCTTCATTTTGAGGCCTTTTCGGAAACATATGATACTTGGTATTTTGGACAAAATTTTCCCCCTCAACTATTAAATCAAACTCTCCCATGCATATTTCAATAGTTTGAAATATTTGAATTTATTTCAATAGTCAAACTATTAAATTGAAATTACATTTTAATATTTGCATTTTTAAGCCCAGATTTCATCTCATTCTTCCAAGTGTCAATCAGACTTCATGGCTTATAGGTTAGATGTTGAGCATCTTCCTTTTAAGCCATTAAGTCAACCATTAGATATCTTTCAACTTGCACACCTTTTAACCATTTGCTTTTTGAGATTAATTCATTTTAAAATGCAAATTAATCCTTATTTCCCCAGAATGCACCATCTTGTGACACTTGTCAATTATGCTTAATGACTTAATGGTTAGATGTTGAGCATCTTTCCTTTAAACCATTAAGTAAACCCTATGATCTCTTTCAACTTGCAAGTTCTTTAACCTTTCCTTTGTTGAGATGAATTTATTTTGAATTTCAAATTAATCTCAAATTTCATCTTCTCTTGCCACTTGTTAATCAGAATTAATGGCTTAATGGTTAGATGTTATGCATCTTTTCGTTAATCCATTAAGTCAACCCTAGGATTTCTTTGAACTTGCACACCTTTTAACTCCTTTGTTGAAATAAAATCAATTTAAATTTTATTTAAATCTGCACATTTTACTAGATTGCGCCAAGTGGCATATTTTGATTGGTCCACAGGTCCATTGGATGCCATGTGTCATCCTCTAATTTTCTACCTCAACATTGTACCATATTGCACCACGTGTCATCTTCTGATTGGTCCGCAGGTCAACTAGGCGCCATGTGTCATCCTCTGATTTGCTGCCTCAACACTATACCAGATTGCGCCATGTGTCATCTCTTATTTTTTCTCCTAAATAATGTGGACCACCATGCACTTAACTATCCATACAAGAGGCCCACCAAATCTCCTCTTGGTTCTTTCTTCACATTATAATGTAAGTGCTTTAGTATATAAATACTAAAAACTTTCGCAGCACCATGCATGTGGGATATATCTCTATGCATTTTTTTTGAAATTTCTGAGACTTCCTCCAAGTTTTTCTCACTCATGGAATCATTTTATTGCTTTTTAATACTTTCATATATCTCCATGGAGCTGGGTGCCCCTTCCTATGGATGAACATTTGCATTTTAAAGTTTTCAAACAAATAAATCCATCCTCCAAAACTACTGGTTTTACACTTTGTTATTTTTTCCAATACTTAAAGAGCCATAACTTTCGCGTTTCCACTCTCTGATTTGTCTAAAATTTTTACTGTAGATTTTAGGCATGGTCATCTCAATCATATAAAAAATTTAGCCCGACCCAGTTCGTATTTTTTGAGATACGACCAAAACCGTGATTGGTTGTGCTCTTGCATTTTTCAAACTTTAAAACTTCTCCAGCATGTTGTGGTTTTTTCTTTGCTGTTTAAGTGTTTGAAAGTTTTAAATATATCCCACCAAAATGTATTGCCTTGTTTGTTTGAAATCATTCTTCATGGCATAATTAAGTGCAAGACCAAAATCAATAACAAGAGCAATATCTTCAAAGCACAAAAATATTGGGGGTTTCACTGATCAATGAAGCTGAATCACTTGACAAGTTATCCCTTATGCTCTATGAAATCCATTCACATTGCTCATGTACCTCAAACTTACACCCACACTCTAAAACCAAACCATTATTCAAATTTGTCACAAAGCATCAAACTGGCGGTTTTCAAAATAATTTCACATTTTTGCAAACTGACCACATAACTGTAACTAGCCTCTGAATCGAGCTTTGAAAACTGACTAAATAATAATTGTGACCATGGGTACCAAAAAGTACATTCCTCTCCAGCATCTGAGAAATTTTCATCAACTAGACTAGCTTGAAAATATTTGGGCCAAAAGATAATAATATGCAAAGGGAGCCATTTCATTATATTCTGCAATCAACAATTTTCAAACATATGCAAACCCTGCTAGAAATGCAACTTGAAAAGTCATCTGATCACTTCTTGAAGATCTTTCACTTGGTGAAATGACTCATTTATCATAAATGAATATGCATGCAAAAGGGCCTTTCCAGATTCAACCTCAGGTACAAGGTGTAACTGGTCAAACTTGGACGTTTCATAATACTTGTGCAAGTGCAAATGTTAAAACAACATAAATCTCATTCAGATTGACTTTTGCAAGACAACTAAAACATGTTCTAAGACTTCATCATCATTCACAGTAGTACATTTATATGCAAATAGAAAGTTCCCTCAATCATCTCTTGAAAGCAACTTTCAGACAAGAAGTTAACACTCTAAAAATGACCATTCTGCAAACTTCATTCTATTCAGCATTGGCAAACTGCACAAACTGTCTTCAAATTTTGATTTGCAAACTAATCAAAAAGAACCCTCAAAATATGAACCTCTGAACATGGATTCAACTTCACACATGGAACATGAATCTTCAACTAAATTTCACAAAAGGTGAACTAATCAACCGATACAAGTTTGCAAAGTTAGCATCTTACAATTTTTCTGATTTTGCACTCAACAAATATGCAGAAATTAGATTTGGAATCAAGTTGGGAAAGTGAATAACTGGATTGGCCAAAGGCTAAAATTCTTTAGATAGGTATATTATCATGTTTTTAACATAGAGGAAAAATCAATTATGCAAGGCATTCAATTGGATACATCTTGGAAGACCTCAAAGTAGGCTATTTAGCAATCTGGGCATAACAGAGAAACAAGATATCTCTGGAAGATCAACTTTGAGGGATCTGAAAACCTATCAAACGGACTTGAAATAAATTGGGATTTGAAATATAAGAACTTTGATATACATGCTCAACATTCCAAAAATGGCTACCCATGAAACTCAATTAGACACAAGCTATTCAAATGCAAACTGTACCTGTTACAACAAATTGACATTTAGGCAGAAATGTGGATTTGGACAAGTGCTCAAAACAAGACTTCACAAGACAACTTGAAACTCGAATTTAACGACCTGGGATGTCTTCAAGATTCAAAAAAAAGGTGATGAGAAATTGACATGCATGGTAGACATTTAAAATTATTTGGGCAAATAGGCACAAAAAGCAATCACAGGGCTTCAGATTGCAAAATTTTAACATGGTACTTCAAAAACCCTTAATGCATTTTTTAGTCCCAACATCTCCAACATATCCATACTGAGAATTACATATAGGACACTGCTACACACTATATGTTTTCATCAATGAAAAACATAGAGTCAACCAATGGTTCAAAGGAAAATCTCCAACAGAGACAATTTATTGTCTCTATTTTATCTCAATCTTGATATTCTGTTTTAATTATTACCTAGACATTTTTGGACCTATAACTATTGGAACTTTTGTTAAAGTATAGTTAGAGCCATAAAGGCTATGTGTAGTTAGTTATGTCATGTTATTTCATATAGATATCAAAATTTTTATTCTAATATTTATATTGATTTGACTAAGTTTACTTGTATACATTTCTGCATGCTAACTAACCTGCTAGGAAGAAGGAGAAGCTTGAGAGTGGTTGATGACATTGAAGAAGAAACATTGAAGTCCAGCTGCGATGGGAAAATCATCATGACATCGAAAAAAATTTCTGCTACATTGGAGGAGCCACCATTCCAGAGAATATAGGACTATAGCTCTTCTATATTTCCTTAGCACTCATTATCTTGTTGAATCACTCGTCTAGACTTTATTACATATGTCGTGGGCTATTATGTTTCCTTTTTCTTCTATGGAAAGATTTAAGTCAGAACTTATCTTTTTGTTTTGAATAAGTGTCAATCCTCTATTTATAGGGATTTGATTGTTAGTTTGTAAGTTCAGATTTTTTGGGAATATATTGTTGCATCTTGCACAAGTTATTTTTCCAATTTTGTGCATTGTTCTTAAGTAATAAGTTCTGAAATATAATGAAGTGATTTTGGTTTAACTTCTGTGTTAGTAGTTAGGAAAATCAAACCAATGGAGCCCACTTGGGAGGTGGATTAGATTAGATTAGAGTAGATTTACTTTAAGCATTTACAACATTTTGAATAGGAGTTTATTGTTTCATTCCTACAACATTGGATTCATGTATGTTCTTGCAACACTTGCATGGATAAGTATGGTGAATGCTATGGGTTGATAGAATATATTTAAGTTAAGTTTGCAGTTTTCAGCATTAGTTCCATTAAGTAGTCAAGAGTGTTTCTTTCCTACAGCAATAGAATAGGTTCCTTTCATGCATTTTAACTTCCTATAGCATAGGTAGTATGACTCTCTGAGAAACTTAGTGCACATATTGTGCTGTCCCATTTCAAGTATATGTCCCTGGGTTGACAATTTAAATGCACCTCATGGTATGAAAATTAATCCTTAGTTTGAATATACTATTCCTAGGAGAGGCTTTGGCATTATTACTAGTACCTATTGTGAGGCAGTTTTTTACATGCCATCAACAAAGTGTTGTTTGTTTTACTTTTTGTTCTGGTTGGTTCCTGGCAGCAGAGTAACAAATTTGTCTAAATAGTTCCTCTTTCCTTTCTATTCTTCCTCGGCATCCTTTCCCTTACCACTGACTAAAGCCCTGCTTGACTCCACATAACTCATATTTACAGGTTCTAGACAATTCTTCTCTCAGGAACATGCATGCTCTTCATAATTTCTCTGAAACTTATACAATTTTTCGCTCTGTACTATGAAAACTTTGGTAATTAGAATATACAAAAGTTGTGTCTACTTATCATTGAAATTTCAATGCACCAGTCTCATCAAGAACCTGGAAACCGTTGCTCAGTCACTTTTTCAATAACTCTGCATGTCTTGAGATCAATTTTCTCCTAGCTGTGGCACTTGAAGTTAACAGGTAATTGAATTTGAAATGCTCGGTTGGAAAATTCATGAGTGCTTTTATGTTTTAAAACCTTATTTTATGTGAAAAGGCTTAATAAATGATCTGATTGGCATGCTTTTCTTTCCTTTTAACAGCTCAGTGGATTACTTCTTTTTTAGGATCTCCAATATTTATCAACCATGTCTTTTATATTATTTCTTTGAAATGGCACTAGACAAGATACTCATTATTTTATCATATTTAGACCATAGTCTATCTAGATATTACACAACTACTTTATCTCCAAGTCTCTAAATGTTTCCTCTAACCTGGGTTCCATTACAAGATCTAGCACTAGCCACAAATCTCTTACTTCATCAATGGTTATCGCTAATTTGCTAGATAATCTGCTTAACTCTGACTTTATTCTGAGATTCAGTGTTGGCCACTCATTTTAACTTTACCTCACCTTTGGTTTTTTTCTTAACATTGAGTGAATCATTGCTTCTTACCTCTGAATCTCATAATAAACTTTACTAGGCTTTGCTTTGACCATGATCACATTTGGAGATTTAGAGTTAAAGGAACTGCCAAGTCACTTAATAAAAATCTTAACTTGAGTCTCGTTTGGAGATCTTACACTAGCCATTCATCTGAGATAAGATCGACAATCCTAGCCAAGTCTCTAAGCTTTTAAATTAATCTTAGGTTCATTTGGAGATCTAGCGACAAGGTGAAAAGATAACTCTATTCTGACTCTGAGTTTATCTGGAGATTTAGAGATAACTAAGTCTTTGAATCGTTGAACATTTTGACTAACTATGGATCTATTCAGAGATCATGCACAAACCACAAGATTTAGATCATATCTACATTCCAGATCTTTTCTTATCAACTCAGCTTTTAACTTTAACTTGAATTCAAGTCATTTGGAGATCACACGACAAGGAAATCTCTAAGTTTCTGAATGATTTACTTAACCTTGAGTTTATTCGGAGATCACACACTAGCCACACGATGAGATCTTTATTTACATCTTGCGCTAAATCTTTGAATCATTCTATACTTGACCATTTTATCTTGAGATTACACGACAACCCTTGATTTTACTTTTGATCCACGATTCATACTTGATCTCATAATCCTTAACTCTAACTCCAATCTATTCAGAGATTACGAGATAAAGGATATCTCACAATCTCCCAATTTTTGGACTAACTCTAGTCAAGTCTGGAGATTCAGAGATAAAGGCTATCTCTGAATCACTGAAAGATCTATCTAACCTTGGGTTTACTCAGAGAATTAACAACCACCATAGAATTACTTAGCCAATTAAAAACGTATCTTAATCTTAGCTCATTACCACTTAATCACTGAATAATTCATGACTTCTTGACCTTTTCTAGTGATTCAGCACCATACACACATCTCTATCTTGATCAATGGTCCATATTTACTCACGAAAAACCTGATTTGGCTTTGAATTAACCATATATGACCATGGTTTATTTGGAGATTCAGCGACTGAAAAGAGAATAATTCTTATAACTCAGGTTTAATCTGGAGATTATATGCTAGCCTTCAGATCTTTCTTTTGATCAATGATCAACTCTAAGTATCTAAATATTTTTGTACTTGGACAATTCTTTCTAAGATTAAGAGACAACTACTGATTTTCATCTTGATCAAATGACTTGCAGTGAATCTCTAGATTACTTGCTTAACCACACTTTCATTTTGAGATCATGTGACCAAGTTACCTCTGAATCTCACAATAAAATTTAATTCACTTGTCTTCAACCACATGTCCATCTAGAGATTACATGATTGCTTTATCTCCAAGTCACTGAAAGATTTAATAACATTGAGGTTAAATTGGAGACTATGCCTAGAGCGCTCAATCAAACCAAGGAAAAGACAAGATCGATGACCATCGCTCAATCACTGAAGAAAAGCTTGATCTTGGATATTATTTGGAAATCACGCACCAACCGCTCATCTAGAATGAGATCAACGATCCTCTCTAAATCTCACAATATTTCACTTAACTCTGATTCCATCTAGAGATCTAGCGACAAAGAAAAAATAAAACTCTATCTTAACCTCTGGTTGGATTACAAGATTCAGCTATAAGGCTATCTCTGAATCTCCAAATATTTCTTGTAATTGGAGTTAAGTCATGAGATCTAGCACCAGCCACATGATGAAAATTGCATCCACAGTTCTCGCTAAGTCTTTGAATATTTGGGCTAACTTCATGTTGGTCTAGTGATCACGCGCCAACCGCACGATTAGAAAAAGATCAACCGCTTGCGATTAATCTCTAAATTTTTAAGAGCATATTCCTTTCTTGTCAATATTAAGAGATAAAAGCTTGCTCCAAGTCTCTAGACCATAAATAATATTCAGTTCTGATTCACGATATTAGGAGAAAAAGGTTAAAACCAAAAAGCACATGACTTAAAACCACTTAATTTACTCAACAAAAGTAACTTCAAAATAGAACAAGATTATGAAATTCTAGGGTTTTTGAATAGTAAAGATACAAGTGACCTAGGGTTCAATAATTTCAACCATTTTTGCACTACATTGCTTGGGAAAGAGACACTTGTAGAAAAATTTGATGGTACATTGGAACATACTTTGAATTCTAGGTCATAAATAGATACTGGGAACCAAAACCTTCAGCAAGACTTTGAAAACACAAAATAGTCCCAACACCTTCTCAATTTCCATTTTATTCCTAAGATTAGTCATCATTTCTTGTGTTATGCCTCTCATTTTGGCTAGATTTTTAATTTGTTTCTTTACTTTTCTTTGGATCACCGATGCTCTTAGTTTATTGTGAATTTTCAATGATGACTCCTCAAATGTTCCAAATCTAGGTGTAGATGTATCAATAGGTTTTTACAAAAGTGCATCAACATGTAAAGTAACTAAGAAACCATCTAATTAATAATCCATAGCTGATACCCAAGAAGTTCTAGGTTGCATTTCCTTCAACATACATGTATCTATATCTACTAGAAAAATATCATCCTTGTACTTTTCAACTATACTGTTTGGTATTCTGTCTCTTAAGTGCATTTTCCTTGAAAATATTTAAAGTATCCCCACATGATATTTGTTATTTTATCTCCTAATGTCTTGATTCATTTCTTAATTTTCATAACTATCGCTTGATCTTTTATTCATGCAATAGGACCTATTCCTAGAAATTAATTCTGTAGATAGAAAAACATACATTCCAGGATTGAGCCATACTTGAACGGTTACTTCCTATATTTCTTGATCTTATCCATGTTCACAAAGAATTGGCTCCTTAACATTTTACATAAGTCATACTTTGCAGCCTCTTACACCATTCTATATGCAACATGAATTTCTCAACCAGGTACATTTTTCAACCGACTAGACTGATAAACTCTGTATCCAATCACCATTGAAGAAAATCTCACTTCTTCATCTTCAATGTCTTTGATAGTCATTACTCGATGATCATTTTTAGATTTGGTCAAGTGAGTAACCAAATTAGCATAAATAGTTCACAGAGTTGGTACCTCACTAGTTGGACAAAATCCAATAACACAATTGATTAAATCCTTTTTGATCTTGTGAGGTTTTTCCAACCAAATAAACTGATCATTGACTCTGATCAACACATACCTTATCCATTCTAGATTAAAATTATGAAAAATATCAACCGTATATGTACGACCTTTATGCACCAAATGCATATGCTCGTCCTTGACCTTTACATCATCGATCAGATTACAGAAACCATTATAAATTTCATCAGCTCTACATTCTTCTAGCTTGCAATGTATGAACAAATGAATGTTTCAATTAGCAATATATCATAGGGTATTGATAATAGGGAACCCATAGGATCATTCTTGCTAGCCTTAAATTGATGTAGCTTGAATACATGTTTTGGCTCATGTACAACATTGATCATCATGAGACTATCCAAAATGAAAAAAATTACCTCTAAGAAATAACACTCATGTATAATCTTTACTCAATTCACAATAACCTCCAATTTAACCGATAGGAATTCCTTGACAACTGATAATTTACTAGTTTGAAATATCAAGTAGGACACAATAAATAATCACAATCACTTTAGAATGCATACAAACCATCTCCATTAAACTTGTAAGAATGTAAAGTACCAAAATAATTTACATTCCCATCTATATAGTTGAGAATGTAGTCAGTTTTTTTAGCGGTCAAATAGTCCTTTTCACCGATCACAACAGTTATGAAAAAACAACCATTATATGCACAAACAAAACCAAATATAGAACTTTTATCTTCACTAACATCATTAAATAAAAAATAGGCATCTCAACATGCATATGAATCTTACCGCTCTTTCACTAGTAGGGGTTATTTAGGATTTTTCCTTTTAGTGCTCCCCCTAAGTCATAACAAACTTAGTTTATTGATGGATTCTCCACACTTCTTGAATCAATGGAGTTCTCAAACAACTCAGAAGATTTCATTTCACCTTTATTTACCCATGTCTTCTTCATTTGACTTCTAACTTCCTCGACATCAATGATTCTCTTACCTTTATCAGTTTCATCTTTGTTCACTGATTGGCCTCTGGTATTCTTTCTTACTCTGCATGATCTAACAAGATGACCAACTCTACTACAGATATAAAAATACATACCTATTTGATTCCAAGGTCCAGCATTGCCTCTAGATGACCTTAGTCTACAATTTACAACCATATGTCCATTTTTGTGACAAATAGAACATGTAACATCTGACTGGTTACCCTGATTATTAGATATCTGACTATTGTAACCATGTGATCATTGGCTATTGATTCTTGCCCTGCACTCATTACCTTTATGTATAAACTTATTGTAGTAATAACAAGTTCCTCGAAATGCATTAGATCTAGCATAATAGTTATCACTTCTACCATAGGAATTGTCTGATCTAGCAGTAGGAACTCTAGGTCTAACATTAGGACTGATACGTTTAAACCAACATACATTAGTAGTGTGACCTTTCCTTATGACAATTAAAACATATCAATTTATACCTTCTCTTACCATTATTATTATTCACCTTGGGTTTTGATTTGTCTCCCACGTTGATTTCCTTAGTGGCAGATGATTCACTGACTTCAAAGTTTGAGAAACTAGACCTTTCTTTTCTCCATTTCTCCTCTTCTTAGCCAGTTGTTCATCAAGTTTAGTAGAACTCTTATTGAATTTATCCATTAGATCATTCAAAACTTTAATCTCTTCTTTTAACTTATAATTCTATTTCCTCAATCCCTCATTCTCTCTTATGATGTCAATATTCTCTTCATTTGTGTCATGTAAGTGTTCATTCAATACAACTACTTCTTGCTCTGATCTAAATAGTTGCTCCAAATTTTTAGTTAGGGTTTCATCTTAATATTTTAGGGCATCTTCAAAAAATTTCTTTTTATCTTCAGGAGCTCTCCTTCCTTCAAGATCTTCACACATCATGATAGACTAACTTTCAAGATATCTTTTCAGATTGGCCATCTCTTCTTTAAGTCCATTTTTCTTATCCATCAGATCTACAATTTCATCCTTAGATTATTGAGACACACTTCCTTTAGACAATTTCTCAATGTAATATTGAATTTCCATTAGTTTCTCAGTGAGTTCTCTTCTTTTTGCAAGGGAGTGTCTAAGTTTTTCTTTTAGTTCATTGTTTACCCTATTTGCATCATCAAGTTGTTTCTCATACCTGTAACTCTCCATGTTGATTATTAGGTATCTTTTCCTCAAGTGATTAAGCTTAATATCAAGAGGACCTTAGCTCTGATACCAATTGTTAGCATGAACAAGCACTGAGAGCGGGGGTGGGTGGGGGGTGAATCAGTGTACAAGTACTTAAGAAATTTTACTATTTATCTAACAAAGCTAGTCAACAATTTCCTACTAATGAATCATGAAACTAATAATATCAAATAGAAATAAAAAGCATCAAGCATCCATAAAATCATCACATATGACACATGGATTTTTCACATGGAAATCACTTTTAGAGGAAAAAAAACACGGTGGGGTTGACACCCACAAATCACCTTACTGTAGTAAAAATGTTTGCCTAGTTAGGAACTACAATATCCTTTCTAGGGTTCACCCTGTTAAAAGTGACTAGAACCTAGTTAGAAGTACCAAAAGACTTGTTAGAGTCTACCTTGCTAGAGGATTTCAATATTCAATAAATAAGTTACCATTTTAAAGGATTTACAATAAAGACCTATTAGGATGTACCCAGTTAAGGGATTTAACCTGCTGCAACTATTAGGAAAACAAAAGTAACAATGATCTGTAGAATGATACTAATTGCCTATCAGATCCTTTCTACTCCATTTCTCTCTAAAGCTGTACTAATCTCTACTTCTTCAATCTTATATCACTGCACTTGAAAATATGATCGCAACCCTAAATCACATGATTTAACTCTGCTTATATTGTGTTCTTAAGTGGTTTAAGACCTATAAACTTTTATCCAAGTCGACACAAAATACTTATCAACCTCCTCTAAATAAACATCAAGCATACCTAACATGTCATATCCAAATGTAATATACATTGGCATAAATGATTGCCGACCTTAGATCTACGACCTTAACTAGTTCATCATGAAATTAAGATCAGTGACCTAATAGATACACTGTCTTCCACAAGAAAAACATAATCCACTCAAAAAATTGAATTAACTACCATGATCTAAACCATGCCTTCCTCATACCATATTAATGTCTTCTCTAAGACCACATCTTCTAATTTTCTCCGCAGCTCGACCGATACCAATTTCTCTGATTGAAACTATTATTCCTATACATCCATTTACACCGATCAACACAGTTAACTATATCTTCCTTTACTCATCATGTACAGATATTATCGATCACTCCAATAATATTAAATGAACATCTTTCCATCAATGAAAACCAATTATGAGTCTTTAAAATACCAATCTTAAGATCTCCTTCAAAAACTACCATAATGCCAACATAAATAGTCAGACATAACAATTGGTGAAGTCAAGTTAGCATTTATATGAAGAATTAAAGTGGAAAACCTTTTAAATCAATTTAGGTAACCTAAAAAAGCATGATGAAAAGATATATTATAGATAGGATAAGGAAATAAAGTTAGCTATGATAAAAAATTAACGTATAAAACAACTTATCCAAATACTTGAG
The DNA here is from genome assembly GCA_018584345.1 of Thuja plicata. Lineage (NCBI taxonomy): Eukaryota > Viridiplantae > Streptophyta > Pinopsida > Cupressales > Cupressaceae > Thuja > Thuja plicata. The sequence goes on along the minus strand of MU224795.1, from coordinate 1,180,187 downwards.
TTTTCCAGGAATATGAGTACTTTTAACAACAAAGAAGATGACACACAAAGTATAAATGATGCCATTATAATTTTAGAAGAAAAACATTTGAATGCAATATTTTTCTAAGAATGCACAAGACATTATCAAAACACTCTTGAAATTTCTAACAAATCAATGTAGCATAATAGGAAAAACATAGTTTCATATCTACGGTTCATTTCCACTAACTATAGGGTTATCACGAGATGATAATGCAAAACACTAAATGATATGCATAGATGAGCTACAAGTCCTAAAGTTCCTAGTGTGGAAACTTAGGGCTCTAATACCAGATATAATTCCCTGCCAACGAACCCTGGATGACAACATATATAAAACCTCTAAGAGACACAAACAATATAAATTTTTTAAACTAGAATAATATACATCTTTACACTTCATGTTTCCAATACATAATTAAACACTTGTTTACAAACTTTAATGAATATTTATTCATCCTAAGTCCTCAGAGGTTCCCTAGCGTTGCTACTAGAGAAAAATTGTCTAACCTATTTACATTCATATGATATTCATTGAATTAGGAGCTTAATTGGTCTAAATTCATTTCAATGCACTATGGTAAATGTTCCTAACTCATTTCTTCTATTAAACATTAGTTAATAATACAAAATCATTATTCATCTCATCAACTAGTGTAATTAATTCATATTGATTTTGTAAACATCTACTATCCTTATATCACTTGCCTTTAATCATTTAGGTAAGAAGTTAATATTAATTAAGGTAGGCATTATCCTAGGTACTTCATATACCCAAATTCATTTTGATGCTTTAAGTAAACATGAACCAACTGTAGACCTTATGGAAAGACATATGGTCAATTAGTGTCAAAACACTTAGTCATTCAGTGTTGTCCGAGTATTCAGTGTTTCCTGAGTATATAGTGTCACTCGAGTGTTCAACATCACCCAAGTGTTCAGCATCACATGAGTGTTCAACATCGCCTGAGTGATAGTTTATCACCTGAGTATTCTTTTGGACCCAAGTGACAGTTTGAAGCCGACTTTGCATATATTGTTAAATATAATTTTTTTATTGCAAGATGACTTACAGAGTTATTTGTTGGATAAAGATATATATGTAAGATAGTTTTTTTTATCCAATATGAGTAGATAATGAATATTATTATGTGAAGAGTATGTATGCATAAGGCATGTAAATGGCTGTTTGATTTAAGTGCAGAAGTATTCAAGACATCAGAGTCTCATCTATCACATTCAGGTGATAAGTTATATTCAAAAGATCTTATTAAGAAATCACATTTGCATAGAGTAGATCATCAATTGATTCATTCTCACAGGTGGATCAGAAAAATCCTTTAACAAGGTGGACTTAATAGTCCTTTCTTTAAATATCTTAACAGAGTTGCATTACTTATTGTATTGTACAAAATCCTTTAACAAGGTGGACCTAATAGTCCTTTATATGCTCCTAATAGGGCAGACCATTAAAAGTGGTCATTGTAATCTCTAAAAGGCTAAATTTATAGTGCAATACTAAATCTTGTGGGTATCATCCCCACCCCAATTTTACTTTCTTTTGGAATATTTTTGGGTAACCAAATATTGTGTTATGTGTTCTATTTGATTCTTTACTTTCAAGTTATATGCATGCAAACAAATAAGTTAATCTAATTGTGGATTAAAAGGATTAAGTTTTATTGGTTCCTAATTCACCCCCCCTCTCATTCACTAGGCACATCATATAATTCCAACAATTGGTATTAGAGTGGTGGTTCTCTTATCATAATTTTAACACCTTGAGAAAAGATTAGAGGATATGGAAACATACAAACTGGAGAAATCCATTGAGAATGAAAAGATAGATCTTAAAGTGGCCATGGATCAGATCATAATACTTAAGGAGAAGCTCTTTCTTTTCCTAAAAAGAAGAAAATAATTAGCAGTGCAGATGAATGACAAGAACTATATAGAAGAAATAATTGAAGAATTTTGCAAAGACAGAAGCTCAGAAGAATTTGATGTAGCCATTGAAAACTTGATTGCAAAGAATCTCACTTTACATGAAGAAGTCCGAAAATTGAAAAGAGAACAAGAAGTTCACTCAATCAGAATGTGTGAAGTCATGGAGCTAAAGAACAAAGCAGAAGATGACAGAAATATAGCACAAGAAGATAAAAGACCACTGAGTACAAGATTAGGAGAAAAAGAAAAATAAATCCAACACTTGTCACTTCAGCAAGCTAATTTGGTAAGTCAACTAAACAATGCAACACAAGAAGTTGTTAATCTAAGGGAAGAAAATGAAAGACTGCAAAATGATCTCAATACTGAAAAGAAAACAAATGAAAGTATGATGAATTCACAAACTAGCATGGATCAGACAACAGAACTAAGACATCATGGACATACTGGATTAGGTTATACTGAACAAGGTGAATCCTCATAGCAAGGATCTCAAAGGAACAACAAACCTACATGCAATCATTGTGGTAAGTTGGAGCATACATAAAATAAATGTTGGAGCAATGGAAAGTCAAAATATAATTGTAAATACTATAGTTGCAACAAACATGGACATAGAGAAAGTGAATGTAAAGAGAAATCTAGGTTTGAAGGGAAATGCTACAAATTCAACAAACAAGGTCATAAATCTTTCGAGTGCAAAACTAAGAAATGGAATCCTGCTGAACAATTAGCCAAGGCAATTTTTGGTTGGGATTACAACACTTGGTAAAGATGTTGTCACTGTGGTGAATATGGACACATTGGTGCAAATTGTATGAAGACTCACTTTATAAAAAGAGATCGTATTAAGAGATGTTATGTGTGTAAGTGACTTGATCATCTAAGCAAGAACTGTATGAACAGAGAAAAAGTTGATACTAGTTTTGAGAATGGTAAAGCCAAAGTCTCTGAAATCAGAAATTAGATGAGAAAGAAATGGGTAAGGAAATCTTTAGATAATTCAGATCAAAGCAATGAAGGATCTAATGACACCCTAAACAGTGAGATGGGTGGATCTATCATTATAGAATAGGAAAGTAAGGAAATGACTGGAACTGTGCAACACAAGCCATCCTACATCAATTCTAGATAAGCAATACATTCCATATCTGCATATTGATGCATGAGGACATATTTTAGTTCATCTCAAGTTAGAATTTTAGTTACACTCGAGTCACTCTAGCTCACCCGAGCTGAGTCGAGCATTATTAATAATTGGAAAGTTAGTTTCACCCGAGATTTTGAGTGAATCTTGGAGAAACACCTGAGTCACACTAGCTACTATGTATAGAAAATTTAATAAAATACTCTAACGGTTAAAAATCTCTTATAAATGAAGGATTTTAAAGAGTATTGCTTACAAAAATTTCAGTTTAGAAGACGATTCAGTGCAAATTCATGATTGAAAGTGGAGTTTGATCATTTCGTCTGAGAAATAAGGCATCCACTTCTAGCAGCAAGGTTAAGAAAGGTTTGGAGATGCTAGTAAGGAATGCAATTTGTGATCCTCTGGTGTTCAAGCTTCATCTAACAGTTGCAGAGGAGATAGACCTGATGGGAGCTCATTCCCTAATTCCTCCAAGAGTGTTACTAGTTAACAACATTTTCAACTTCTATCACTGCAACATATAGGAGCTTGCAACTAGTGAGATGAATCAAGCATATGATAAATTATGTACTGCTAAGAATCTGAAGCCCAAGCATAAGCACTTTGAAACCAAGGGTTTGAAACAAATTAGGCATATGCTGAGGGAATTCCAGAAAAAATGGATGAGATATGTTCTTAGTCATGTTCACAACATGCAACTATGGTTGGATCATCCTGTGAAGATCACTAAGAAGATAATTCACCATGTCACCAGGTTCCCTATGCTAGACAAGCCAAAAGCTACCAAAACCCTAACCAAGGATGAATTAGGTGAGTTAAATTTTGTCGATTGGGATGACAGAGGCATGAGACTCAACGGAGTAACTAATATGGAGATGAAATTTGGAATTAATGTGATAGCCCACAAGATATATAGCTCGAGCAGACCCAACAATGTTGCATGCTTAGCTATTGACCTAACTTACAAATTAGTAAAGAGGAATTTGGTATTCGACCTAGCAGAATTGCAAATTACTCAGTTGAGACAAAATATAGAGAGCATCTGAGTATCCAAAACCAATTCATGTAATTTTGGCTCTCTTCTAATCTGCATACTCTTTTATGTTGAGAAGTTATTTCCCTCCAAAGGAACAGTAGCATGGAAGAAGGATAGACTAGTTATCCATCAAATTAATGAATTCATAACTGAGTTAGGTGATAACTTTGATAGCATTATGGATGGATACTTTGAGATTTTCAAATAGAAGATGCAGAGTAGATATAGAACTCCCAAGCAACTACTTGAAAAGTACAAAGATGAAATTTGTTTTCTAGTTGATTGTGATAAGGTTTATATACAAGGAGTTAAGGCTAGGGTTGCATGGGTACAACCCCTTCCATATGAAGTTAACAATGATGACACAAAAGATATCATAGAGGCTCTTGTGAATGAACCTGTCAATCCAAAGGCACCTTACTTTGGAACATATGAGGAAGCAAAGAGAAGGATATCTTTGGAGATTGAGATTCCTAAGATATTGAAAAGAGGAAGAAAGTGACTTGATACATTCAAGAAGTATGGAAAGACCTCCGACTCTCATACCATCTCTGAGAGTAAAGAGGATGCAGTTAAAATAGAGGATACAGTTAAGATAGAGGAAGTTGAATCTGACAAGGAAGAAATTGATGTTCTCCACAGAAGAAGAGGAAGACAACACCTAGACAGAAAAAGGAAAAAGGCACTACTCCTGTTGTCACCTTGAGGAGATCAAGGAGAAAACTTATACTAAGTGATGATGAGGATGATGATGAAGAAGATACTGTGGTCTTCACTAAACAACACCCACACTTGATAAGAAGATTAAAGACCTTAAAGAAGGAATAACCATGAGTTCTTTGAAGTCACTGAATTATGCTTCTAGTCTGGAAGAGGAAAAGAAGAAGATTGAGCAAACAGTGGTGGAGAAGATGGCAAAGTGGAAATATGACCCTTTTGAGTTGATTATTTATATGACTGAAGACTTATTTAAGGCATTATCTATTCCCTGGAAGAATGCAGTAAAAAATTGAAAGAGATATAAGGGAAGAGACATTGAAGCAGGTCATGCCTGTAATGAAAGGAAAAGAAGTGAAAGATTCCTTGAGAAAAAATGAGAATAATCACACCCCTAGATTCAGGGCATTCCAAATATTGAACAAAATCATAGAATATGTAGCTCAGCGTGCCACATTAGTGTGGAAATCAATATTTGAGATAATAGAAGGCAATGTGAAGGAAGAAGTACCGAGTATAGACCTTCCAGCACAAGGAAATGATGATACTCTACCTGAGGTATAGACTATTGAAGAGTCCAACATAGAACAAATTGCAGTTGAGGTAATGGCATCACTACCCCAATCGCCTATACATAATATTGTACCTCTGAGAAAAGACAAGGTTGCAAAATCTACATCTAAATAGACAAAGACTGAGCAACAAGCTCCTCTTACTACTGAGACATGCACATCCGAGTCGTAGAAAGGCAAGGTAGATATTTCTACTGTTAATATTGATTCATCAGTAAATATTGAGCCAACAATGGGTACTATAAAGATCAATGAACTAATTGGATTGAATACTGAAGCAAATGACGAGGTAGGTAAAGGTAAGGAAATTATTCCTTCACCAAGTCCTATGCCAAAGGTAGTAATTACTGATCGGATAGATCTAGATAAAGAAATTGTGATTCCTAATTGGGATCTATCCAACCTATCTATAGAGAAAATAGATATTTTGGGAGAACTGTGGAAGAAAAGAGCCACACAACAAAAGATTCGAAAGGAGAGACAAAGGAATAAATTACTTGAAGATGTCAAAGGCATATTTGTAGATGCATTGTAGATTGAAGTCAATAAGAGTGACTCAATAATGGACCAACTTGTCAACATTGTCCACAAGTTCAACACATATATGAATGATCAGGGGAAGTTAATTGAGAAGACAGAGAAATTTGAGAATAAGGTTCTAGAGAACATTGCAAAGAAGATTGCAATTGACCAGGTTCAACTTACAAAGATCACCAGCACTCTAGAAACCACTGTGAAAAATGTGGTAGCACTATTTGTAAATTTGAGTGACTCCTCTAACTTTACTATGGAAATCAAGAACAAGTTAGTAAAGATAAATGCAGACATGAAGTAAAGTGCAAGGCAGTTAGAACTTGACTCGAGCACCAGTTCTGCTCACTTCATGAAAATAAAGTATCTTACTAATTTACAGGATGAAGTGTTAAGAGAAGAAGCAAGGACCAGAGAATCTCTTACAACAATCTAGATGAAAATACTACCACACATGGATGGAATTCAGAAATGCATAACACATGCTAAGACACTCATTAATGAAAACAACTTCTCATTTGTTGAGCTAATGATAGAGCTGTCTGTAGAACTACAATTTAAATTGCACATCTTGAAGGTGCTATAGGACAATTGGGACAACACTCTGTCTCAAATTTTGAAGGTACATAGTGATTTCCTATCCTAATTCGGGATAACATTGTAGATATCACTTTTTACATTCTTGTCAAAAACAACAGGGAAAGTATCATTGTAAAAGGGGGAAGTATCATTGTAAATATCATCGAGGAAACACATGAATAGTGAAGAAGATATACTTTAAAATAGCAATTTTGTAAAATACAAAAATAGAGTCAGTTGGACCCGAGAAATAGAGAAAGATTCAAAACCCAAGAAATCAGTAAGGGGGATTTTTGACATATCAAATACAAAATTTAATGATAAGTGTTTTTGTCACTAATGACAAAGCGGGAAATTATAGACCTTATGGAAAGAGATATTGTCAATTAGTTTCAAAACACTTAGTCATTCAGTGTTCCCTGAGTATTTAGTGTTGCTTGAGTATATAGTGTTGCAAGAGTGTTCAACATCACCTGAGTGTTCAACATCACCCGAGTGTTCAGCATCACCCAAGTGACAGTTTATCACTCGAGTATTCTTTTGGACCCGAATGACAGTTTGAAGCCGACTTTGCATATATTGTTAAATATAATTTTTTTTATTGCAAGATGACTTACAAAGTTATTTGTTGGATACAGATATATATCTAAGATAGTTTTTATTATCCAATATGAGTAGATAATGAATATGATTATGTGAAGAGTATGTATGCATAAGACATGAAAATAGAAGTTTGATTTAAGTGTAGAAGTATTCAAGATAGCAGTGTCTCATCTATCACATTCAGGTGATCAATTATATTCAAAGGATCTTATTTAGAAATCACAATTGCATAGAGTAGATCATCAACTGATTCATTCTCACATGTGGATCAGAAAAATCCTTTAACAAGGTAGACCTAATAGTCCTTTGTATGCTCCTAACATGGCATACCATTAGAAGTGGTCATTGTAAGCTCTAATAGGATAAATGTATACTATAGTACTAAATCTTGTGGATATCATCCCCACCCCAGTTTTACTTTCTTTTGGAAGGTTTCTGGGTAACCAAATATTGTGTTATGTGTTCTATCTAATTCTTTACTTTCAAGTTATATGCATGAAAACAAATAAGTTAATCTAATTGTAGATTAAAAAGATTAAGTTTTATTGGTTCCTAATTCACGCCCCCTCTCAGTCACTGGGCACATCATATAATTCCAACACCAACCATTACATTAAAGTTACTATCTTATTTTATTTGTTTCATAACTATTCATTATTTCTAATTCTAATTACTAATCTATCATTTCACAATAACTTCCTTTGAACCTTTCATCAAGAGATAATTTATTATTTCCTAGGTACACTAGTACATAACTATATCTAAGTTCCTTTTCTTTATAGATAGACAACACAAGATAATACAAAAATATGAGTAGGTAATATAAACAAATTTATTTTAACACTGATAAAATGTCCAACATATAAAATATTCTTTCCCCCTTTTATTTTAACTTACAAATACCCATTCACTTATACATTATTTTTGAAATAGGCTTACATAAATATGCATCACTATGCCACATACATATGAATCCTTTCATGAGATTATAATCACATGAATACATATACATTAGTACATACAAACATAATATAATACCCAACAAAAATTATTCAACTACAAATTTGGAAAGGAGCATGTGCAAGGATCATCCATGAGACTATGAAAAATACCTTGATAAATAAAGATTAAAAACCCAACCACGTGGAAGCAAAAGGGACACTTCCCAGAGCTAGGAGATAGAAACCAAGGTCCACGCAAGAAGGTACAACTAGGATACTCCTAAGGTGGAAATAACCTTTCCCAAAATATACAGAACTAAAGAAAGCAACAAGGACAACCAGAGGCATGATTACATTGCAAGGGATTCTAAGCTACAAGATAGGTGAGTGTCATCACATAGCCCTCACCACTTTGGTTACCTTGGTACTATCCTTCTTGGCCCCCATGTAGACACATGGAGAACCAAACACCTTCCATGGAGACAAGGCTATTCAATTGTGTCATCACAAAGACACCTTCTCCCACTCCCATCCCTAGTCTGTGCTAGCACTAGTGGAATGGGAAAGACATAAAATGATTTTTTTTTAAAATTTTGAATACCACCATCCGAATAATTTTTACTAATGTTATCACTTGATTAAGATAACTCAACAATAGGTTACCCCAGCAGCAACTTAGGGCCCCAACCCCTCACTATGAGCCACTCACCTAGTGTACTTACATTCCATAAACCAAAAAAAGAATCATGCTAAAATATTAGATCCATAATAAAACATAAAATAAGTCACATAAAATCAATAACAACAATTTATTGAGTCTAGGAAATCACTAGTTGTCTCTAATCCACTCAACAACACTAAAATCTAATCTGACACTCAAAATGATCCAAAACACTTAAAGAGGAATCAAAATGTACCATAAATGATATAATAATAATATTTAGTGTAATAAAGGTCAAAATTAATTAAAATTAAGACCCTAAAAGCCTCTGGTAAACAAAAAGCCTCTAAAACTTGACAACTTCTAAAAATTAATTTATTTCAAACAATAGTTAAATGTTAAGAATAGTCATCAATGAATAGTAATCCATCTCTTCTACCAAATACATAATTAAGACAATAGATTCAGTCAGAATTAATAAAACATCATGTTGGGTCTATTTTGGGTTTCCTGAATTGTATAAAAGTGTTGGTTCCTAGTGTCAATATTGTGTTCCTAAACTTCTATTAGTTTCAAATGTGCCTGCAAATTTTTGAAAAATGTCTATATTCAAAGGCAATTGGTTTTGAAAAGGCCTTGTATCACATAAAACCTAGGTGATTTTTGTTAGGTCTTTGATCTAGTCTAAAACCCTAGGTTTTCCTTGTGTTACATTTTTGGGTTACCTTTTTGAATCACTTAAGTTTCATCTTTTAACATGCATTTTAAAAGTTTCTTTGGCTAGGATTCGCTTTAGGTTTGAAGTAATAAAGTTTAATGTTTAACTATTTTATTATCTCCTAATTTTGGGACCCCCGATGACCTTTAATTTCAACCATAAGAGTTGTGAAAGTTATTTTGATCCAAGTATTAGCACTTACCCTCAAAGATGAAGATGATCGACAGATGCTCATCAAGGCAATGCGTTTGGCGGACATGTGGAAAGTGGTAGGCCAAATATCTTTTCAAGTGGGAAATAAACATCATGAAGGTTATTTTGATGTAATGGATGGTGATATTCCTTAATGAGTAGATCATCTAATTGTGAGTCTTCAAGGCATTGCGCCTAGATGGCACATGTTTGCTATGACATCATCAGGTCACAATGTTGAAAGAAGATAAAAGGTTGAAAAGTCTTTCAAATCTAACGATCAAGGTTTTCCCTGGATCAGTCAATGAAAAAAATATTAAGCATTGATCCATCATGCATGTTCAACACGTGGAAAGTGGCAGGCCATATTTGTGTTTTAAAGAGAATCTAACATGTAGATAAGTCTTTTAAATCTAACAGTGGGCATTATGACTGGATCGGTAGATGATTAGATCTTGTGTCATCTAGGCATTGCACCTTGTTGACACGTAGCATGTCAGTGGGACCTAGTTAGAAGTAAAGTGAATTAACTTTACAAGATATTGACTTGATCTGATGGTTAGCATTTTTCCTTAATGAACAAGATGAACAAAAGGGTTTCATTAAGGAAATGCACTTGGTGAACACGTGTCCTTTTGAAGGATGGGGCTTGAGGGTTATAAAAGTGACTGCCAATCAAACTGTGGTTAAGTTGCGATTAAATCCAACGGTTGGTGTTGTGACTTGAAGGAAATATGGTGAGATGGAAGCCCATCAAGGAAATACAGATGGACAACACGTGTCACTACGGAGATCATGGGTCCTGAGTTTTAAAGGAGTTTAACAGAGATTTAAGTTGAGTTGATCAGAGGGCCAATGTTTTTCCTTAATGATGAATATGATTGACATATTGTTTTTAATGCATTGTTCCTGATGGAAACATGTCTTACTTGCTAGTGGATTTTGTGAAAGGCTACGAACTACATGATGTAATAAGATGTTGTTGATATCTATGACTGTGTTTTAAAATTCAAAATTACTTCAGCTGAACCGTTGAGCCACAGATTTTCAAATCGAGAAAGATTAATGATAGAACATGTGGTCATCTCAATTGTAATTTAATGCTAAAAGTTGGAGAAGTAGGGTTATAACATTTCAACTTGACATTTTTATCACCATAATCCACGAAGAGATAAATTGCAGCATTTTCTGTCTATTTTCCATCACTTGCAGAATGGGTATGTTAATTCATGATTCCACTTTTGTAGCATTATGAATTTGAATACTAGTTAATTTTCAGCCTATATAAGTGATTAGGGTTTACTTTCCAAAGCCTGAATTGTTGTGATACCATAGTTGTTAAGAATGGCTCCACGAAGAGATTTCATAGGGAAAATCGACTACCAAGAGAGAAATGTTTGTGATGATGTGTTAGAACAATTGATAAAGTCAACTAATGATTCTACTAAGATAAAGGATTTTGTACATAAAAACCCTCGTTTGAAAGTTGGGGAGGATCTGTATGATAAAGGAAAATGGGTTAGAGATGTAGTTACTTGCACAACAGGCTTAGCATTGTTCAAAATTGCTTTCAATCAAAGAAATTATTTTTCCCTTAATAGAAACATTTGGAAATTCGATGTAGGAAGATTGATAGTACCTGGAGTGTTTATGGATATTGATTTGATCATTCCAATAGAAGAGAAATATGATCATGTAGCCAGGGTGGTAAGAGAAATTAATGGAAGCATCTTAGTGAGTACCACAGCAGAAGGAATTTTAGAAGTATTTCAGTTAAATGAACCTTCCATGCAACTTGATGAAATAAATTTTGATGCTTTCAATGAAGTCTACAAAGCCCAAAGGACTTACCTCAGAAATGGACCTCTACAAGAATTCTTTGTTAAGATTGGAGATTTGGTTGTGGTAGGATCTAACACCCTAGAGCCTTTTAAGTTAGATTATTTCATCATGAAAGCTAGAGGTATATACAGTTCATTGTGTCAAATTTTTTGGGATAATGAATATATAGAAAGAGATTCCCATTCATTACACGTTCATGATGGTGCAGATCCTCCACCCAAATTTAGCCATCACTTTCAACTATGCATCTTATGTGTCTGACATGATATACAATGGATTGATAGGCATTAGAACTGGGAAGGTAGATAGACCCTTTGGGTGGTATTCTATGTTGATGCACATGTTCCTTTTTAAGGGTGCAAACTATTCTGAGGAGATTAATTTATTAAGGATTAAAGATGGAGAAGAGATGTATATCAAGTTGTGGAGCACAAAATTAGACTGTGATAGGAAAGTGGCAAGTTACATTACATTTGATAGATGTTTTTCTTCTAGACTAGGATCCTTGTTGTCTTCATAAAAACCTAGGATCTATGCATCTATTTTGAATCTTTTGAGACCCAAGTAGTTTGCTGAAAACATCAAGATAGTGCATAATTAGGGAGGTGTTATTCTATTTCCCATCTCAATATTTTTCAGAGTATATGGTTATAAGGGTACCCCATATGTTTCCCTTAGAGGGTCCCACTCAAAATGGGTGTTTCTGAAATTATCAGACAAATTGGTGGACTACGGGAAGTTGCTTTGACTGGAAAGGGAAAAGGTACTATATTACCACTATCACAATCATGCACCAATTTGTTATTACAAAAGGGGATGTGAATCATTTGGATAAATTCTTTGATCCTTATTATCTAGAAATTTCAATAGTAAGGTGTGCTGACCCATAAGAATTTATAAGTGATATGTTCAAGAAAAGAACATAGTGTGTAGCAATGGATCATCAGTTCTATTTTCCTGAAGACATCATTAGGAATGAATTCGATCTACAAGAACAAGAAATCAAGAAGGAGAAGTGGTTGGTCTAAAAGAAAACACTAGATTTTGTGCAACATTTTGATAAGTGGTATGATCCATTGAAATAATTTAAACCTTTTGAAAAGAAAATTGACTCATTAATGTCACTTTTTGAAGACATTATGTAGGATTTGAATCAAAAGAAAGAGGTGGTCATGAAGGAAGAACTAGAAAATGCCAAGGCTATCTTGATAAATTATATAGATGCTAGGGGTATCCCACCTGGAAAATATGTCTTAGAGTAGAAGAAAGGATACAACATGGTATTTCTAGGAGGAGAGACATTTCATAGAGGTCACAATGTAGAACATATACATGTGGTGGAAGCTTCTAGATAAAGAGGGAAATGCCAATGAAGTTTGATTCAAAATTATTACCATACCCACAGAGGCAAAGGACAAAAGAAGAGGAGAAATAATTGGAAAATGTATATTCACACTCTCAGTGTCCTTTACAATTGGACGAGCAAGCAGTAGCTGAACAATTCTTGCACATGGGAAATGCAGGTCATGTTTTTATGACACACCAAGAAATGCAAGAAGGGATGCCTAAGGATCCTAAGCATGTGGAGATGGATCTAATAGTGGCATAATTTTCAAGAGAAGAGCTTGATCCGCTTACCAAAAAAGCTAGTGATCAATCTTTATCAGATGACAAATTTGTTAAGGTTAGAGAATTTATGAAATTCTTGTGGAGAATTCACATTGGAGAATTCAAAGAGAAGTGTCAAAAAAGGAAAGAGGACTGGCTTGGAAGAGATAAGAATGAAATTAAGGATGAAATAAAACAAGAAATGTTAACCAAATTTGAGAAGGTCACCCCTCAAGAGGGAAGAGAACCAGTTAGGAAGGAAAGAGTTCTCATTTTTCCATTATGGGATCTTGTTGTTGCTATAGTTTTTGAGACTATTAGGAAGGAAACAAACACCATACATACCACTCTAGAAGCATATCAACAATTAATTAAAGTAGTAGAGTTTAGTGAGGATCATGTTGCATTTGTAATGTGGTCACTAAAAAGAGAGGAAGGAAAGAATAGAAATGAAGCCACCAAAGCTGATTATTTAGGCAGTCTATTAGCAAGAAGAGTGGAAGAAACTACTGAGATGGAAGTAGTAGGCATAGTGATAGAATCAGAAAAATTCAATATGAAGGTGGCAGAGAAACATGAAGAAGAGAACCAAGGGCTGAGGATTAAGATTGAAACAATCCTAAAATCCTACAATGACCCGAGGAAAGAATATATTGAAAAGGATAGAATAATTGCTTGATTGAGTGGACAATAGTCAGCCCAGACATCTCCTCGAAGGATGATTACTTAAGAGCCTTTTCAACCATCATCATCCATTCCAATAATTTAATTTCCTCCTTACCCTATACCATCTAGCTCTATTTTAGAGGAATAAATTAATTATGAAATGGATAAATTGATAGCAGAGAGGACCAGATTGGAAGGAGTAAAGAGGAGTTGGGAGGAAGAAATTTTTAAGTTTCATAGTGCACAATTATTGGTGGAACATATGTATGAGGATAGAGTAAGGAGTACAATTGTGCATTTTTCTAATAATTTTGATCCTTCTTCTATTTACCAAAATGGAAAGAACATTATGATAATTTTAGATTCTTTTGAAGAAGACAAGGACAAGTTGGAACAAATAATGCAAGATTGGAAAGGAAGAAAGGCTGAATTAAAATCATTTTATTCTTTAGCCAAGAAGGAAGAGAATTTTGATATTGTATTGGCGGCCACTTATAAATGTCTCAAGGACTTGATAGATTTGGATATAAGAAGAAGTATCATCCAGAAAAAGACCAAAACATTGAGAAAAGAATATTCAAAGGCCCATTTTGAGATATTCCCTAGCCTATTTGGAAAAGGTGGTAAATTGAAAAGGGAAGCTAGATGGATGAGGGAGATGGGTGAAGAGCTATCAATAAGGACCAAAAACATCATCAACTTAGAAAGCACACTCTTGTTTGTTCAAATTGTAGAAACAATTGAAGATGCTTGATCATATTTTGGGTTTTGGAAAAAGGAAGCTAAAAAAAATTAAAAAAAATGGGATGAGCCGAGTAACAAGAAAAATGAGGTCATTAATTTCCCTTGGCCTAGTGATGAGGTGTTCAAATGTTGGAAGGACAAGTTTAATGTAGATGAGTGAGAAGATAAAGATATTTTTTTTCAGTAGATGGTAAATCCCTCCAGCATTTTGAATTGGACAACAAATTACAATGATCTTTTACATCAAAAGACAAAAGTAACAATTTCTATTTGGCAGGCTCAGAACAAATTTGGAAGCAGTTGCAAGGACTGTGTGGTCGAATGAAAAAATACTTTGGAAATCCTTGTAAAAAATTAGTTATTGCTTCTATTGTATGTTTTTCTTTTATACGAGTCATGTATTTGCCTCTTCTTCTATCCATCCGAAGCTTTTTGCATCCTATTTCTTTCAGGATTCCAAGATGGATAGTGTATACTATAAGTAGCAAGTTTAATGTAATTAAAACGCATGGTGAATTCACAACTGCGAAGCAGTTTTCTAATTTTAGTCTATTTTCAAAGTTTTTTGTCATTTCAAATGTATTGAAACATAGAAGTTTTAATAAAATATAGTGGAATTCCTTTTTCATACCTTTGATGTCTTCATGTGTTTATGTTTGAATTCTTGTGTATTGATTTTGTAAGGCAAGTTTCAATATACTATTTACAAGGTAGATGTGAGATTTGTTCTTAAGTTTCTTCCAAGGGAGGGGTAATTCTTAAGGGTAGTTTCAGAGGGTTAGATATTTTCATGAGAATTTGATATGTAGGTATGAGAATGAGAAGATGATTTGTAAGGCATTTCATTTGAGTTCTAAGTGTGATTATTATTAAAAAAATTCTGTGAATATATCTTGTTTTGACTCTTTGCCCTGAATTAGGCACTGGTCTCTATTGGTCAAGCAGTAATCATCATCATTCTATAAAATTTCTAAACAATCTTTTATTTTCCTGTTAAAGAACATAGATGTCTATGATTTGTGTTGAAGAATACAAGTAATTTTTTTGATTCCATGAATAGTAAATCATTTAGGTACATCTGCCTGAGCTGAAATATAGAAGAGAAGAAGGATGAGAATCCTTATCAAACTATTATGTACCATTTTAAAGTGGATCTTTTGGCTTGTAAAATTTTTCATAAGGTTGGTTATTAGCATCTATAGGATTTGTTACCAACTATTGCAAGAAATGCCATTAACAAATCAGTCTGAAACCTTAATCCACTATATAATTTATGGAGAAGTAGTAAGTCATTGAAAGGTACACCCACATAAGTCTATAGATCTCAAAGTGAAGAAGGATTGGATCCTTTTTAATTAGAATTTTACATGTTGAATCAAGAGTTGGGAATCAAAGAGTTAAGCATAAATGCTATATTGAGATTCTGCAAGAAAAAGCTCTAACAAAATGGTGAATCTACATGGGAGAAGTGGATTGTAGAAATAGGGTTTCAAAGTTCATAGTGACTAATTTTCTATTGTTTCATTTCTTGATTAGTTCATGAAAGTTTCCCATACTTCTTGTGGGTGGCGACCCTATACTCTATGCATTCCAATTTTTGGTAATAAGCATATTGAAATTTTAAGGTTCTTGTCATATTTAAAATGAGTCAAAAAACAAATACCAGGCCCTATTATAAAAATAAACCTGAAAGTAACATATGATATGAACTCCATACACCTGGTAGGAATCAATTTTCTACAAGAGTTGGGTCTAACCATAACTCTCTAAAAGTATCGAAAGGGAGAATGGAAACCCTTGTCCCTGAAAGAGTTTCATCTTCCTCTAAAAGTGCTGAGCATTCAAGGCTAATTGGGCCTTATATAGATAATATATCTTTTGATGCTTTTAGAGATGGAGAAATATAGGTTTTTTCTCTGCACAAGAAACTCTAGACTAACAAGGAGAACATTTGCCGCTGAAACTACATCCTATGATCCCGACAAGCTCTGTGTTGAAGTTCTAGCTTTGAGAAGAAAAGAACATGAGCAATTGTTAGAAATAGACAATGCAAGGAAAAATAATGAACAAGAAATTTATGAGTTATTAGTTGAAAGAGAAGAACTCTTGAAAAAGACCAAGAATAATGAGCTTAAGGCCAAAAGTTTTAGTGAAGAGTTCAAGGGTTTGGATAGGTATTTGTTCGATGATATTGAGGCCCTAAGACAACAAGATGCTAATAATAAATCAAATTCCAAGAAAGATGAATTTGAAGGAGATGGACATGTTTTGACGCAGTTGCATGCATATGAGATTGGGAAAAATGCAAAGCTTAAGAACAATGAAAAGGATGCATCTAACAAGGGTAAGTAGAAAGTGGTTGGTGTAACTATAAAAGAACCTAAGTAAGAAACAGTTGCCCCTATTGGTAGGTCCAAAGTTGACATAGATCTGGAACAAGCTAGAAAAGATAAGGAATAGTTAGCTATGAAGCTAGAAAACATGGAGTTAGAGGCTGCTATAGCTGATATGAAAATGATAATTTCTTTCTTACATGCGACTATAAATGCTACTGCAAGTAGCTAAATGCCAGTTGTCACTAGGAAACTATCACAAAACCCACCAGGTGGTTCAAAGCCAAATACCCAAATTGATGGTCCCAAGCAAGGTGTCATTCAACCTATTCAAAACCAAGGAGATGTAGTAGGCACAAGTAGAAATAATGTCCTTGAAAATTTTTAGAGAAGACATGTCCATTTGGATAGATACCGTCCTCTATTCTTTGATGACATTCCTGGTCATCCAAATATTCTCCCAAAAGAGGTAAGAGACTGAATCCCAAGGTTTACTGGTAATAATGTCATAACTTGTGAAGAATATTTAAAAGCTTTCACTGACAAAATTACTGATTTTGAGATTGAGCATGAAGATGTGATAATGAAGCTTTTTGTCTAATCTATGATAGAAGATGTTAGGGATTGGTTTAGGAATTTTCCTGAGGGTATCATAACATATTGGGATGAGTTTGTTAGATTCTTTAGGGAACAATACTGTGAACATGTCAATTCAGGTTACATGTAATATATAAAATATGGTGTGGTATTGATTTGGAGGGATATGTAAGGTGTTGAAAGAGGATAAGGTAGTTTGATTGTTAATTGTTGTTTGATTTGCTTAGAGTATATTGAATTCCTTAACCCTACTTTATACTTGAATTTAATTTCTAGTGTATTGCAATTGTGATTAAGGAGAAGATAAGATGTACCTCTTTTATTCCAAAATGCACAAATGGGAGATCCAAGTTGATCAACCCCAAGGAAGGGCTAATGCACAAATGAATCAACTATTTGGAAAGGAGAATAACAAGAGGGGAATCTTAAATTATGTTAATTATATGTATAGACATGATATATGACAATAATTAAAGAAATAGGAGAAATGCACTAACTTTGAAATATTCCAAATCAAAGAATGCTATTTTCTGAGGTCTGTAGACTGTTTCTAGAAAAACTGACAGTTGATCTCAAACTGGAATGCAGAGATGAACAAAACCCAAAAATATTTTTCCATTTTGATTTCATCTTATGAAAAAGGTCGACCTTGACCCACAAATGTCAACTTTGACCCAATAATTTCAACCTTGACCTGCACAGGTCTGACAAAGAATCTGTTTGCACCGTCCAAAAGAAAGCTGAAAAGGGTATCCAGATCTTGTCTCAAATCTATTGTTCTAAACCTGTACCTATAAGAAAAAGACGATTGTTTGTTGTGGGGGAGGGGTTGGCCTTGGTCAAACCCAAGTTTTGGAATTAACCTCAAATATATGTAATTGAAATTGCACAAATAGACAATGTAAATGCTTAAATTCACCTTGCTTGTAAAAGTCCTTGTGGCGGATTCGAATCCTTGGATCAACAAGTAGGCTTCAAAATGTGGAATGTAGAAAGGTAGGATGTCTTCAATCTCTTTCTTGTAGATCTCCAACACCAATTCTTGAATGGGTTCTTGAATTTGGAATAGGCTTGGAAGAAGGTGGATGGAGAGATCAC